>CM061042.1:84456041-84821041 GCA_030762985.1 Adelphocoris suturalis
CGCGTCTCATGGAGGGGGTAATTCCGAAACTTTTCTTATTTTGTCATTTAAAATGTGAGAAAAATAGTTTCTAATAGGTAAAAAATCCGAGGAATCCGATTTTCTAGGTCTCGTCGCACGGCGCGTCTCATGGAGGGGGTAATTCCGAAACTTTTCTTATTTTGTCATTTAAAATGTGAGAAAAATAGTTTCTAATAGGTAAAAAATCCGAGGAATCCGATTTTCAAGGTCTCGTCGCGCGGCGCGTCTCATGGAGGGGGTAATTCCGAAACTTTTCTTATTTTGTCATTTAAAATGTGAGAAAAATAGTTTCTAATAGAAAAAAATTCGAGGAATCCGATTTTCACGGTCTCGTCGCGCGGCGCGTCTCATGGAGGGGGTAATTCCGAAACTTTTCTTATTTTGCCATTTAAAATGTGAGAAAAATAGTTTCTAATAGGTAAAAAATCCGAGGAATCCGATTTTCTAGGTCTCGCACCGCGGCGCGTCTCATGGAGGGGGTAATTCCGAAACTTTTCTTATTTTGCCATTTAAAATGTGAGAAAAATAGTTTCTAATAGGTAAAAAATCCGAGGAATCCGATTTTCTAGGTCTCGCACCGCGGCGCGTCTCATGGAGGGGGTAATTCCGAAACTTTTCTTATTTTGCCATTTAAAATGTGAGAAAAATAGTTTCTAATAGGTAAAAAATCCGAGGAATCCGATTTTCTAGGTCTCGTCGCACGGCGCGTCTCATGAAGGGGGTAATTCCGAAACTTTTCTTATTTTGTCATTTAAAATGTGAGAAAAATAGTTTCTAATAGGTAAAAAATCCGAGGAATCCGATTTTCTAGGTCTCGTCGCACGGCGCGTCTCATGGAGGGCGTAATTCCGAAACTTTTCTTATTTTGTCATTTAAAATGTGAGAAAAATAGTTTCTAATAGGTAAAAAATCCGAGGAATCCGATTTTCTAGGTCTCGTCGCACGGCGCGTCTCATGGAGGGGGTAATTCCGAAACTTTTCTTATTTTGTCATTTAAAATGTGAGAAAAATAGTTTCTAATAGGTAAAAAATCCGAGGAATCCGATTTTCAAGGTCTCGTCGCGCGGCGCGTCTCATGGAGGGGGTAATTCCGAAACTTTTCTTATTTTGTCATTTAAAATGTGAGAAAAATAGTTTCTAATAGGTAAAAAATCCGAGGAATCCGATTTTCAAGGTCTCGTCGCGCGGCGCGTCTCATGGAGGGGGTAATTCCGAAACTTTTCTTATTTTGCCATTTAAAATGTGAGAAAAATAGTTTCTAATAGGTAAAAAAATCCGAGGAATCCGATTTTCTAGGTCTCGCACCGCGGCGCGTCTCATGGAGGGGGTAATTCCGAAACTTTTCTTATTTTGCCATTTAAAATGTGAGAAAAATAGTTTCTAATAGGTAAAAAATCCGAGGAATCCGATTTTCTAGGTCTCGCACCGCGGCGCGTCTCATGGAGGGGGTAATTCCGAAACTTTTCTTATTTTGCCATTTAAAATGTGAGAAAAATAGTTTCTAATAGGTAAAAAATCCGAGGAATCCGATTTTCTAGGTCTCGTCGCACGGCGCGTCTCATGAAGGGGGTAATTCCGAAACTTTTCTTATTTTGTCATTTAAAATGTGAGAATAATAGTTTCTAATAGGTAAAAAATCCGAGGAATCCGATTTTCTAGGTCTCGTCGCACGGCGCGTCTCATGGAGGGCGTAATTCCGAAACTTTTCTTATTTTGTCATTTAAAATGTGAGAAAAATAGTTTTTAATAGGTAAAAAATCCGAGGAATCCGATTTTCAAGGTCTCGTCGCACGGCGCGTCTCATGGAGGGGGTAATTCCGAAACTTTTCTTATTTTGTCATTTAAAATGTGAGAAAAATAGTTTCTAATAGGTAAAAAATCCGAGGAATCCGATTTTCAAGGTCTCGTCGCGCGGCGCGTCTCATGGAGGGGGTAATTCCGAAACTTTTCTTATTTTGTCATTTAAAATGTGAGAAAAATAGTTTCTAATAGGTAAAAAATCCGAGGAATCCGATTTTCAAGGTCTCGTCGCGCGGCGCGTCTCATGGAGGGGGTAATTCCGAAACTTTTCTTATTTTGCCATTTAAAATGTGAGAAAAATAGTTTCTAATAGGTAAAAAATCCGAGGAATCCGATTTTCTAGGTCTCGCACCGCGGCGCGTCTCATGGAGGGGGTAATTCCGAAACTTTTCTTATTTTGCCATTTAAAATGTGAGAAAAATAGTTTCTAATAGGTAAAAAATCCGAGGAATCCGATTTTCTAGGTCTCGTCGCACAGCGCGTCTCATGGAGGGGGTAATTCCGAAACTTTTCTTATTTTGTCATTTAAAATGTGAGAAAAATAGTTTCTAATAGGTAAAAAATCCGAGGAATCCGATTTTCTAGGTCTCGTCGCACGGCGCGTCTCATGGAGGGCGTAATTCCAAAACTTTTCTTATTTTGTCATTTAAAATGTGAGAAAAATAGTTTCTAATAGGTAAAAAATCCGAGGAATCCGATTTTCAAGGTCTCGTCGCGCGGCGAGTCTCATGGAGGGGGTAATTCCAACACTTTTCATATTTCATCATTTAAAATTTGTAAAAAAAAAATTTCTAATAGGTAAAAAATACGAGGAATCCGATTTTCAAAGTCTCGTCGCGCGGCGCGTCTCATGGAGGGGGTAATTCCAACACTTTTCTTATTTTGTCATTTAAAAATTAAAAAACATAATTTTTAACTGGTAAAAAATACGAGGAATCCGATTTTCTGGGTCTCGTCGCGCGGCGCGTCTCATGGAGGGGGTAATTCCAACACTTTTCATATTTCATCTTTTAAAATTTGAAAAAAAAAAAATTCTAATACCTAGGTAAAAAATACGAGGAATCAGATTTTCGAGGTCTCGTCGCGCGGCGCGTCCCATGGAGGGGGTAATTCCGAAACTTTTCTTATTTTGCCATTTAAAATGTGAGAAAAATAGTTTCTAATAGGTAAAAAATCCGAGGAATCCGATTTTCTAGGTCTCGTCCCACGGCGCGTCTCATGGAGGGGGTAATTCCGAAACTTTTCTTATTTTGTCATTTAAAATGTGAGAAAAATAGTTTCTAATAGGTAAAAAATCCGAGGAATCCGATTTTCAAGGTCTCGTCCCACGGCGCGTCTCATGGAGGGCGTAATTCCGAAACTTTTCTTATTTTGTCATTTAAAATGTGAGAAAAATAGTTTCTAATAGGTAAAAAATCCGAGGAATCCGATTTTCAAGGTCTCGTCGCGCGGCGAGTCTCATGGAGGGGGTAATTCCAACACTTTTCATATTTCATCATTTAAAATTTGTAAAAAAAAAAACTTCTAATAGGTAAAAAATACGAGGAATCCGATTTTCAAAGTCTCGTCGCGCGGCGCGTCTCATGGAGGGGGTAATTCCAACACTTTTCTTATTTTGTCATTTAAAAATTAAAAAACATAATTTTTAACTGGTAAAAAATACGAGGAATCCGATTTTCTGGGTCTCGTCGCGCGGCGCGTCTCATGGAGGGGGTAATTCCAACACTTTTCTTATTTTGTCATTTAAAAATTAAAAAACATAATGTTTAACTGGTAAAAAATACGAGGGATCCAATTTTCTGGGTTCGTCGCGCGGCGCGTCATATAGAGGGGGTAATTCCAACACTTTTCTTTTTTTGTCATTTTAAATTTTAAATAAATAGTTTGTACTAGGTAAAACTCACGTGGCCCAGCCAATAGACATATCCATGTCAAATAGTTTTTTCCAAGTTTTTCAGTGATAAATCCATCAAAATTGAATCCTTATTGCTGCTACTTCACATGCTTACTTTCAAATATATTTAGATAGGTGAGCAAGGGCAAAATTCATCTTAAGAGCAAATTTATTTTGAAAACATCAGCTAGTCCAAAGTGTCCCACTACTTAAATAAAGAAGATTCATTTCCCCAGCAACGGCTTGGTTGTACGTGAAAATCAAAAGAAACTGAACTTGGTATTAGAACCTCTTGAAACTCATACGGTGGATACAGCTTTCGTACAAGTACGCAACCACGAGAGACATTTTATGTCTTTGTGCCCCCTTTCCCCTTCCTATAAAACCCCGTATTGTATTCTAGAGCCACTCAGCTGATCTGGGATCGGTCAGTTGTGTTCAGAAGTCCCTCAAGGGCCCACATACCAAATCTCATTAATCATGGGATCATTAGGGAAAAAACTGGATTCTAGATCCACTCAGCTGATCTGGGATCGGTCAGTTGTGTTCAGAAGTATCTCAAGGGCCCACATACCAAATCTCAGAGCCGTGGGATCATTAGGGAAAAAACTGGATTCTAGAGCCACTCAGCTGATCTGGGATCGGTCAGTTGTGTTCAGAAGTCCCTCAAGGGCCCTGAACTTTCCATTCAATTGATGTAGCTGATCAAAAATGCTATTTTCCTCCCTTTCCTTTCGAGTTTGTGTCACTCCTTTGTGCTTCCTCAGCAACCTCAATTCCGGCCCCCATAATAATTCTCGGAATAATCCCTTAACCTATAACCATTAAATCACAACCTTTCGAATTGAGTGAGTGTGATACAAAGTGTCAAGGATCATCTTCGGGTGATGTGGGGTTTTTCAGCCAAATTTCGTAAACTTTGGTAAGGAAGTATCTGAAAAAAGCGTCGAACGGCGGACGTTGTGGTGTAGGAGTAGGGCAGACGGCGGACGACAAGGGGACCGATTTTTTAAAATCGATTTTGGTAATTGACGTATCTCAAACGTAAACCATCAAATTTTGAGGGGAATTGAAAAAAAAGTAATAGTTCTTAATCGATCACAAAAGCGCCATTATCAGAGGGATGATCTCCCCAAGTACCATCCAAGCTTGTGCGAAAACAGACAGTGTCTAATGAGAAAAAAATTCTTGGAGGCAGACGGACAAACGGTCATTTACACAAAACGGAAATTGCCAAAGAATGTCTACAATATAAAATACGAGTGGAAATATGATTTTGGTCGAAAAACGTGGTTCTGCGACTACATTTCATTCAATGAGGTGCATCGTTCAAAGTTTACAATTTGTTCAAATACGTTCTCGAAATCAGGTTAATTCCAAATTTCGGTCATCCCCAGTGACTTGACGTGAACAACATTACTTATTATTATAATTTTTTAATATATCACTTGGGCATGAAGGAAAGTTTAAAGAAGGGAAATTTGAACAATAGTTGAGATTTCAACGTTCGATGTTTTGCCCCGAAACTCGGCGGTTGCCCATGGATGAAAAACAGTTTAAAAACGCAGCGAATTCTTGACAAAGGTTTATTATTCCCGTTACAGACAACAGGTACACGTCACTTCCACGTTCAACACTTTCATAATTTCTGTGATCAATATTGCATTGCTGAATTGATACAGATACCTACTGTAGTATTTCTTCAATCTAGATATTTTTTGTGATGATAATTTGTTAGCGTTGTTCGGTACTACCTAGGTAATTAGATTTTGCGATTTACATGACCATGGACTTGTGAGGTTTAGAGTTGTCTAACCAATAAAATAATTATTTGTTCCCAAAACCTTGCAAAACACTTCAAACCCCAATTTTTACCCGTTTTTTTTTTTTTTTTTTTTTTTTTTTTTGCCTAAAAAATTCTTGGGTGATGAAGGATTGGACTGCTCAGTTTCGGGGCACTACGAAAACCTAAATGCAGCCCCTGTGCAAAGTTTCAGATTTTTGAGATTTCCATGTCTATACTAAGGCCTCCCTGGATAGGAAATTATTACAATTTGCATCACTCAAAGCGTAACATAACGAAAAACTTCTGATAATTTTTGTATACAATGACTCAGTTGTTACGTTTGTTCACCTTCTTCCCTCTTTAAGGCCAATGCGGACAGGAGTTTAATATGATTCTGAGATAAGAGATAGTGCTACGGCCGCACCAAAAGTTTATTCCATTTTTGTAGAAACAGTTCCATTAAAAATTAAAATTTAATTGTGGAAAAAGACGAATACGAGATTGGAAGTATCGTTCAACATTTTGAAATGTTTTGTAATTTTGTCTTCGAAATTGCAATTACAAATTGATATTTAATTGAGAACAAAATGGAACTGTCAGTAAACATTTTCCTTGATAATCAGAGACGGGAGGCGAAATTAAGGTCTGACGAAAGTGGTCCTCGAACCTGACGAACGTGATCGTTTAAGTCTCTGAATCCGAATTTGAAATCCGTTTTGTTCTTCAAGGTTTAGTTCTTTGGATTGAATTTCATGAAAAACCCCCAAAGTTCATCTAGGAAATTGTTCAAAATTCATCAACTTGTGTTACAATATGGAAATTGGGGCGCTGATTCCGAATAAAATCCGTTTCGCACTAGAACGCTTCGTTCACCTAGTATCTCAAATTTCAAGAATTTCATAGAAATCTCCCCGAAAACCCCCACCCCCTACCTACTGATTGACCCCTGTATGGTGGTTAAAAACCACTTCAAATATTCAATAATATATGCAGATAACCTACCCAAAAGATGAAAATTTGAAAAAAAATTTACGAAACTGAACTTGCCAAAAAAGCTGAGCGGGCACTTACTGGAACCACCTGGGCTTCATTCTGGAAAAACATTTTGTTTTAAAAATTTATTTTTTATCTTGAATTCGCAATTTCTCCCTTAAAACTCACAGCAAATTTGACGAGAATGCTTTCCAGTATGTATTTTGAGTCGCTGAATTCGATTTTGAAATCCGTTTTGCGCTAGGACGCTTCAGTCACCAGACATCAGAAATTTCATGAATTTCATAAAAATCTCCCCGAAATGCCCTTGGGAAATGTCTAAAATTCACCGAAATTGGTATCCTTATGTTAATCGATGCGCTAAATGAAAATTGGAAGTCCATTTTTCTCTCAGAAGCCGCGTTTGCTAGATTCCACAATTTCATGAAAATTCGAAAAAAAAATTCTTTACGCCATTTCTACGGAGTATTTGAAGGGTACATACAAAATTTTGAGGCCCCAGCTTACATAGGTGCTTCGGAATAGTTAAAAAAGAATCCGGCCATTTTGTTTGAGGCCCCTCTACAGCCCCTAGATATTCATTCAAATTCATCTAAATTTGTTCTAGTAGGTATATTAAATTGGAGAGGCAACAATAGACAGGTAGCAACCCAGACCCTCGCGCCAGCCCTTTTTTGAATCTACGGCACCAGGCCCGTGAACTAGGAGTGTACATTTCAATTTTGGAAGAACATCATCAAAATTCAATCATTTGAAAAGTTAAAATTAATTAAATCAAATTAAACTTTTTAATTTAATTAAAATATTATTTTATAATTTATTTTTACTCGTATTATCATAGTTTCCTTACAAAAACGGGTTCCCATTTAAGTATTACCTACGATCGAGAGCAGACTATTTTTGGCGCTACACTATCGCATAGGTTTTACAAATCCGGAATCCCAGAGAGAGAGAGATGAAGGAGCGAGAGAACCCCGATTGGTTGGGACACGTGTGAACTTTGATCCTCGAACATCATATTTACTAAGAACTATTCTCCCCTTCACCACCAATCTACTACACTCAGCCGTTCATTTTGGTGGGACTCGTTCATTACTGACTCGTGTATTTTCTAAGTTTCGTTTGCTTGTTGGTTCCGGTCGCCTGTTTCTCCGTTCTTGACTCAACTTGGATGACAGTTGGGGGATGACGATTTGATCATTCCATATCGATTTTAACATGACTGTATATCATTAATAGCTACTGCGCATGCGCCTATGTGAAAACTTGAAACGACCTCATTTCCCACAGTTTTCATCCGAGTTAGATGAAACTTTCAAGGAATGTGTGGGCTAAGGTGAAGACGGTCCCCTATATGTTTCTTCTTTCCTGACTCAATACTTCACTCTGCGCATGCGCAAATGTAAATTTTACCATGCATCATTTTCTCACGCCCTAGTCGCCCGATCTCGCTCAAATTTGGATGTTGGGGGGATGAAGATTTGATCATCCCATATCAATTTCAACATGACTGTATCATCAATAGTTACTGCGCATGCGCCAATGTGAAGTCCTTGTAACGACCTTATATCCCACAGTTTTCATCCGAGTTGGATGGAACTTTCAGGGAATGTGTGGGCTAGGGTGTAGACGGTCCCCTATATGTTTCTTTGTTCCTGACTCAATACTTTGCTCCGCGCATGCGCAAACGTAAATTCTACTATGCATTGATTCTACTATGGTTGATAGTTGGGGGATGACGATTTGTTTGTGTCTAAAGGGGACGACAGTTGTGTGTGAGTGAGAGAGAGAGAGAGAGAGAGAGAGAGAGAGAGAGAGAGAGAGAGAGAGAGAGAGATACAGATAAATAATCTTGATCATCTCCACACCAGTCAATCAATTTTCAAATCTAAATATATATTTGAGTTTGTCTCATCCTAGGCTATCGAGCGAACATAAAGTTTCCAAAAAATAGCTAACAAAAATTTATTTTCTCAATTTTTTTTTTTTTTTTTTTTTTGCTCATAAATATTATTTTGAACAATTTTTTCCTGGAAAACGCTAACATCCCATATTTTTACGTATCTCAACTATCTACTAGAATTATCCTTATAAATAATTGTAGTGGGAATCAGACCTAGAGTGAGAATGAAGGTGTAAAAACGCAGTGCGAAATTGATGGTGATAGTGTCCTCTACAAACTGTAATAATGCTTGTTGCTAGGCGTTGCTATGCGTTTGCCGGACGCTTCGGTTACGAGGGGGGTTTGCTACCGCTGCAGAAAGGCGTGGAGCGGGGGGTTTCGCAAACGGGTTTATTTAGCTTCTTGATTTCTTGTTTACATTTTTTACCCGCAGACCAACTCTCGCTTCTTGCCTATAACGCGGTTAGGTATCGGCGCCCAGATTCGTGTGTGTTTTTCGTTCGTTTTTCTTTCCATTCTATTTATGATGCCTAATAAGCGATATTCCAGTAAAGGCAAACCCCCCCCCCCCCCAAAGGATCCCAGAAAATGTAAGTTAATGTCTCTACGGGATGAGGCTCCCTCAAAAAAGTGATAAGTAATTGATAATAGTCAATAATGAATTTTGTTATAATTTATTTTATGAATTATTATTGTAAATGATATTCATAATATTTACCTGTTATTGTGCAATACATTTCCTGAAAGCAGAATTTTGATTCATTTTGAAAAGTAGTCCATTTACCTATCTTGTAAACAGATAATCACTCAAATTCAAGGGTCTTTAGGGTCTTGAAAATGCAAACATACAAAAAAAAAAAAAAAAAAAACAGGTGTGCTAAAGACCACACGGGAGAAGTGTAAACTTCTATGACGATTTGGACATTACTTTCCACTCTGTTGGGATGTTGGGCATGTGTTAGCTAAAATGCTAAAACATGGAACATGCTTTCTTCCCGCTAATTCGTAAATGTAAATAAATTTAAAACTACGACATAAATGTTTTAAAAATCGAAATTAGAACAGAGTACCTAAGTAGGTAATTTTCTGTTATGGTGCGCGTCTACAACTACTATAAGCAAGATTAACTTCTCAACCAAGTGACAACAAAAGACGCGGCATTGTTTACTATATCCATTTATAACATAAATAAATATAAAACAACGACATGAATAGAAGAACATGTACGAAAGAAATGCGTGATAAATCGAGAGCTTTCCAACGAGTGGAGAACGATTTTTGTCCGGTGAAAAATAAAGAAGTTTTATTTCCCCAGCAACGGCTTGGTTGTCAAAACAGCGTGACGGAAAAAAACGTGACGGTAAAATCGTATTCACACCCCGCTAAATTTTTCGACGCGGTGCGCCTATAGAAGTTTACACGTGACGGTTTTCAAGGCTGGATTCGGCTGATTTGTGACAGATTTTTTAACGCATTCCATTATCCTACTTTGAAATTATCATAAATTACTCAAATTCTCGGTATTCTACGTTGAATTTTGAGATCCAGTCAATTCACTTATGTGGTAAACGCCAAAAATAACTAGAATTCAATTTTGCTCCCTCACTCATCTTTGTATTCGTGCAGCAAGTAGACAAAAATTAGGTTTTGTGAAATTGAATGATGAATAAAAATTTGAATCGGTACCTATCGAGATTGAATACCTACGTGAATATTATTATTTTATATTTAAAAAAAAAATTGAATAATAATATGCACTTCTATAAGTATTGAAATATTCATATTCTTCGAATGTGATTCCTATATTCATAGTTTCGAGTATACATGTTGAATATTCGTAGCCAAAATATGAATACTTACAAATTTATTCATATAGGTACCTACAAAGAAATGCAACTATAAATAATAAAAAATAAAGGATAAATACATATTTGTATTTTCGGATATGTGTTTGCTCATCTCTGATTGTATGTAGGTAGGTACGAGGTTGGTAGATACCATTTCAGACCATTCTAAGACCGAATCTGTGAAAAAACCATACCTAGGTGTGTGTGTGTTTGTGTGTGTGTGTGTGCCGCCACTTCCAAAAAGTTCTGGCATCTCGCCTCCAAGTGGCTGGTGTCATAGGTGACGTCCAGAGAGCATTTCGCCCAGCGGATGGCACAGCGGAGAATCTAACAGTTCTCCAAACTGTCATTTCGCTGGCTCGTATGAAGAAACGGCAGCTCCATCTTGCCGCTCTGGACGTCGCTAAGGCCTTTGACACAGTTAGCCACTTTGCCCTGACCGATTGTCTTCGTGGTGTCGGGGCACCTGCTCGTTTAATTGAGTATGTTGCCTGTCTGTACCACGAAGGCGTGACGGTCCTAGAGGCACGAGGTGAGTTGTCAGGGGATGTTGTTATTGGGCGGGGGGTACGCCAGGGGAATCGGCCTTGGGTAAGCTGCCAGCTGAAATAGGGTTCGATCTCGCCCCTGGGGTGCGAGTAGGTGCATTGGCTTTTGCTGATGATGTCATCCTACGCGCAGAAACCCGTGAGGGCTTGCAGATCTCCCTCAACGCATTTGCTGAGCAGCTAGCCAGGTGTGGTTTGGTGGTCAACCCAGCTAAGTGTGGGTCGGTCTCCTTGGTCCCGTCAGGTCGCCAGCATAAGGTGAAGGTAGTGGATGAGGAGTGTTTTGTCTTAGGACAAACTTCCATCCCTGCCCGATCCATGCTGTGTGTGCCACCAGCAGTGTGGTGGAGCACTAGCTCGTGTCACCAAGGCTCCACTGAAGCCACAGCATAAGCTGCGCCTCCTTCACACGTACTTACTGCCAAAGTTAACCTATGGGCTAGTCTTTGGCAGGCTTACTGCGGGGAGGCTGCTTGAGTTAGACCGTGAAGTACGCTCTGCTGTGCGCTCTTGGCTAGGCTTTCCACCTGGTGTCCCAAGTGCCTATATCCATGCACCGGTCAAGGCCAGTGGGCTCGGCATTGTCTCTCTCTCAGCCGCTATCCCATCTTTACGCCGCCAGCGCCTGCTTGCCCTAAGGGGCTCTAGCTGTGAGGTCGCCCGCACTGCTGCTGACCTTGATTTTGTCAGACAGCAGTTGTTATGGTGCGATCGAGCAACTCCAACTGCTCCAAAACCCAGCTCATCTGCTGAGTTCGCTACTGCTCTGCATGATTCAGTGGATGGTAAAGAACTCCGACAGTGCTCTGAATCCCCCATTTCCTCCCAGTGGGTTGAATGGGCTTCAGAGGGCATTGGGGCCTGCGACTACCGACATTTTCATGCC
Source organism: Adelphocoris suturalis (assembly GCA_030762985.1). Classification (NCBI taxonomy): domain Eukaryota; kingdom Metazoa; phylum Arthropoda; class Insecta; order Hemiptera; family Miridae; genus Adelphocoris; species Adelphocoris suturalis. The sequence continues at coordinate 84,467,720 of CM061042.1, forward strand.
GCCCGGGTGGCAACATTAGCCACTGCGGTGAGGTGTTCTAGAGGTAGTCGTGGGACAGTAGATACCCTTTGCCGTGCCTGTCGGGGTAAAAATGAGAACCTGTATCATGTGGTGCAGCAGTGTCCACGGACTCATGGTGGCCGCATTCTGCGTCATGATGCGGTCGCCAAGCAGATAGCAGGTGCTTTGTCATCCAGCGGCTGGGATGTGGAGAGAGAGAGACTGTACCATATGCCGAGTGACCGGGGCAAGAAGCCAGATATCGTCGCCATCAAGCCCGATGGGTCTGCCATAATCCTGGATGTCCAAGTTGTCAGTGGCAGCGTGGACATGGAGCAGACCTGGAGGGCTAAAATAAGTAAATATGATAGGAACGACCTGCGACAAGCGATATCTGAGCTAAAGGGAGTGGCGCCTAATAAAATCAAGGTCATGGCCGCGACCGTGTCATGGCGCGGGGTGTGGTGCGGGAAAAGTGCCACGGAGCTTCTCGAGTTGGGCATCTCGGCAGGAGTGCTCCGTGGTATCACCACCCGCGTCCTTCGGGGCTCTTACCTCAATAGGTGGTCATTTTATAGGGGCACTTCCTTTCATCCTTCTCTCCCTCCTCCATCTTCCACTACTTCCCTAATCCCTAGGGCTGGCGTCGGGTAAACCAGGGCGTCCTCCCCATTTTTTAATTTAGTTTTTTTCGTTTTTTTTTTTTTCTTAATGGCGTGCCCCCTCCGTTTTTGAGGGGAGATTTCTTTAAAAAAAAAAAAAAAAAAAAAAAAAAAAAAAAGTGTGTGTGTGTGTGTGTGTTTGTGTGTGTGTGTGTGTGTGTGTGTGTGTGTGTTGCTGGGGTAGGGTAACTGTTGGGGGTTGCTGGGGTAGGGTAACTGTTGGTGTTTTTATCTCTTCGGAGCTCCTTCAAATCCCTACCCAAGTCAAGGTCATACGTCCCCGTCGTGCAACCCGGGCACCCTCCAGGTTACTGGAGGGTGGCAGAATGACCCAATGGCGATTAGGGGGGAGGCTCGTGTCAACGGGTCTCCCGACCCTTCTAATTACGTCTCCCCCGTTATGGAACACAACACAGCCCAGCCTCATAACCCCCGCGGGCCCATTGGCTCGCGGGGTTCTAGGGGAGGCGCTCGGGGGCGCCCCAGGCAGGGGCGTCGGCCATCCTCTCCCTCTTCTTCATCCTCGTCTTCCTATCCCTCATCCTCTTCCACGACCCCAGTAAATGCCCACCAGTGTGCCCACTGTGAGAGAGCCTTCAGCTCCAAGCGTGGCCTCAGTGCCCACGTCTGGCAGAAGCATCCTGTACAGGCCAACGCTGCAATAGATACAGAGCGAGAGCGGCCCAGGTATGCTTCTGAGGATTTGCGGCGAATGGCAGCAGAGGAGGCAGAGGCTGTGCGTAATGGGGTACGAAATATTAATGTTTTCTTGCAAGCACGTTTTCCCATGCGCACGCTTTCTGCCATTCAATCTCTTCGCCTGAGGCCCCACTATAAGCAGCTTGTCCAGGATGCAATCCTGGCAAATAGCAGTGGGGCCTCTCCCGCATCTCCGGCAGACGTGGGACAACAGCCCGCCATTCAGCAATCCTCCCCCGTGACCTCTGGTCTTCTTTCAGAATTGAAGACTGAAGTATTGAGGCTCGGGGAGCAGGTGGGCAATATTGTTGGTTATGAGAGTGCCTACCTGCAGGATCTGGCGAGGCGGGCTGTTGAGGGGCCAAATGGCTTGGAGGACGAGGTTGCGGCCTATGTGCAGAGGATCTTCCCGCAGGTTGAGGAAGCGACCGTGGCGAGGCATCAGGGAGAAGTTCCCCCTAATGTGGTGCCTCGTGGAGGTCGCAGAGCAGCTAAGCAAGCGAGGAGGCGGGAATACCAGCGTGTCCAGAGATTGTGGAGGAAGCATCCGGCTCGTGCAGCTGCGGAGGTACTGGAGGGAGCTGGGGAAGAACAAGTTATGCCCCCCCTCCAGGAGTTTGTGGATTACTGGGAGCCACTTATGAGTGCCCCCAGCCACAACTCTGGCGAGCCAGTGGTACCCCCAGCTTCCACCAGGGACTCCTTACGCAGCATCATGTGCACACCGGTGCTTCATGACGAGGCACATAAGTGCCGTGTCCAAAACTCCACATCTGCTGGGCCCGATGGTATTTCCGCCCGACGCTGGAATAAAGCTCCTAAGAATGTTAGGCTGCTCATCCTCAACCTGTTGCTACTATCTGGAAGACCCCCGAAAGCGTTTATCCGCGCCCGGACAATTTTCATCCCAAAGAAAGGGGGAAGTGGGCCTGGAGGCTACCGTCCAATTTCTATTTCGTCGGTGGTCTTCCGCCACTTCCAAAAGGTTCTGGCATCTCGCCTCCAAGTGGCTGGTGTCATAGGTGACGTCCAGAGAGCATTTCGGCCAGCAGATGGCACAGCGGAGAATCTAACAGTTCTCCAAACTGTCATTTCGCTGGCCCGTATCAAGAAACGGCAGCTCCATCTTGCCGCTCTGGACGTCGCTAAGGCCTTTGACACAGTTAGCCACTTTGCCCTGACCGATTGTCTTCGTGGTGTCGGGGCACCTGCTCGTTTAATTGAGTATGTTGCCTGTCTGTACCACGAAGGCGTGACGGTCCTCGAGGCACAAGGTGAGATGTCAGGGGATGTTGTTATTGGGCGCGGGGTACGCCAGGGGGATCCTCTGTCGCCACTCCTCTTCAACCTGGTCGTGGATACGGCCTTGGGTAAGCTGCCAGCTGAAATAGGGTTTGATCTCGCCCCTGGGGTGCGAGTAGGTGCATTGGCTTTTGCTGATGATGTCATCCTACTCGCAGAAATCCGTGAGGGCTTGCAGATCTCCCTCAACGCATTTGCTGAGCAGCTAGCCAGGTGTGGTTTGGTGGTCAACCCAGCTAAGTGTGGGTCGGTCACCTTGGTCCCGTCTGGTCGCCAGCATCAGGTGAAGGTAGTGGATGAGGAGTGTTTTGTCTTAGGACAAACTTCCATCCCTGCCCGATCCGTGTTGGAGGTCTGGCGGTACCTTGGGGTCGACTTCATGGGTGTGGCCACTATAGCCGCAAGCCGTGTGGACCTTGGTGGAGCATTAGCTCGTGTCACCAAGGCTCCATTGAAGCCACAGCAGAAGCTGCGCCTCCTTCGCACGTACTTACTGCCAAAGCTTACCTATGGGTTAGTCTTTGGCAGGCTTACTGCGGGGAGGCTGCTTGAGTTAGATCGTGAAGTTCGCTCTGCTGTGCGCTCTTGGCTAGGCTTTCCACCTGGTGTCCCAAGTGCTTACATCCACGCACCGGTCAAGGCCGGTGGGCTCGGTATTGTCTCTCTTTCTGCCAGCATCCCATCTTTACGCCGCCAGCGCCTGCTTGCCCTTAGGGGCTCGAGCTGGGAGGTCGCCCGCACTGCTGCTGCCCTGGACTTTGTCCGGCAGCAGTTGTTGTGGTGCGATCGAGCAACACCAACTGCTCCAAAACCCAGCTCATCTGCTGAGTTCGCTGCTGCACTGCATGAGTCAGTAGATGGTAAAGAACTCCGACAGTGCTCTGAATCCCCCATTTCTACCCAGTGGGTGGAATGGGCTTCAGAGGGCATTGGGGCCCGCGACTATCGCCATTTTCACGCCGTCCGGGTGGCTACACTAGCCACCTCGGTGAGGTGTTCGAGGAGTAGTCGCGGGATGGTTGACACCCTTTGCCGTGCCTGTCGGGGTAAAAATGAGAATCTGTATCATGTAGTGCAGCAGTGTCCTCGTACTCACGGTGGCCGCATTTTACGTCACGATGCGGTTGCCAAGCAGATAGCAGGTGCTTTGTCATCTAGCGGTTGGGATGTTGAAAGGGAGAGACTATACCACATGCCGAGTGACCGGGGCAAGAAGCCAGATATCGTTGCGATCAAGCCCGATGGGTCTGCCATAATCCTGGATGTCCAGGTTGTCAGTGGAAGCGTGGACATGGAGCAGACCTGGCGGGCTAAGAAAAGTAAATATGATAGAAATGATCTGCGCCAAGCGATATCTGAGCTAAAAGGAGTGGCACCTAATAACATCAAGGTCATTGCCGCGACCGTGTCATGGCGCGGGGTGTGGTGCGGGAAAAGCGCCACGGAGTTACTCGAGTTGGGCATCTCGGCAGGAGTACTCCGTGGTATCACCACCCGCGTCCTGAGGGGTTCTTACTTGAACTGGTGGTCATTTTATAGGGGCACTTCCTTTCATCCCATTCTTCCTCCTCGTCCTGCAACTTCCCTTATTCCTAGAGCCGGCGTCGGGTAAACCTGGGCGTCCTCCCCACTTTTTATTTTATTTGTTTATTTTTCAATTTAATGGTGTGCCCCCTCCGCCTTTGAGGGAAGTTTTGTAAAAAAAAAAAAAAAAAAAAATGTGTGTGTGTGTGTGTGTGTGTGTGTGTGTGTGTGTGTGTGTGTGTGTGTGTGTGTGTGTGTGTGTGTGTGTGTGTGTGTGTGTGTGTGTGTGTGTGTGTGTGTGTGTGTGTGTTTTTTTTTTTTTTTTTTTTTCTCCTCCACAGTACCCCTGTGGAAGAGGAGTTTATTATTCCGCCTGCTCCCCAAGAGACTACAGGCGATTTACATGCTATAACATCAGTAATTAACATACGCATTCTTATTTTTACGGTATTGAATGTAAATTACAAAAATATGCGGTAAAATAATCTAATATTACACTTTTTAAATGATAGTACAATAGGCTGGAAATCCAATCACTATCACAGCAAGTCCAAGTTCATAGAGTTAAGAAATACAATAATTTCATCCAAGTGGTCAGAAACGAGATCCCTCATCGGTATCGGCCAGGCACCGCTGCTGTTCAAATTTGCTGCATCGAAACAAAATGTGGTCCCAATCCTGTATCTCCCCTGAGCACATACAAGTAGCATCCTCACTGAGGCCGAACCGTTGCAGGAACTCACGTACTCTTCCATGTCCCGACAACATAAGAGTTAACCTCCAAGAAATAGGAAGATCAAGGGCAAGTCGGTCTCCTATTGTAGGGAAGAATGTCTTTGTCCTACGGCCGTCAGCTGTCGTCCTCCACATCTGTTCCCATAGTTCGATACTATGAGCACCACAATCCTGCTTGATTTCGGACTTAGGCATTAGGGAGAAAGCAACCGGGAGGTCCAGGCTCATGGCTGCCTCCCTTGCACAGGAATCCGCCTCTTCATTCCCAGCAGTGCCACCATGCGCCCGAGTGTGCTTCAATACCACTCTCCAGGTGTGTGTGTGTGTGTGTGTGTGTGTGTGTGTGTGTGTGTGTGTGTGTGTGTGTGTGTGTGTGTGTGTGTGTGTGTGTGACACAAATTTTGTCGACGCTGCTGAGGCCACAATTCTCAACCGATTTTCGAGATTCTTTCTTTGTTCGATCCCAATTTTAGTCTAGTATTCTGTAACGTCTACCCACGGTGGGTAACCCACCCAAATGACTAGACAAATTTAAATTAATAAATAAATTAAAATGAATATAAGAAATTGAAATAAATACCTACGAAATATTGTTTTACATGATTACATGTGAAAATAGGAACTGTAAATATACGGATCCTTGATAAAACTGGAACTACTAATGTAAACAGCTCAAGAGGGATTCTGTAGAACGTACCTAACTAACTCTTCGCTTGACAATATGAAATTCAAGTGCCAATTGCTCAGGAAACTGAGAATAACAAAGTAATCACAGTGCAGATTTGGAAATAATATTCCACAGGTCCTAGGGGACCTAGGTACCTATTTACTTCTACTATGAAAACTTAGTAATATCAATAATTATGTTCAATTTTTCTAAAGCTCCACAAAAATATATATATATATATATTTTTTTTTTCGATACTATATATTTTTAATCTAGTATACAGGGTGTATTGCAAGCAGATGACAATACTCAAGGGGGTTAAACTCGACCAAAAATGTAGTTCAACAACGCCAACCGCAACTCTCTATCTCAATCCGTTTCAGAGATATGTCGTTTTTAATGTTTTATCGAAAAACCCATGTTTTTTAGCATAGAAACCCCAATTTCTCCATTTTACCTCACTTTATCTTAACATTCGAACCCATTTTCGGAATTGATGCACCTTTGTTCTTGAAAAGTACCGCCTAAAAAACCTAATATCCATTCAGAAGGTTACCGTTTCTAAATAAGTAACATTCCTTACTGTACTAGAAAGTTTCCTACGTTTCTAATTGAAAAATAAAAAAATACTGCACACTGAAGGATCTTACAAAAGTAGGGAAACTTAATCAGCTTTTCAACGGTATGATCCAAATGTTAAGGTCATTCCAATTTCATGGAGAAATTCAAGTTGCAGTGTGAAAAAACGTTGGAAGGAACCTACAAAAAGTTGTGGTAGGGGTGGGGGGTCAGTTCAAGCAACTTCAATTTTGATTTTTTTAAGTTCAAGTTGGTTCAAGTACAAACTGGCCATTTCTTCAGTAGAAGTTTAAAATTCTAATTTACTACATGATCATTTTTTTTTTTTTTTTTTTTTTTTTTTCAAATTTAAAAAATTAGAAAATAAAGTTTACCAACTACCTCCTACTAACGTTTTTTGTTGAATTTCTCCATGAAATTGGAAGATAATCTTAATTTTGTGCATACCGTTGAAAGGGTGATTAAATTTCCCTGCTTTTGTGAGAGCCCCCAGTTTGCAGTATTTTTATTTAGAAACGTAGGAAGCTTTCTAGTACTGTAAGGAATGTTACTTATTTAGAAACGATAAACTTTTGAATGGCTATTAGGGTTTTTAGACGGTACTTTTCAAGAACAACGGTGCATCAATTCCGAAAATTGGGTTGAATGTTGAGATAAAGTCAGGTAAAATGGAGAAATTGGGGTTTCTATGCTAAAAAACATGGGTTTTTCGATAAAACATTACCTAAATACGACATATCTCTGAAACGGATTGAGATAGAGAGTTGCGGTTGGCGTTGTTGAACTACATTTTTGGTCGAGTTTAACCCCCTTGAGTATTGTCATCTGCTTGCAATACACCCTGTATACTAGATTAAAAATATATAGTATCAAAAAATATATACTATATATATATATTTTTTTTTTTTTTTTGGAGCTTTAGAAAAATTGAACATAATTATTGACATTACTAAGTTTTCATAGTAGAAGTAAATAGGTACCTAGGTCCCCTAGGACCTGTGGAATATTATTTCCAAATCTGCACTGTGATTACTTTGTTATTCTCAGTTTCCTGAGCAATGGGCACTTGAATTTCATATTGTCAAGCGAAGAGTTAGTTAGGTACGTTCTACAGAATCCCTCTTGAGCTGTTTACATTAGTAGTTCCAGTTTTATCAAGGATCCGTATATATACAGTTCCTATTTTCACATGAAATCATGTAAAACAATATTTCGTAGGTATTTATTTCAATTTCTTATATTTATTTTAATTTATTAATTACTTAATTTAAATTTGTCTAGTCATTTGGATGGGTTACCCACCGTGGGTATGCTCTATAGAATACGTCTTTATTATTCGATAGCTGTATTTTATGAAGCTGTACCTATGCTTCCTTGGTGTTTTAACTCTGGTCACCTATCTGCAATAATAAAAATATTTCCCACAATGATTGTGTCCATACAGTTACTTGCAGAAAACCCTGGTATTTTGAAAAGGATTAATAGACCTCAGAGATATAGTTATTTTTATATCTATATTATAGATTAATTATCCATATTATATTATGGATGCTTAATTTTTATTTCATGAAACGCGACGTGTAGGTATTTGTACGAGAGTGACGAAAACTGAATTTTAGAATGATGCTATATTTATTTGCAAATACAAAATTCTTCCGAGATTTTGTGCAAAAATACTATGAAGATGAAAATAGTATGTTGCCCGTGAAGACAACCCTACCTAAGCCTAATAAATTATCCATCTATAGTTCAACTTTAACGTTAACTTATTGGTCCACTCGATCGTAATAGTTACCTTACAAAATATACTTTAAACAAATAATAATAATAAAAATAAAAATAAATAAATACACAAAACAAAATATAGAAGAAAAAACAGAGAAGGCGGACTACGGTAGGAGTACGACTGGCAGTCACGCGAGTGAGGCGTTTACATACCGCCTTCACTACCACTCGCACTGCCCGCTCTTTGAGGTCCGCACCGAAAAAACCGCCAGTGGAGGGAGCACAGGCAGGACGAGTGGGAGGAGCAAGGGGCAGCGCGAGAGAGGTGTTTACATGCTTTCGCCAGTGAGTATAGAAATAACTAGAGCGGCCTTCCCCAGTGCTGGAAGGTGAGCGGGCGTATGCGCAGCCCCCCCAACCCTCAGGTGCCTTTCCCCGCCCTGTGTGGGGCCTTGCACTGCTCACGGCCAATTACCCTACTTGCATCCTCATAGCGCATCTCCTTTTAATCATGAACAGATTATTTATTATCATTCCTAATACGTCTATGAGCTCCCTCGGAATGCAGGGTGGCAGGGGATAAGTTACGAAAAATTTGTTGTGTTAGTTTGCATGAAAAATGTAGTAAAATGCCGGCAGCCGCATATTTTTATCTGAATCCCCGTACTCGAGATATAATTTTGTTTTATTTCAAGAAAACCGTGTTTTTTCCTTTTAAACTCAAATTCCTCCACTTTGCCTCATTTAATTTTAACTTTTGACCTCATTTTCGGAATCAGCATTGAATTTCCTATAAGAATAATGTACTTGAGTTCTAAAAAGTACCATCCGAAGACCTTCACAACAGCTCAAACATTGACGATTTTGGAAAAATAAAATTTCTGAAAATCGTTAAAACTTTACTACTCTTCCAAAAAAAAAAAAAAAATCTTGAAAACTGGCATAATACCTACTCTTTCCAACGGTATAATCAATTTTACTTTTGCTTTGATATTGAGGGGAGAAAATTATGTTTTAATGTTAGAAAATGTGGGTTTTTAAATGAAATTGTTGGTTTTCTCGAAAGTTGAGCCTCCATGAACCTACGAGTATGGGGTTGGTTTCTATGTATTTTTTCACGCTGTATCGAATGGTAACATTTGTGCATCTCTCCAACTCCGTTATAATCGAGTTTTACACCTCAACTTGCAAATGTTTGTTTGATACGCTTCAATGTACGAGTGTGTGTGTTATGGGGTAAAACTAGTTAATTAAAGTGAAAACTCGATTATAACGTAGTTGGAGGGATCTGCAAGCGTTTCCATTCGATACAACGAGAAAAAAATACATAGAAACCGACCCCATACTCGTAGGTTCATAGAGGGTCATCTTTCGAGAAAAACCCAATTTCATCGAAAAACCCACATTTTTTAACATTATTATTTAACAATTTTCTCCCCTAAACAACAAAGTAAAAGTAAAATTGATTATACCGTTGGAAAGAGTACTAGATGATACAGTTTCCATGAGATTTGCCAGTTTTCAAGATTTTTTTTTTTGAAGAGTACCTAGTAAAGTTTTAACGATTTTCAGAAATTTTATTTTTTCAAAATCGTCAATATTTGAGCTGATGTGAAGCTCTTCGGATGGTACTTTTTGGAACTCAAGTACAATATTCTTATAGAAAATTCAACGCTGATTCCGAAAATGAGGTCAAAAGTTAAAATTAAATGAGGCGAAGTGGAGAAATTTGAGTTTAAAATGAAAAAACACGGTATTCCTGAAAAAACCTTTAAAAAATCATATCTTGAGTACGGATTCAGATAAAAATATGCGGTTGGTATTTTTTCTGGAACTGGAGGTGGAAATGGTGAGGAATCCCGCTTCAAAACCCTCCGTGGTATCTTTACAGTGGAAGTAGATGGCTATAAATGAGGTGGAAAAGCAGAAAATATCAACGGAATTGCATCTTTTTTTAGATATCTTCGAAAAGGAGATGAATTATCATAATCGGATTCTTTAAAATGGTCACCACAAACACAACTGTGATTGGTGGGGTTCCATTTTTCTCTCCTGATTGATCGGACCCATTTTTCTCTGTGTTCAGGGTCTTTAGGGAAACGGTGGAAGGAAATCTTCCCTGCCTCGCCATCGCCAACGTCCTTGGTTCTCTCACTGTTTTGGCATCCATACGCGACACACTCACTCGGCATTTTCTCTTTGTAAAAGTAATTTGCTACTCACCAACGTACATCTATCCATTCTTACGCCACTTCAACCATAATCACATTGCACTAAAAATCAAAGCAACCGTACCTTAAACAAGTAGCCACCAATCTTTAGCTGCCTGAAAATATCGCTATAATTATTAGATTCCTAAGCTTGCCTATCTGCCATTTTAGTTTTATTTTCATAGGCTAGGACTATGTTGTCTACGTTTGCGGGTATGGAATTATGCTCCTGAGAGATCCATAGAAGGAGCATAATTCCATACCCGCAAACGTAGACAACATAGTCCTAGCCTATGAAAATAAAACTAAAATGGCAGATAGGCAAGCTTAGGAATCTAATAATTATAGCTATATTTTCAGGCAGCTACAGATTGGTGGCAATGTGGGGTACCTACCTCTTCGGGTTAGGCCCATTTGTGGGTATTAGACTGGCAAGAGCCCGGAACATTGATCGACATAGTGTTCGATTGCCATATATATGAATTTGCGAGAGAGAAACTTAGTAAACATTCTGATCTATGTATGTAAGATCGTAAATCGTGGTAAAAATCACTGTTTATTCACACCACTCTTTACGCCTACTTTTAAGCTAGGAAGGGTCTTTAGTGAGTTTGGTCAATTACCCCCAATACCTCAAAAACCTCCATCTAGCCCCTGAATTTCCCCTTTTTTCAACCCCTGACCTTGTGAGGGTGTTTTAAGGAATTATTGGAATCATAAGGCAGAATGATGACCTTTCTGAAATAATTGTTTTATTAGTAAAGTTGCAAATAATACTCTATCCTATCACCAAAGGACCTTACACGAATACTATTTACTAACTGACCTTAATCTTCCGGTTTCCTGTTGATACTTCGGATGGAGTTCAGGTGTCCCTGCTTCGGATTTGTTACTGCATAGGGTGGCTATTTCCTATTGCCAAACCTCGGCGATGTACGATCGAAGAACGGGATTAGTTTTCTCCGAAAGGATTCCAAAATTAGAGACCGTCACTGCTCTAACACGCTTTCCACTTCACGCGAACTTCTGGCACGAAAGTCTATCTTGAAAGCTTAGCACTTGGACGGCCCGACCCCAGCAACAGGCTGCTGTTGGGCAGGTATTTGTTCACTGGACGTCACATAATCTTAGAATGAATCTTCTTTACTCTTTCCCAAATTGTCTCCACTGATTTTCCCACGCATGCGCGTGATAAAGGGCGTTAGATTAGGTCCGAAATCCTCCTTCAATTCAGGTTGCTAACGGCGACGGCGAATCACAGTTTTCCAATCCAAGGTACCGCCCTTTTGGGACGATATTTCCGTATTGTAGGAACCAATAAGATCGTCTCTCTTTTGATCGAGAGGGGAGCCTGAAATCGCAGCGTCGTACCTTTCCCGGCGGCGCGTGTCGTGCTTCGTCAAGATTTTCCGTCTTCGCTTTTGTGAAATCTGACCGCTAGAATCTGGCGCGCGGGATCGAAGAATCTGGATGATTCTCACGCTTTGTTTCCAGACGTGTTCGATTTACAGGCGTCAGGTTGGGAGCCGTTTCCGAGGCTCACAATTCCCCCCCACTTGGACGGATGTGGGCGCTCATGATGTTTGCTGATTCTGTGAGCTGCTGATTGTGGGTTTTGTGGCTTCTTTGTCGCTTGCAGTGCGGTTTGTTATCGCACGTGCTGCGGTCTTTCTCGCATGCGTTGCGTTTTTTATCGCGCGCGGTCGCGGTGCGTCCGGACGCGAGTTAGTTTTTGTTACATGAATGCCTATTCGCGGTTTGCCCTAGGTCCTGGTGATTTTGGTGCCTGCTGGCTGAAATTTACATTGGATTACATCATGGTTATTGTACTGCAACTTATTGTACTTCAACTTATTGTACTCGTACTTATTGTAATTTTATCGCTGTATGTTGGAATTATTTTTGTCATAGTTATTTGTGATTTACAAAACATCTTTTTCAGATCATGATTTTTCTGATCAATTTTTTTTTTTTTTTTTTTTTTTTTTCAAAACATCATTTTCCAATCATAATTCTATTTTAATTAATTTCTACAAAACATCATTTTCAAATCTTAATGTTTTTCTATTCCTTTTGTAAAACATCATTTTCATATCTTAATTTTTTTCTAATCATTTTTTATAATTAAATGTCTTTTTAAGAATTTCAATTGAAATTTTTCAATTCCAAAGATTGAATGAATACTGTGCATGTTTTCTAGTGCTTTCTTAAAGGTCATTAATTTTCTTATTTAATATAATATACTTATATAATTGTATCTTATCTTTTCTTGTTTCTTAAATCTGTCTAGTGCTTCATTCAATTTTCGTACAGCTTTCCGTTTCCCTATGAGTTAGACTTAAAATTGTATGTGTCTTATGTCTTAAATTTCTATAAACAAGTTCAAATTTGTCAATAATTTGTAAATAACTTCAGTACTTGTCGGCTATTTGCTAACATCTTATTTGAACACATAAAATGCGTTGATGCTTAATTGATTAATCCCTTACTTAATTGTATTTTATTACTTACTATCCCATTTTATTATTTATTTACACTTGACTTTCGTTTGCTAGACTTTACACTAGACCAATTCGTGTCTACTATCTGTTTTCATAATTTTCTTTTCAAATTTCGTCTTCCTGTCCGTTTTCCTGTCTTATTTCAGTACTTATTGATGGCTACGTTGATCGTTGGGTTTTGTTAATTGATTATTAGCAGTTGTTAATATTTTATGTTCATTTCATGCAAGTTTTTCTTCAATGCAAGTTCTGATTTGAATGTAATATATATATCTACATACTGGTCTGTGTCTTCCTATCACTGGATACATTTTATGAAGCATTTTATGGATACATTTTGCTTTGAAGTACGTAAATTTGTTCCTTTTAATTTTTCCTGTAATGCGTTAATTCTTTTAGAAATCATGGTGTCATATCTGCTCCTGTGTAATCTATTTTGATCTCTAATGCCTTTAGATTTACTGATTATTTTGGTGACTGACGCATGAGGTCTTCAATAAATGTTAAGTAGATGTTCATATAATATGCCCTATTTTTTATTTACGGGTTTTTTTTTTTTTTTTTTTTTTTTTTTTTTTTTTTTTGGCTGAGGGTACTTTGGTATTACCTTAAATTGTCTTCTCCGAATACAAATTTTTGTGGCTCGGAAATCGTCGTATAATTTCAAAATAGTTGTTCAAGGTAAGTGGTTTAATAGCAGCTTTTAAAAGTTCAAATACGTTCGTAAGCTTCAAAGTTTAATACGTTTTCTGATCTCTATGTAATATCTCTTCCTGATTTTACGAGTGTATATACGAAATTGAAATTGGTTTCTGAGAAATATCATCTTATTCTAAAGCATGATTGATAGATGCCTAATTTTTGCTTTCTGTTTTTCTCCGGGGTGTATGTGTGGTTAAATTAGGTCGGGTTTCAGATACCTGTCGTTGGTTCGTTAGGTCAGATCGTTGGAGACCGACCATTTTTTCAGATGCTATTGGTAGCAGTTTATTATTGCATGTAAACCTTTTGGGCTGAAAATGAGCAGTGTTGCTAACTGTTCACATTTCTTATCAGTTGAGTGTTTTCCTCCGTTGCTTTTGTGTCTCTCTAAAATGTATGTATTTAGGCTTTCTTACATGGTAATAGACTGTGTGCGATCTTTTGGGCATCTTTTTACCTCATTGGTGTAAAAATTTGAGCATGTGTGATTCCTAGAATCGAATTGTTTAAATTTTCCCTTTTTTTTGCGTGAAATGAAGTAGGATTCAATTTACCTATGATTACACGTCTTGTGTTTCTTCCTAAAGATCGTGTACGTTTGTTTCTGTGTGCAATGTATGCTGTTGTGTGGAACTTCTGTATTGTAGAGGCTGAATTCTGTGTAAATGAGTGTGTTATTATATGAAAATAGCTGTTATGGTAATGCTTCTTTGTTCTAGAGCTGTTATTCTGTGTGGCATTCTAGGGCTTTGTACTAGATAGTTTAAAACTGTCACAGCCAGTTTTGTGTGGGATTATTGCTATAAATATTTATTATTTATTAATTACTGTATGTGTGCTCTAAGTGTAGTTGTTTATTACTCGTGATTTTTACAGTGGAAGGTCTTTGACCTTCAAAGGTTAAGGTTGTTTCTTCCCGATATTAGACCGTTTTTCACGTTATAATGCGGAATTCACTGTTTATGGGGTTCGGTTCTACCTGTAGCTTACTTTCTCGGAAATTTCCTGAGCTTTGAGTTGTCTCTGACTACGTTTTGCATTTTTTTAAAAAGGGTGACGTTATACCTACGTCTTATATTTCGCTTGGTTCTCTAAGTGGATTTATGCCAAGCACGTTATATGCACGGGATGTTAGTTGAGATGTACCTCGCGGTATCTCCCTGGCGTGTCGCTTTGCGGAGAACGTTAGCTCGCACGTTATCTCCTTCGTGGGATGTCCGTCCTTATCTAAGAACTTAAGCTCAGCCTGCTCGGACCGTTGGATGCTGGAATCAGCTTTTAATACCCCCTCCTATGTGATATTCCGTTATTAAGACTCCAGTCCGTGGCGTGCGATCGACGGGTGTTGACCGTTTCCTTCGTGGCTGCGAAATATTCATTATTTTTTTTAGTTTTGTCCTAATTTTTGCCAGAAATGTGTGAATTCTTTGTGTGTGGCATATAGCCTTATTTTATACTTTGCTTGAGAAATCCAGAGACGCGGACCCATCGTGCACCGGGCTCTACGTCACGACTCTGAGTGTTTCTGATTCTCTGTCAAAGTGTCTAATAGTCCAAAAGTGTCTAGTGAATTTTCTCTGTTAATATTCTCTAGCGTTCTGTTGCAAGAGGGCGTCAGACACCTTATTCTGTTTATTTAACGGATTATAAGGCTGGGGCCGAACGAAGCAGAGCGCGCCAAATGTAGGGTCGTTAATTCTCATGTTTTTGGCGAATTAATTGTTTCCTGAATAATGTGTTATGTGTAGCCACTAGGTCGGCGTGTTTTTCGGTGTGCGGAAATCGACTGTATGACTGTAAATCGTGTACTGTAGTGTTATTTGAGGATAAATTTGCGTTGCAATTGTAGTTTTTTATTGGCCATTTTGTAATAATTCTCCCGATTGCCGTCTTTTGCACTTTTTTTATTCACCACTTTCGCGTAAATTTTTGCGGTGATAGACTTGCATGTGACTTTTTATACTCAGTGCGGCGCTGTTGACAAGCTTAGAATTGATTTTAAAACTGTGATTTACTGGTGATTTCCGAATTCGTCGTTTCACGATCTCTACTCTACAGGGCTAGAGTCTTACACGAAATCTTTCCGACTGGTTTTCGGCTGCAGTTATCACTATGAATTGAGGAATAAATCAATAGGCAGTTTTTGCCTTTCTGTACATATATGATTTATTATGGTATTCTCGCTTGATAATCGGGGGTTGAAATTCAAATGTCCTTTAATTTCCGGACTGTCCGTTGTGATACTTATTTTTTCGTGTGTATTTGATGTGTGATGACGACAGAATTCGCTATGTGCTGCCGCCAGCTGTTTGCTGTTACGTGAGTCTAGCTTTAATAAATTCTATTCTACTTGCCTATATCCTATCTGGTTATATCTTTTTGTATGTCTACGTACTTATCTAAGTCCCATTGTAATCTACAGTATTCAATATCCTATATTCTATACAAACTAACGGTTTGTTCTCTTAACTACGTTAACAACGTGCACTCACGTTAACTTCGTGTAATTCGTAAGTACGGTTTTTGTTCAGATTATATTCTTAAGTTAAGGTAGTATTCTTTAACTCGGGGTTTCTATTTACATTTAATTCTTTAGTACGGTTTTTGTTGACTTAAATTTATAAGTACGGGTTTCATCTTCGTTATATTCGTAAATACGTAAATTAGTCAATTCGTAAATTCGTAAATTCGTCAATTCGTAAATACGGGCTCTGTTTTTTTTTTCCTGTGCCTGTTTTTTCTCTAATTGGCTCCGAAGCATTTTTCGTTATTTATTTTTATCACTATGAGTGTTTGATTGCGGATTTGCGTCAAATTACACCAATTACAGCCTTGTTTTTATTTTTATTTTGATTTAATTATCGTTTCCCACTCCCGTGAACCTTTCATCCTCAATCGTACTGTCTTCATATATTCTATCATTCTTAACTGATTCACACAGCACACTTTATCTATTTCATTCATTTCACCAGTTCATACTAGATACGCACTCTCTGTCATTCTTTCATAACCTCATTTGTTCATATTAGCTACAAGCACACTCAGACATACCCAAATGCATTCTCTGTTTCTTGGATTCGTGGCCACGAATTTCTCAATCATAGCTAGATTCATACTTCATCTTCCATACTTGATCTTGTAGCTAGAGTCATACATTCGATTAGGGTTCATTCCTTTTTCCTAAAGTTGGGTGGGCCCCCGATACATTCTAATTTCGATTTTCGATTCGTTCGTTTCTCAAGAGTGGGGTGTTTTTAAATTGCTTTCAATTACAGTGAAGTTTATTTTTTTTTGGGGTATGACTTCGTCCCTATATTGATTGCAATGTTATCTGATTTTTTATCAATTTTGCAAGCTATGTTTTCATCTGGTTTAATTATTTCGTAAGAGACCTTAATTTTTTTTTTGGGTCCCTCGCCTGGTGTAGAATTTTTTAATGTACCAACAGTTTTGGTGATGGGTGAATCAAATTCTTAATATATTCCCTTTTCCCTAACTTTATTTCTTTGTACGATAATATAGTCCATGTTTAATTGTTAGGTAGGTGCGCTTGATCTGCGTTTCATTGAATTTATGTAGAAGTAGTGCCTTTTGGAAATTCTAATTTTCGGCTGTTGGGCTTGAAATTTTCCTCTAATTACCTAGAATCTCTGGTATGAAGAATGGGTTCGTTTTGGCTTTTTCCCTATTTAGGAGTTATGCAAATTTGTCTTGTACGTGCGCGTGACGTCTTATTCTCGATTTTGTAGTAATACAAATATTGTCTTAGGGAATGAGGGTTGCACGACGCGGCAGTGCCATTGGGTGTCATGTTTCTATGAATAGTTTTTGGGTGAGGTTACTTGAATTGAAGCTTTTATGACTTGAAAAATGGTGCATCGTGGTCCATTTTGAAATCTATACCAATTCACGACCAGTTTATTTAATAATGCGGCCGTTGTTTATAATTACTCCTGTTAAAAATTGTGCTCCTCGTGATTATGTTTTATCTCTCCTAGTGAAATTGTGCTGTGTACAGTTAAAGAATTATTTCTAATTTTATGGAGTACTTCGCTGCGGGGCTGTATGTCTTTATTGTGAATATTTCCGTCCAGCTGTGTCGATGTGGGCGTCGACCTATTCCCCGGTGTCAGGGCTAGGGGTAATTCATGTCTTTGGGTTTGTCCGGCGGTATTCTATGTGTGCGCCTATCGGACGTCGCCTATCCGGCGTGTTCTATGACGTGGATTTGAAAACGAGCAGTTTTTATTTTGTGGGAATTTATGTAATTATGTTGTATCTTTTTTATTTTAAATCTCTCTTCTACTTGGAATTTGTTTAAAATAGCAAAACATTGATTAATCCTTTTAGTTTTGCTTAAATGCAAGATTTTTCCCTTCTTTTCATCTGGTAGTAGGTCAAGAAAGTGATTATAAAATTTTGGTCCTGGCTGAAAATGTGTGCTTTATTCTAATTCTTGTGGGTTCTTAAGTTCCTATCTACCTTGATAGATTCATCTCTTCTAATTAATGAATTCGTTTTATAAACATTTTATAAACAGGGTTATGGAAACTACATAAGGTACATTTCGCATTGGTCTTGCCACAATATTTTGTCAATTTCAAATGAGCATCTTGGGTTTCTTTTTTTTTTTTTTTTTTTTTTTTTTGGACGCGCATCTTTGAGTGACTGATGTACTAACCATAAATTTGTAAAGATTAACTTTCAAGTATTTGTCAGGATCTTTTCCCATTTGTACGTGCAGTAGTTAATTATGTTTATAAGAGCTGTGGGAAAAAAAACATCTCATTGGAAATGGGTAGGTGGTTTTTATTTTTACGTTTACGTATCCTATTTTGTCTAGCTCTGTGTTCCTCTCTCCAAAATTTCATCACATTCTTAATGCAATCCTTAAAATTCGGTTTTATGTTACGCAACTAGCATTTTTTCCTGGGTTTTTCAAAAAAGCTATTGTCTGTGACCCTGAAGGGGTCTGTAATTGACATTTCAAGCTTATTGCGCTGATAAACCCTTAATCATTACTCTATTATGGGCTAGTGTGCCGCTACTTCGTTTTGATCAAATATTGGAATTTTGAAATGTTGTTTTTAGTGAACTATGTTTTTCGCGGAAATGTTACTGGTCTTCACTTCAAGGTTAAAGCACTGTTAGGCTTGAGATAGTGGGTTACTAATCTGTTTATTGCGATTAGCAATCCTTGTGTACGCCGTTCTGTTTTTTTTTTGCAATGATCCTTTTCACCTATTAGTTTTTTCTTCAGAATTGATATCGTGCGTAAACGGCTAGTTTTTCGATTTGTCTAGGTCAAATTTTCGTTCAATCTAATTTTTGTTGATAGAGGAAAGCATTCGTTTTGTTTTAGTTTAAACTTCTATTTAACTTACGGCAACTTACAATTCTTTTGTCTTTATATTGAATCAGGCATTGAAATCTACGCACTTCCTACTAAGATGAAGGATGAGATTTCATTTCGTGACAAATTTAGTTTTGGTTTTCTTATGCACGAGGTTGGTTTGTTCGTATTGAGGTGAAAATTTGGAAAATTTGACTTATTGTTGTTAGGTTTTTCAAGCATAATTATCTACCAATTGAAAATCCCTTGTGGGTCGGCTGGTCTGCTTTTTGAAAATTTTAAAGAAGTTATCCTCTCGTTCCATATAAAGTTCTTTAATGAATTGTTTAGAGTGGTCTATAAATTTGATGGATGATTGGAGTCTCTAAGGTTTATTTTCCAATTTATTGGTTATAGATTCCTTCCTTAATAATGATATGACCTTGGATTGACATGTGAATGATGTCAATTCTTGTAGTGAAATTCGAATTTTTTTCCGAATTCGGAGTTTCCGCGGGAGCAGTTTTGGGGTGCCAATATGTAAGAGAAAATAGAGGTTATTCTGTAAGGATTATTTATCCTTTTACTTTCAATACGATGGTTGAACGACGTTACAACGCCTTTGCTACGTAAGAATGATGTTTTTTTTTGTTGGGACTCTAATTTTGCAGGTTGGCCATGGAGGAGACTTGGGCCATTGTATGACTGAATTTTCCTTGTTTATATCGGCTTTTATCTGCAGAATGTAGCTTTGAGATATGCTTATTTTTTGCTTCTAGTAACTGCGTTTAAATTGATTTATTTACTCTTGCGTCTTCACTGCATTACGCGTGATCATTCCCCCGTCACTTCTTTTCAAATCGTAATTTAAAATTGCTTGACGAAGTTTTACGCTCTCAAAATGAAGTTTTTGCTGTTTTCTCTCAAAGGTCTGAACTATTGAGTTTTCGAATGATAATTTTGAAATATTGGAAGGGCCTCTCAGAGAACTCCTTGTTGGTTTATGGAATCAATCGTTTGTTCCTTTTTTGAAATTATTTTATGATTTCTTCTTTGTAAAATCTTTTTAATTGAGTA
This sequence comes from Adelphocoris suturalis, assembly GCA_030762985.1. Lineage (NCBI taxonomy): Eukaryota > Metazoa > Arthropoda > Insecta > Hemiptera > Miridae > Adelphocoris > Adelphocoris suturalis. The sequence continues at coordinate 84,487,435 of CM061042.1, forward strand.
AATTAGGTTACATTTACTGGAATCTCCTATCAGTCGTGCACTTCTCGTATATTGATTTCTGAAAAGCTGATGTTTCTGATAAAAGTGTTGTTTTTATTCATTTATTAATTAAACTAATTGTACACATGTTAATGATTTTAATTGCAATAGTCTTGTTACATACGGCTTCTGGGATTTATATTAAAGTTTTGTGGGTAATATTCTTTCGGAAAACTAAGGTGGCTCTTCGTTGTCTTTTTCTTGGGAAACCGTGTCTTTTGTGAGGTTAAATCAATATTCTTTATTAATTGTTATAAGATCTTTAGGATTAATATTTTTGGGCTTGAAAGAATCTTGGACCGTGGTTTTTGCTCCTTCATAAAACTCGTTCTATATACGATTATCATTCGAATTTTGTATGAAAATATGGGTTTTCATTTATTTCAAGTATGAACTTCCGTGTTCAAATTTGTTTTTCGTAAACCTTCGTCGCGTCATTTCGCTCGATTATAATAATTTTTATTTTAAAGTGTGGGTAAATTTTTTTTCTCACCAAATTTCTAAATAGTGGTGAAATTACGTTTTTGTCAGGCATTGATTTGCTGGTCAATTTATTCTGTTCTTGTGTAGATTGTAATCTGTTAGTATTGTATTTATGTTCACTTGAGGATCCGTTGTACGGAGTCGTCGATTATAAATTGATTTTGCGCGCTGCCGACGGCACCTACTCCCGACGGTATTCAGCCGACGGCGTCTAGCCGACGGGATTGAAGCCCCTCGAATAGGTGGCTTGCGTTTGAATCATTTCTCCTAAACATAGTTCTTCTTGCTAATTTATTCTGGTATTAGTACTTTATTTGGAACTAATATTTTACAATTTCATTAATTTCGTGTGTTTCCTAAAAAAAAACAACCTCTTTTGGGGTATTTTTTCCATCTTTTTTTTCCGATGCAATCGGGTGAATTTTTATGAACAGCGTTCTCTTAGTTGCATTTTACTGTAGTTTAAATTTTGCGCACGATGTGCACACTTTTCCGAGCGGGTTGGCTGGTGATTTAATGGTTTAAGTGTGTAGTGAATGATGTCAGTTTTCAAAATGTGTTCCCTACTTTATAGACATCTCGTGTAAGAATTCGTGCAGTCCTACTGTTGAAATTCTTCCTAATAATAGATTTTTAATATAATATTTTTAATATATATTCCAATTTATTTATTTATTTATTTTTTTATTTATTTATTTATTTTTTTATTTTTTATTTATTTATTTATTTTTTTTTTTTTGTGAAATTTAAAAGAATAAAAGGTGAATTTATTGTCTGTGGAATGTTCTTATCATGGTTACACAATGGTATTGATCTTTTCCCTAATACGAGCAAATTGCTATCATATAAACATCGGGCTCCTATTTTCCTATCTAAGTTCGTCCGTTCAACATATCTGTATCATTTATAAATTGAACACATGGAATTCGATCGTTTCGTTCATATCATAATTTTTATGAAAATAGTACACATGAAATTTGAGCTTGTGGTGATCCTTATATTTAAATATCTTCGGCATTGGAAGTATCATGCATTAATCACCCTGCATCCTTTGTTTCGCTTCTCCATGAGGAGTTACTGCTTTCAAATTTGATTTTCTTTTATGTTTACAAAACTTCGAGTACTTCCAGTGTCGATTGCAATCCTTAAATTGTACTTATCTGATACGGTGTGAAGCTACTGATTTCCTATATTCATTGTAGAGATATTCAATTTGAAATTCGCTTTTGACTCATGCATGACTATATTAATTAAGGACAAAATCGTAAGACTATTTGTTGTTACATTTATATGACAAGACGGCTGTCTGACTTAAATTCTGCAATTGTTAAGGATTAATTCAAATAATATTGGTCCTGGTGCTAGAATATGTTATTATTTACTGAATTTATGACGCGCATCACCTTTACTCAGGTCTGTTCCCTAATTTCTGGAATTTAATGGTTATTAATCATCTCTGAAATCTCTTTTTTTTTTTTTTTTTTTTTATTACTTTTCCCCGTTTTTTAACTTATTTAAAACCGTACTAAACCGTACTAATTATTATTCTTTCTACTTAATCTTTATCTGTACACTTTAAAAATATTCTCTCTTTCTCTCTCTAACTTTTTCCCGTTTCTAAACTTATTGAAGACCGTACGACATACTTCTGCTCTCAATTTAATCTTTATTTTTCTTTCCTTTAATTCTTAATCTTCTCTTTTTCCTCTTTTAATCCTCATTTTAATCTTTCTTCTCGTTAATCCTCTTTAAACGCGTTTGAATAATTCTCTTTTATTCTTTATTTCTCTCACTTTAAATCTTTATTCATCTCTCTTTTTAATAAACTTCCTTAATTCTTCAATAATCTTCCTTTATTATTTTCTCTTAATTTCCCGGGATTAACACTCATTTTATTTATTTTTTCTTCTCAAACTTCATCTTTCTCTATTTTTTTTAATACACTTCCTTATATTTTTCATTTTTCTATCTTGGACATACCATTTCATAGGTATTCCACCGCGGTTTTTTCTCTATTTTTCTTCAATACTTAAATTTCTTTATTCATTCTTTCTTTTTTCTTTACCATGGATTTTACATTGGGGCTTAACTGATCGAGATTGCGCCTCCACCATTTGTAAGATCGTAAATCGTGGTAAAAATCACTGTTTATTCACACCACTCTTTACGCCTACTTTTAAGCTAGGAAGGGTCTTTAGTGAGTTTGGTCAATTACCCCCAATACCTCAAAAACCTCCATCTAGCCCCTGAATTTCCCCTTTTTTCAACCCCTGACCTTGTGAGGGTGTTTTAAGGAATTATTGGAATCATAAGGCAGAATGATGACCTTTCTGAAATAATTGTTTTATTAGTAAAGTTGCAAATAATACTCTATCCTATCACCAAAGGACCTTACACGAATACTATTTACTAACTGACCTTAATCTTCCGGTTTCCTGTTGATACTTCGGATGGAGTTCAGGTGTCCCTGCTTCGGATTTGTTACTGCATAGGGTGGCTATTTCCTATTGCCAAACCTCGGCGATGTACGATCGAAGAACGGGATTAGTTTTCTCCGAAAGGATTCCAAAATTAGAGACCGTCACTGCTCTAACACGCTTACCACTTAACGCGAACTTCTGGCACGAAAGTCTATCTTGAAAGCTTAGCACTTGGACGGCCCGACCCCAGCAACAGGCTGCTGTTGGGCAGGTATTTGTTCACTGGACGTCACATAATCTTAGAATGAATCTTCTTTACTCTTTCCCAAATTGTCTCCACTGATTTTCCCACGCATGCGCGTGATAAAGGGCGTTAGATTAGGTCCGAAATCCTCCTTCAATTCAGGTTGCTAACGGCGACGGCGAATCACAGTTTTCCAATCCAAGGTACCGCCCTTTTGGGACGATATTTCCGTATTGTAGGAACCAATAAGATCGTCTCTCTTTTGATCGAGAGGGGAGCCTGAAATCGCAGCGTCGTACCTTTCCCGGCGGCGCGTGTCGTGCTTCGTCAAGATTTTCCGTCTTCGCTTTTGTGAAATCTGACCGCTAGAATCTGGCGCGCGGGATCGAAGAATCTGGATGATTCTCACGCTTTGTTTCCAGACGTGTTCGATTTACAGGCGTCAGGTTGGGAGCCGTTTCCGAGGCTCACAATATATTACACGGAAAACTTTTTCTTAAACCCAACGTCGAGCGTCATTAAGTTTGTGTACAACTACTCGTCCTTGTGCGAGGCGCTGAAAATGCGAGCATATATATTTAATGAATGAAAGTGCGGTTTTAAGATATAGTAGGTAATGCCCCTTTATCGAATTTGTCAAAAAAAATTCAATCAAATTCAACTTGTAATTGCAATTTTGAAGACAAAATTACAAAACATTTTAAAATGATGGATGATACTTCCAATCTCGTATTCGTCTTGAGAACATTTCCATAATTAAATTTTAATTTTTAATGAAAATGTTTCTACAAAAATGGAATAAACTTTTGGTGCGGCCGTAGCACTATGTCTTATCTCAGAATCATATTAAACTCCTGTCCACATTTGCCTTAAAGAGGGAAGAAGGTGAACAAACGTAACAAATGAGTCGTTTTATGCCAAAATTATCAGAAGTTTTCCGTTATGTTACGCTTTGAGTGATGCAAATTGTAATAATTTCCTATCCAGGGAGGCCTTAGTATAGACATGGAAATCTCAAAAATCTGAAACTTTGCACAGGGGCTGCATTTAGGTTTTCGTAGTGCCCCGAAACTCAGCAGTCCAATCCTTCATCACCCAAGAATTTTTTAGGCAAAAAAAAAAATAATAATAAATAAATAAAAACGGGTAAAAATTGGGTTTTGAAGTGTTTTCCAAGGTTTTGGGAACAAATAATTATTTTATTGGTTAGACAACTCTAAACCTCACAAGTCCATGGTCATGTAAATCGCAAAATCTAATTACCTAGGTAGTACCGAACAACGCTAACAAATTATCATCACAAAAAATATCTAGATTGAAGAGATACTACAGTAGGTATCTGTATCAATTCAGCAATGCAATATTGATCACAGAAAATATGAAAGTGATGAACGTGGAAGTGACGTGTACCTATTGTCTGAAACGGGAATAATAAACCTTTGTCAAGAATTCGCTGCGTTTTTAAACTGTTTTTCATCCATCAAAACCTTGGGCAACCGCCGAGTTTCGGGGCAAAACATCGAACGTTGAAATCTCAACTATTGTTCAAATTTCCCTTCTTTAAACTTTCCTTCATGCCCCAGTGATGCATTAAAAAATTATAATAATAATGTTGTTCACGTCAAGTCACTAGGGATGACACCAAAATTTGGAATTAACCTGATTTCAAGAACGTATTTGAACAAATTGTAAACTTTGAACGATGCACCTCATTGAATGAAATGTAGTCGCAGAACCACGTTTTTTCACCAAAATCATATTTCCACTCGTATTTTATATTGTAGACATTCTTTGGCAATTTCCGTTTTGTGTAAATGACCGTTTGTCCGTCTGCCTCCAAGAATTATTTTCTCATTAGACACTATGTCTGTTTTCGCACAAGCTTGGATGGTACTTGGGGAGATCATCCCTCTGATAGTGGCGCTTTTGTAATCGATTAAGAACTATTTCTTTATTTTTCAATTCCCCTATAAATTTGATGGTTTATGTTTGAGATACTTGAATTACCAAAATCGATTTTAAAAAATCCGCTCGTCGTCCGCCGTCTGCCCTATTCCTACACCACACCGTCCGCCGTTCGAAGCTTTTTTCAGATACTTCCTTACCAAAGTTTACGAAATTTGGCTGAAAAACCCCACATCACCCGAAGATGATCCTTGACACTTTGTATCACACTCACTCAATTCGAAAGGGTGTAATTTAAAGGTTATAAGTTAAGGGATTATTCCGAGAATTATTATGGGGGCCGGAATTTAATTTGCTGAGGAAGCACGAAGGAGTGACACGAAACTCGAAAGGAAAGGGAGGAAAATAGCATTTTTGATCAGCTACATCACTTGAATGGAGAGTTTCAGATATATTTTTCGTTAAACACACAAGGATTTATAGGGAGCAAATATGATCCTTATCCACTCCTTCATCCACATTGGAGCCCTGAATTCTTTTTCGGTTTCTGCTACAAATAAAAAGAAGATTCAACTTCCCTACAGACAATGTACCTAAGGAATTTTCGGTTATATGTTTTTAATTGCAATTTTACAGACAGTGTTGTATTACCTCCCAAAACCGACCTGCCGCACGACAGGACCTAGAAGATCGGATTCGTCGTACTTTTTACTTGATATATACCATTTTGTTCAAATGTAAGATGACGAAATATGAAAAGTGTCAGATATACCCCCTCCGTGAGATGCGAAACTCGACGAGACCAAGAAAATGGTATACCTCATGTTTTTTACATAGTACAAACTATTTAATTATTTCAAATTTAAAATGACAAAAAAAAAAGAAAAGTGTTGGAATTACCCCCTCCATTTGACAGCCCGAGAGACGAGACTTAGAAAATCGGATTCCTCGGATTTTTTACGTATTAGAAATTATTTTTCTCACATTTTAAATGTCGCAATAAGCAAAATGTTGGAATTACCCCCTCCATGAGACGCGCCGTGGTGCGAGACCTAGAAAATCGGATTCCTCGGATTTTTTACCGATTAGAAACTATTTTTCTCACATTTTAAATGACAAAATAAGAAAAATTTCGGAATTACCCCCTCCATGAGACGCGCCGCGCGACGAGACCTTGAAAATCGGATTCCTCGGATTTTTTACCTATTAGAAACTATTTTTCTCACATTTTAAATGACAAAATAAGAAAAGTTTCGGAATTACCCCCTCCATGAGACGCGCCGCGCGACGAGACCTTGAAAATCGGATTCCTCGGATTTTTTACCTATTAGAAACTATTTTTCTCACATTTTAAATGACAAAATAAGAAAAGTTTCGGAATTACCCCCTCCATGAGACGCACCGTGCGACGAGACCTAGAAAATCGGATTCCTCGGATTTTTTACCTATTAGAAACTATTTTTCTCACATTTTAAATGGCAAAATAAGAAAAGTTCGGAATTACCCCCTCCATGAGACGCGCCGTGCGACGAGACCTAGAAAATCGGATTCCTCGGATTTTTTACCAATTAGAAACTATTTTTCTCACATTTTAAATGACAAAATAAGAAAAGTTTCGGAATTACCCCCTCCATGAGACGCGCCGTGCGACGAGACCTAGCAAATCGGATTCCTCGGATTTATTACCTATTAGAAACTATTTTTCTCACATTTTAAATGGCAAAATAAGAAAAGTTTCGGAAATCGGATTCCTCGGATTTTTTACCTATTAGAAACTATTTTTCTCACATTTTAAATGACAAAATAAGAAAAGTTTCGGGATTACCCCCTCCATGAGACGCGCCGCACGACGAGACCTTGAAAATCGGATTCCTCGGATTTTTTACCTATTAGAAACTATTTTTCTCACATTTTAAATGACAAAATAAGAAAAGTTTCGGAATTACCCCCTCCATGAGACGCGCCGTGGGACGAGACCTTAAAAATCGGATTCCTCGGATTTTTTACCTATTAGAAACTATTTTTCTCACATTTTAAATGGCAAAATAAGAAAAGTTTCGGAATTACCCCCTCCATGAGACGCGCCGCGCGACGAGACCTAGAAAATCGGATTCCTCGGATTTTTTACCTATTAGAAACTATTTTTCTCACATTTTAAATGACAAAATAAGAAAAGTTTCGGAATTACCCCCTCCAAGAGACGCGCCGTGCGACGAGACCTAGAAAATCGGATTCCTCGGATTTTTTACCTATTAGAAACTATTTTTCTCACATTTTAAATGACAAAATAAGAAAAGTTTCGGAATTACCCTCTCCATGAGACGCGCCGTGCGACGAGACCTAGAAAATCGGATTCCTCGGATTTTTTACCGATTAGAAACTATTTTTCTCACATTTTAAATGACAAAATAAGAAAAGTTTCGGAATTACCCCCTCCATGAGACGCGCCGTGCGACGAGACCTAGAAAATCGGATTCCTCGGATTTTTTACCTATTAGAAACTATTTTTCTCACATTTTAAATGGCAAAATAAGAAAAGTTTCGGAATTACCCCCTCCATGAGACGCGCCGTGCGACGAGACCTAGAAAATCGGATTCCTCGGATTTTTTACCTATTAGAAACTATTTTTCTCACATTTTAAATGGCAAAATATAAAAAGTTCGGAATTACCCCCTCCATGAGACGCGCCGTGCGACGAGACCTAGAAAATCGGATTCCTCGGATTTTTTACCAATTAGAAACTATTTTTCTCACATTTTAAATGACAAAATAAGAAAAGTTTCGGAATTACCCCCTCCATGAGACGCGCCGTGCGACGAGACCTAGAAAATCGGATTCCTCGGATTTATTACCTATTAGAAACTATTTTTCTCACATTTTAAATGGCAAAATAAGAAAAGTTTCGGAATTACCCCCTCCATGAGACGAAAATCGGATTCCTCGGATTTTTTACCTATTAGAAACTATTTTTCTCACATTTTAAATGACAAAATAAGAAAAGTTTCGGGATTACCCCCTCCATGAGACGCGCCGCGGTGCGAGACCTAGAAAATCGGATTCCTCGGATTTTTTACTGATTAGAAACTATTTTTCTCACATTTTAAATGACAAAATAAGAAAAATTTCGGAATTACCCCCTCCATGAGACGCGCCGCGCGACGAGACCTTGAAAATCGGATTCCTCGGATTTTTTACCTATTAGAAACTATTTTTCTCACATTTTAAATGACAAAATAAGAAAAATTTCGGAATTACCCCCTCCATGAGACGCGCCGCGCGACGAGACCTTGAAAATCGGATTCCTCGGATTTTTTACCTATTAGAAACTATTTTTCTCACATTTTAAATGGCAAAATAAGAAAAGTTTCGGAATTACCCCCTCCATGAGACGCGCCGCGCGACGAGACCTTGAAAATCGGATTCCTCGGATTTTTACCAATTAGAAACTATTTTTCTCCCATTTTAAATGTCGCAATAAGCAAAATGTTGGAATTACCCCCTCCATGAGACGCGCCGCGGTGCGAGACCTAGAAAATCGGATTCCTCGGATTTTTTACCGATTAGAAACTATTTTTCTCACATTTTAAATGACAAAATAAGAAAAATTTCGGAATTACCCCCTCCATGAGACGCGCCGCGCGACGAGACCTTGAAAATCGGATTCCTCGGATTTTTTACCTATTAGAAACTATTTTTCTCACATTTTAAATGACAAAATAAGAAAAATTTCGGAATTACCCCCTCCATGAGACGCGCCGCGCGACGAGACCTTGAAAATCGGATTCCTCGGATTTTTTACCTATTAGAAACTATTTTTCTCACATTCTAAATGGCAAAATACGAAAAGTTTCGGAATTACCCCCTCCATGAGACGCGCCGCGCGACGAGACCTTGAAAATCGGATTCCTCGGATTTTTACCAATTAGAAACTATTTTTCTCACATTTTAAATGGCAAAATAAGAAAAGTTTCGGAATTACCCCCTCCATGAGACGCGCCGTGCGACGAGACCTAGAAAATCGGATTCCTCGGATTTTTTACCTATTAGAAACTATTTTTCTCACATTTTAAATGGCAAAATAAGAAAAGTTCGGAATTACCCCCTCCATGAGACGCGCCGTGCGACGAGACCTAGAAAATCGGATTCCTCGGATTTTTTACCAATTAGAAACTATTTTTCTCACATTTTAAATGACAAAATAAGAAAAGTTTCGGGATTACCCCCTCCATGAGACGCGCCGCGCGACGAGACCTTGAAAATCGGATTCCTCGGATTTTTTACCTATTAGAAACTATTTTTCTCACATTTTAAATGGCAAAATAAGAAAAGTTTCGGAATTACCCCCTCCATGAGTTGCGCCGCTCGACGAGACCTTGAAAATCGGATTCCTCGGATTTTTTACCTATTAGAAACTATTTTTCTCACATTTTAAATGACAAAATAAGAAAAGTTTCGGAATTACCCCCTCCATGAGACGCGCCGTGGGACGAGACCTAGAAAATCGGATTCCTCGGATTTTTTACCCATTGGACACTATTTTTCTCACATTTTAAATGATGAAATAAGAGGGACGATCCTGTTTATTTTGATGAAAAGAGGAACTCTCAAGCGCCAGCCATAGGAGGACAACTTGACGCGACAATCCTGTAACTGGTGTTGAACGTATATAAAAACCGGTGTGATACAAACGCAGTATTATCGCGTCAGCGCCGTAATACTGGTTCTGGTAACCTGCGCGGTAAGACTGTGGAAGTATATATATATATGTATATATATATATATATATATATATATATATATATGTGTGTGTGTGTGTGTGTGTGTGTGTGTGTGTGTGTGTGTGTGTGTGTGTGTGTGTGTGTGTGTGTGTGTGTGTGTGTGTGTGTGTGTGTGTGTGTGTGTGTCATTCCAGACGATAACTCTCGATAGAATTGAGATAAAAACATCGTTCTTTCGCCAAAAAATCAAGCATTTCAAAAGAAAGGATGAGTTCGTTGGGCAACACTTTTTGAGCACGTTAAATTTGTCAAATTTCAAAAAATGTACTAAAAAAATCACAAAAAATGACAAAAAAGGCTAAACATTGGTGTTTTTATTTATTTATATTTTTTTTTTTTAGCAGAATATTACTCAAATAAAGTTTATCGACAATGAAGTTGGTAATTTAAAAATTAAAGCTCAAACCTATGCTCAAAATTGTAATTAAATATCATTAAAATGTGCTACAAAATCGATAAAAATGTAAAAAATTCTAGAAATTCAATATCTTTGTTTAAATAATAGAATGTTATATAGAACAAATTTTTCAGCAATAAAATTGATAGTTACAGTTTTTGCAGACAATATGAAGAATTGGAGTAATTAGATTAATAGTTAACATTTATTTTGCATACAGTAAATTTCAACTTGAGCGTTGCTAAGTGATGGGAGGCCGAAAATCATAATGTGAATATCGTAAACGTTAGCGTCTAAGACGTCCAGAATAATTAAAATTGATTTAGCGATGCAAAATATTCAATTTTTACCGAGTTGTGTCACAACAATCACATGTGAACTCTGACATGTCTTGAATAGTGGTGGCAGAAAATCATAAAATAGATGATAACACAAAACATATGTACAGTGACTAACTTCTGTAACCCATTGCCATCCATTATAAAACTAAAGGAGCTATGTAAGAAATTGATGTTTTGGTTTACCATTGGAAAATGTAAAACAAATGGTACTATATTCATATACACAACAATCAATATACAACAATTTATATACCCAACATTTACACAACAAATCATTTGAGTTTTATACCTCACCACTTATACTCCACTTAGACAGGATGTAGGTACCTAACGTCCTTCAAAATAGCGATAAAACAAGCATTTCGTTTCAACAATGAAAAAAATACCAAGTAAATATCCGTTCTTAAATTCGAACAAAATGGACTAAATTGGTGATTATGAGATCATAAATATGTCTGTTATTTAGGATGTCCAGAATAGATGTAAATCCTAAAACCTTGCGAACAATTATTAGGGATGCAAAATTTTAATTTGCCAGGGATACCTACTTGCTTTACCAGTCATAATATGACATATTATGTTCCAGTTTATATAGGTCGCCCATTTCGGTGTACCTAAATTTCAGGTATTGGAAATTAAACGCAGATTAAAATAGGTCTTAGACCTAAGAAACTGGGTTCGCAAACCTTTCAGTACGTACCTCATTTTGGACCAAAAAGGAGGTCAGAACCTTTCTGACCTTATTCGTGAGATAATAAGTAGCAAGTAGCAATAAAAAAAAAAATAAAAAAGGGAATCATATTCTCAGATGATTAATCTCTGCATCGAATGTGATTAAAGATCGGTTAGAAACTACATTTTTGGCGATTGCTTAAATTTGGGAGAGTGGGAGGAACAAAATTCACCATTTCTGACATTTTAATAAAAAATCCACAATTATTTTTAAAACAATGTAACATAACATAGTACGATAATTTTCGAAAATTCGCTCATACGATCATGCTGCATGACTGGAACTTTTTCATGACTTTTTCTCTAGTCATTGTAATTGAAAGGGATCGCAAACAATTTTCAAATTTTCCCCAAACCATGGGCTTTAGGTTTTTTCCATTCCCTAAGGATTGTCAATTGAATGGGATAGTAAGCAATTTTCATTTTCCACCCCCACCCGTACCGTGGGCTGTAGGTCTCGATAGTATGGGGACTATATCCCATCACATCTATACACCCCCTAGCAAGCGAAGCGAGTAAAGCTGTTGAATGGTTAATTATTGGAAATGCGTTGACCTTGTACCTGCTCATCGGGACAAATCGGCTCGGCACGTCTGGCTGCAATGGGCGCTCTGACAGAGCACAAAGGTCGGCTTGTCAGGCTGCAATGACGGGGGTTGGCAGGCGAAGCCTGCTGGGGGTGGCCCCCTAGTAACAAACTGAAACTAAAGATAACTTTTATCTCAAAGTTCGAAGTTCTATTATCTCAAACGTTCGATAATAGCGAGTTCTTTATCACATAGTAGTAATGTACCTATGGAAGATTCGTTGTAAAATACCTACGGATTTGGATACACGATTTTGGGTCTTCAGGATAGTGAACCTGCCGTGGTTCGGATGAATGTAAAATTACTTCTTTTTTATTTTGTAAAACAAGACCGTAAAAGTAACGAATGAATGGACACTATTATTTTTAGGAAATGTAACGCAGATTTCGAAAATGTGATCAAACGTTGAAATTGATTGAGGTAAAGATGAGGAATAGGTATGGATTTTTGCTTTAGCTTTTGTTTTTGCTTTTAGTTCTCAACCAAATTAAATCAAAACTTGATCCCAATATTAATCATCCGTTCAAAAGCTTGATACTTGAGAAAGTTCTCGTGAAACTTTACAATTTCCATAGTATGTTTTTTTAAGAGGTTGTAAAGTTTCAAAGATAAACTTAATTAACAAAACTATACCTATTACAGAGTTATATTAACAAGATTAGTTATTATTATCTTTGTTTTTTTATGTAAAAAATGGACTTTAATCTCTCTCTCTCTCGCGCGCGTGCTCTCTTTCTCTCTTACACACACACACACACACACAGCATTTAAAAAAGTGAAAATAAAACCTATTGCCAAAATCTCAAGTCATAGCAACCGTTTTATAGTTGTCTCCATCGCATTTTGTCCGAACATAAGAGACGATTGCAGGCCTAGTCTAAGTAGGTAAATACCTTCAACTCCACTTGTCCTCACTTAACGGTCGGCAATAAAGTGTTTTTCGTGTCGAGTTGAAATTTCAGTATCGGTATAGTGATAGAGATAATGTCTAACTAGCGTCTCTCTATCGGGAAGTTTCTTGGCTCTCTCATACCGCTATTTTGACCCGGGCCGTTAGGGCGAGCTTTTAGCCTCTCGGCTCCCAAAGGCTTTTTCCCGAGGAAAGTTTTTAGTGGGCACATCAGTCGGATGTTCGCCGATGGTAGAAACCTCTTGACGGATGCTTCGCGGGCGGCTGCTAATGAAGAAGCGTGTAAAGTCGGATTGAAGGGAAAGCCGGCGATCGGGAACAACTCCTTGCCTGGGGTCACCCGCACACATTAGGTAGGAAAAGATTTCAAGTAGGTACTTGAGGTTGGCTAATCTCCGCAATTACTGGGTTCAATAATTTCTCCGAGTGCCCCTCATCTAACCATTTTGCGTAGAAATGGATAGACGGAGGGAAGTCCTTTTGTCCGGAACGTGCGTTCGTGAGGGACGTGCGTTCCTAAAAAATTACATTTTAGTACGCCTTACGCTTTGTGGAAATGTGTAAGAGAAGTGCAATTCTGGTCGATTTTTTGGTGTTTTCCCAAGCTGGTGTTGCAAATATCAATAAATGAACACCATTACGAGGTTCAACATGGAAAATACCCGAAAATCATTTACAGCATGGGGCAATTTAATATTTTCAAAAACGCAGTATTTCACAATTTTTGCTCATTTAGAGCTGTCATTTTTGAGATCCTTACAGAAAAAAAAACATCAACTTTAAAAAAATCACGTTTAGACTTAAACCCATTATTAAATATTTTAGCGGTGGGGGGGGGGGGGCACCTTGTATACACCAATTTATTTATTTCATTGATATATATATATATATATATATATATATATATATATATATATATATATGTGTGTATGTGTGTGTGTGTGTGTGGTGTGTGTGTGTGTGTGTGTGTGTGTGTGTGTTTGTGTGTGTGTGTGTATTAATTTGAGGTATTAAGTACAGATGGTTGGAAAATAGAGGAAACACATAAATATGACTTACAAAATTGAGAGAATTTCGCCGTTTCGGCGTCGTCAGCTCTAGTGAAGAAGTAGTTGAAAAAAATATATGTATATATATAGAGAGATACCCTCTGGATCTATATGAAGTGCCCTCTGCCCTACCTTGGACCTTGTCGGAGATGCGTGTTGACCTTCGCGTGATGAGGGTCGGGGTCTAGGGCAATACTCCCCCACACATCCTCAAATGTCGCTACGATGAAGCCATCCAGCGATATGCTGGATACACTCTCCTGATCTTTGATGGCTCAAAGACACCTGATGGTGTTGATGGAGCCCCAACTTCCAATTCACTAGACGCTTTCCACCTGTCACATCTGTGTTCACAGCAAAACTGTTGGCAGTGACACTGGCTGTTTGACACTGCCAGTTGTTAGAAGTTGGGAATTATGCGATCTGTAGCGACTCACTAAGAACCATAGAGGCGATAAAGACCACATATTCTGATGATCCTCTAATACAAGGCCTACATGCATCGCTACACCAAGCCACCACATGGGGCTCAACCATAACTTTCATGTGGGTACCAAGCTATGCGGGTATTCATGGCAACGAGTGTGCTGATGCCCTTGCGAGGAGGGTCATTGGTGATAACTCCATTGGTATGAATCCATTCAGGATCAAATCTCCTTCATGCAACATGAAGCCAATTCCATCTGTCATGAGCAATGGCAGCGTGAGGTCACTAGTCTGCGTGGTGTCCTTCTGGACTTGTGCCCGGTGGGCCTATTCGTAACCCAACTTCCAAGGAGGGACCGAATAGTGGTCATCCGGGTTGCCACTGGCCAATACCCGTCATACTCATAGACACCTCCTTAGCTCAGGAACTCGATATGTTGTGTGTGGGAGGTGTGGGGGTGATCTGTCCATCCGCCACTTCCTGGAGGATTGCCCATACCTCATGGACCTCCGAGTCCAGCATCGGCCCCTTCAGTGGGATGACGTTTTGTCTGGACCATACAAGGTCCAGTCTTTGTTGTCGTACTTGAGAACCGCTGAGCTCTACTAGGAACTCTGATATCAGATCTGCGATATATTTTTGTACAATCTAGTCATAGTTTTATTTCACTTTGGCGATTATGTATAGCAACGTAGATTTAGTTATTAGCCTATTCTAGATCTAGTCTTAGTTTTATTTTATTTTTGAGGTTTTTTTATCCGCTCTAGGGGCTAAACAGTAGTCATCACTGTACCCCTTATCATATCCTCCTCCGATTTGCCAGTGGAGTCGTGCCACTTGCGGCATTGAACAAGGTGTCAAAGAGGACACTGCAAGGAGCGCGATTCTAAGGGGAACTGTTTTGCCCCTCCGTCACTAAAAAGACTACGCATCGCCGCATTCTGACACAAGGGTACAGCGATTACAACTGTTTAACCCCTACAGCGGATAATAAACCCAAAAAATTCAACAACAAAACTACAACTAAGACTGAAATATTTGTAGGCTTTTAACTAAATACCTTCCTGCGCATTACTGAGTTACTATTCAGAATCAGCGATGTGAAGTAAAACTATGACTAGCTGCACGTAAGTATATCACAGATCAGATATCACAGTTCGTAGTAGATCCCAGCGGTTCTCATAGTCCAAGAGCCAAGGCCGAAAATAGGTAATAATTTCAGGAGAAGGATTGAGATTAAATTTTGAAAATTTAGTCCGTTCTGAGTGAGAAATATTTGTCTGCCATCTCGAAATTGGTCGAATACAAAATGGCGGCTTCTCAAATATGGCTTAATTTGCCCATTTTAAAGTGTTTCTCTAATAACTCCTAAATCATACATCCTGCAGAATTTTTTTTTTTTTTTTTTTTTTTTTTTTTTTTTTTTTTTTTTTTTTTTTTGTTTAGCAAAGATGTAGTGCATAAAAAACCATAGCGATTCGACCCAAAAACTATGAATTATCTCCCAAAATAAGGGAATTAAGGACAATCGAAAATCGGTCTAATTTTTGGAGGGTCCGTCTACATTTTTGCCCTTCAAAATCACCTAGCGGCCTCATTATTGGTCTGACTCAGATCTGCCATACCTCATCCGATTGGAAGTTAAACACTTTTGCTCAGACCATTCCCCATTAAAGCACCTAGTAAACGGCCGGTTCTGCGAACTTTAAGTGTCAAATGACATGAAATTGATAAGTTCGGTAGTAAGTCAAGGGGGAAAGGTCTCAGCTAAAATATGCTCGATACGAACCTTGGAAAGTATTTAATCTTGAGCAGAATGAGCTTTGGCAGACTGAAATCAGACCAATATTAACGCAACTAATTGATATTAATGGGTAAACGTCTAGACGGGGTAGGAGAGGACTGGCCCAAAATCAGCCCGATTTTCGATTGTTTGTAATTCGCTTATTTTAAGAGATGATTCAGAGTTTCAGGATCGAATCGTTTTGTTTTTAAACACTCAACTACTTTGCTTCGTATAAAAATTTCGGTAGGATGTAGGTTTTAAATAAAATTCTTATGGTTTAGGAATTATTTGCGAATAACTTTTAAATGGGCAAATTAAGCCATCTTTATGAGGCCACCTTTTTGTATTCCACCAATTTCGAGATCGCAGACAAAGATGCACACTCAGAACGGGCTAAATTTTCAAAATCTAATCTCAAACCTTCCCCTGAAATTACTATCATTTTGGGTCTTGGCTCCGGACTATCAAGTACAATAGCAGAGAATGGGCCTTATGTGGTCCAGATAGAATGTCAACCCACTGAGGGGGCCTATGCTGGTGGACTCGGAGGTCCACAAAGACCGGGCAGTCCTCCAGAAAGAGGTGGAAGGACAGATTAGTCAAAATATAGATTATTTGGACAAATAAATGAGAGTAATGAGTATAGTTTCGTGGTTTGGATGCTTACAAGGTCGTATCTCAAAAGATATAAAATTATCCTAATCCAATCCTTTTAGTAAAATATAGACTGCTCAAGTATTCATAATGAGATATTGTGTCGACTCACTCATCTTAATAGATACAAATAAATTGTTAACTCGTTAGTTATGTGTATAACAACAGTTAATAGTTGGTTTTTATATAGTATTTTAGGGTTAAGCAAGTGCATTCTTTCTCTTTTGCCACAATTTCTAGCACCGCCTGCAGTTCTAATGGTTTGCCATTTACTTCTGTTGCAGGTCAGCACCTCGTCCTCCTTCCTCCGGACCCGGAGAAAGGTGAATCCGTCTTCGCTTTCGATAACCCTGGCTTCAAAGGTAAGGAACCTTCCCGACTTTCACCCTTTGTAAAGAATATCTCTCGAAGGCTTATAAAACCTGTATGCGTCCCCAATACCGCCAAGTCACCCTCGCATGCGGCTGCCCCGCCCTTTTTAGCGCAGCGGGAAGGAATCTTGCCTCTGGGAACCTTCGAAACGAATACGAGAATAAAGAAGGATACAAGAGAAAGAGAGGAAGATTTAAAAAAGGAACATAGCTGTTTAATTAGACAGTCACGACTGCACAATAGATGATGCCGGTGATGAAGAATGGCGGACAGAGCGGGGCTTGAATCCCAGAGCGCAGGTTCCAGACCGCTATCGCGCCCAGGCCACACCCGCCCGGTCGGTGACATTTCCAATGAATCGCCGTGCCGAGCAATAACACGGGAAACAGACGAGGAATCCAAATATTTATCTTTGCAAATGTGAACCGTTAGAGACAAGTATGCACCTACCTGTAACAATCACCAAATGGTGAAAGGATCTTGGCATATTATTAACTGGCTGGATTCCCATTCGCTGCATGAGATGAATTTTGTGTGTATTATTTCCATGATAAAACAATTTTAAACCCTCCTCAAAATTTGTTGGTTTACGTTTCAAGATTTGTAGTATTCAAAAATCGAATAATAATAAAATAAATCCGTCAGTCCGCCGCAGGGGACATGGAACCCAAAAAATGATGAAAATTTCGTTTTTTTTTTATTTTTTATTTTTTTTATTTTTTTTTTTTTTTTTTTTTTTTTTTTTTTTTTTTTTTTGAAAATTATTCTTGAACATGCTGAGAATAGATTTAAACAAGAAAAACCAAAAAATTCCGTCTCAAATGACGAGGAAATTAATTTTTGCGTACCTAGTGCAGCCCTGCTCCATATGCTGGGTCGTCTCCTTCTTCCTCCTCGAACTCTTCCTCCAATTTTCTTTTGGCAGCTCTTCTTTTTTGTCTGGATTCCTTTGTGGCTGATTTTACTGATATTTTGCTATATCTAATCCGGTCTTTGTCAATTTTTTTAATTGCAGTCACACAAAAATGTCCTGGGTCAATTCCAAGAAACTTCAATACGTGGCATTTCCCAAGAAGGCCTTCATTGTAATTTATAACTGATTCGTATGCCGTTATGAGTTACAAAAACTCTCTTGGGAATTATGGGCCACATACAATTGTTAAAACTTTCACTACAGTTTTGTGTTTCTCCGTGAAGGCATTTTGCGAGTAGTTCTGGTGATGACAGGTCACGGAAAATGGGCTTCATTACGTCCATGACAGCAGCTGGCAAGTGAGTGTGCTTATGGTGTACGTATTGTATATTCATTTTTCTTGATTTATGATACATACACCACGAATCATCGTCAGTAGGACAGAATTCGTGGCATGGTTTTTCATCTGTCGAAAGAATGTGAGGTACGTAGCCCAAATAGCCTTCTTCATAGTTGGAACATCTGATGAGCAATTTCGTCGAATAGCTAACCCATAGTATGTTTGTATTCGATCTATTGCATGATCAGTAAGACGACCTTTACCTCCTATTGATTTCCCATCTTTCAGGGGAGTTTTCCCTAATTTCTTTTTGAGCACTCTCAACCTAGTTCCCATTCGTTTTTGGATGTGTCCAACACACTCCAGTTTTTGTAGTTTGACTCCATCTCCATAGGGTTTTTCATTTTGAATGGTTGTGAAGGCTTTAGAATCTCCATCCCCCAAATACTTCGTGTATCTCACACCATACTTTTGGACTGATCTATTATAAATAGCCCTTGCTCCTGCCACTTCCATCCCTCCACTTGAACCAGTATAATTGGCAGCGCATTGTGGTGTATGGACGTTTTTTAATTTCTCCTTGCAAAGACAAAATTTGGACATTATCTCAATATCAATTATCTTTTTGTTCCCACCACTTATTGCAGTCATTATGCCATTCTGAGATAAATGAACGAGAGAATCATTCATGAGATGAATGATGTCTCTTTTGCCACGAACCATCAAATGTTACTGTGAGGTCTGTTGTGCCCTGATCTTCGATTGCTTCCTGGGTTGCATTTTTCATAGATAACATAGCATAATGTTCTGAAGCATCAAGGAGGAAATTCACATATGGTCCAAACTTTGACGGAGGTGGAGGGAGATTCATCAATGCACAAAAAATGTCTGCGCCTGCTTTTCCCTTACCAATATTTCTCATCGAATGAACTAATCTGATATTTATGGCATACGACTTTCGAGTCTTACCATCTGGTAATTTCATTTCTGCTTTTTTGGAATTTACAAACTCTTTTTGTACATTACATTGTTTACACAAGAGAACCATGTTGGAAGCAAGACCCAAACGGCTAGCAACACTGAACGAAACCTCACCACTACAGTTCCTACAAACTACAAAAGCAGAGAGTTGTCCCCACAGTTCATCAATGTCAATAATATCAAGTTTTTGACTGTCTTCATACTCACCACAGGTCGTGATATTTTCGAGGAGTTTCTTCTCAGAAGTTGTGATGATAGGCTCGGACTCGGCTGGTTTTGGAGTAGCAGAACAGTTAGGAGTTGGGGGTTGTTCCGAAGATTTTGGGAGCCAACGATTAGGAGTTTTCTTCTTCTTGTAAACTCTACCCGACCTCGGCATTATTGGATGAAAACCAAAACGAAAAAACAACCAAAACCGGAAGAAAAAACACGGCAAACGCGTTGAAAAACACTGGACTTCACAGAAAATGCTGGGACGCAAACACGAAACTAACCTACCAACCTGTTACACTATTTCAATGCAATACTGAAAAATCGATACTTTAAATCGGAAGGCAAATATTGAATTGTCTTTGGTTGAACAACCAATAAGCAAAGACAATTCAAAATCAAGGAACCAATCAAAATTCGAGAAACGTGAGGTGAGAATCGATAGTTTCATCTGCAAGCGCCCTCGTTTGTTCCCGCTCAACTTCAAATTGCTCTCCTGAATAGTTCACTTTTTCATGATAAATGTTCCTTTTTCTCAGGAACTACTAATCCTATTGTAGTGGATTTATATATGTTTTACTTGGTGTAGGTAGACCAAGTGGGACATTTATATTCTGATTATGCGGGTTAGTCCCTGAGGTATTTCTGTAAGGAATGTGAACGAAATCGCCAAGGTCAGCTTGCTTGGCGGGATGAACTGAGGGATAGTTCGTGTCGTAGCCGCGTGGAGCACTGGGCTCGCATAGTGGGTGCTGGGTTCGATCAGTTTGGTACTGAGCCGTTTTGTAATATTCCGGCCTAAGATTTATATCTGTAGGAGGAATATGTTGAGCTTGGTTGAGGTACTGAAAAGTATCCTTTGTTTTTTGTACATTTGGAGTGTATTTGACACTCGGATCGGCCGGGTAGCCTTGTATAGAATATCGTGGATATTCGGAAATCTTTGTCGAATCATAATGATTGACTTCAGAGCGGGTCTGAAAGGTATCCTCGAACTTTTGTGTAGGTGAGACTTGATCTAACGTTTCTTTCGTGAATACGTTAGGTGAGAAGGCGATCTCGTCGCGAGGATCGAGCCTTGAGCCGTCGCTAGGAACAGCGGACTGTCCGGGCAGCGGTTAGGTAGCGCTGCGTGGGCTAAGAGGCCCGGCCGCGCCGTGTTCTGCCTCCCCTTGCATGAGGAAATAGGACGGCCGACTGGGTCCCCGGGGGTGGCTTACGAGCGTCCGTCGCGGAGCCGACGACCTTGAGTTTAGACGGGGACCTCGGGTGTTTTCCCTGCGTCCGTTGTTCAGACGGGGTCCCCGGGGTGGCTGCTGGACCAGAGGTGGTTGCTTGCCGCCTCTTGGTTGGTTCGCCTATTGTCTCTCGTGTAATCAGTGTTTCTGATTGGCGAGTAGGCTTGTTTGAATTGTCCTTGCTAGTTTTAGAGGACGTTTGATTTTCTGTTTGAGTTTTCTCGTTCAAGGCGACTTGGTTCGAGATACTTGTCGCGTCTCTCTCGCCCAGTAAGTGTCTAGGGAGGTCGCCTTGTATGTTATTAGTTAATATTTCACTTTTGAGAGAGAATTTCGTATTTTCTCTCTGGTGAAATATTTTGTTTGACGGAGTTATAACTCGACGTCTTATAAATATTTTTGTGTTGTGTCTACCTCTTTTTGGTAGCCCTGAAAAGGGCTGTTGACAAGAGATGGTGGTTTTCACCACAGGCGCCCCCCCAAGACGTCGTGTTATTAACGACGACGCCGGTTGGGGTGTTTCGAGCGCAGTCACCCACCTCTCGTCGAATTTGGTAGAGGGAACGTGCTTTCTGGCAGATTTTCGGGGAGTCTCCTCCTTATTTTCTGCCTGATTTTTGTTTAGTGACACAGCTTCGTCTGTTTTTAGAGTGTAAGCTGGTTTTATTTGCTGTTTGGGAACTTTTTTTGTATGTTCGCCAATTTGCACTGTAACCGAAAACTTATCTCTTTTAACAACTTTGAATGGTCCCGTGTAAGGACATTGCAAAGAGGTGAGCTGCGTGGGCACTCTGATATAGACATGTGTACATGTATCCAGATTTTTGGGCATGTTGACGGCATACTTCGTATTATTATGTTTAATATGCGTAGGCCGGAAGAAGAGAGGCTCAGAAAGGTTTGTAGAAGTTACGAAAATGTCTCCTGGGAGTGGTACGTCAATTCCGTAAACTTTTTGGAACGGTGTAGTTTCCGTTGCTGGGTCTACTGCCGTACGCATGGCGAGTAGTACTTTTGGAAGGGCGTCGAGCCAATTTTCGTTTTGTGCTTTGAGAGCCTCTTTCAAAGATCTATTTCTGCGTTCTACCATTCCGTTTGTTGACGGTTTGTATGGTAACGTGTGAGTATGTTTTACTCCGAGACGTTCCATAATGGAATTAAATAGATCTGATTCGAATTGTGTGCCTTGATCACTTGTAATGTATTTAGGTACGCCTTTTGAAGCTACCCAAATATTGATAAAGGCGTTTGTGATCGTGGCTGTTTCGATGTTGTTAAGAGGGACTGCCTCTAGCCAACCCGTTGCTCTATCGACCATCATTAGAATGTAACGTTTCCCTCCTTTAGCTAAAGGTAAAGGTCCGGTAATGTCAACGTGTACATGTGAAAATTTGTTAGCCGTTTCAAATTCGGAGTAAGGGAGCTTCACGGAGCGAGTGATTTTTGCTCGTTGGCAAGTTTCGCACGCTCGGACCCAGTTGGAGACATCTGCACGGAGTCCGTGCCAAAAATATCTTTGTTTAACTTTATACACTGTAGAGTGTATACCTGGGTGTCCCAAATTGTGAATTTGGCTGATTATTTCTTGCCTTATTTCGTTTGGAATATAAGGTCTTGGGTGTCCTAGGTCTAGGTTACACCAAATTTCTCCTTGAGGGAATTCAACTCGTGTGAGTCTCAATTTGTCCTCTGCGTTAGGAGGAGAACGAATTTGTGCATTTGAAATGTGCAGTAGAAGATTGCACTCTATTGCAGCCGTAATTTGCGAAATTTCGGCTATGGGTGGACCCTCGTCAGTTTGGGTTGAAATCGATTTTGTTTGAATTTCAACTGGATCGAAGGGTCTGGAGAGTGCGTCGGCGACGACGTTGTTCTCTCCGGGTATATGACGAATGTCACTTGTCATTTGAGAGATGTATGTTAGCCATCTTAATCTCATTTTAGAAAAATGTGCATTTTTCTTAAGCATCGTGCCTAGCAGAGGCTTGTGATCTGAACAAATATGAAAAGATCGGCCGTCCAAGTCATTGTGCCAATGAATGCAAGCTTGGTAAACGGCGAACATCTCTTTGTCGAATGATGCTTTATTCTTCCATTGTTCCGGAATTTCTTTACTGAAAAATCCCAATGGTTGGTAAGATTTCGAGCCGTGTTTGTCTGTAATTTCCTGCTCCAGTGCCGCTCCGATGTGTGTGTCGGATGCGTCGCAGACTATTCTCCACTCTGCTGTAGGGTGTGGATGAGCGATATTATGCAATGTAGCTTTAATCATTGCTTGTTTTAAGCTGTTGAAAGCTTTTTCTCTCTCTGATGTCCATTCGATAGGTGTTTTGTCATTTTTTTTGTTTGACTGAATGGAGTCATACAGAGGTTGTGCCGTGTGAGCGAATTTACTTGAGCAAGCTCGGTAGAAACCACACATACCTAGGAATCTGCGTAGACTTCGTACGTCTATTGGCCTAGGAAATTGTTCTATGGCTTCTATTTTATCTCGTTTAGGAATTATCCCTTCTTTTGAGATAGTGAAACCTAGGAAATCGACGGTAGGTTTTGAAAAAATGCATTTATCGAAACCTACTCGAAGTCCGTGTTCCCCTAGCTTGTCAAAAATTTGTTTGAGGTGGTTCATGTGTTCTTTATAATTTTTAGAAGCCACCAGTATGTCATCTAGGTATACAAATGCGAAATCAAATTTTCGCATGATGCTGTCCATGTATCTTTGCCATGTTTGAGCCGCTCCGGCCAAACCCATGCTCATTTTCTTAAACTCGTAAAGACCGAAAGGTGTAATAATTGCAGTTTTATGAGCGTCATCTGGGTGCATCGGAATATGGTAATATGCCGATTTTAAATCTATTGTCGAATAGATTTGTGTATCATGTAAATTCGCTTGGAAAGAGCGAATGTGAGGAGGAGGGTAGGCGTCTTTCTTCGTTTTCGCGTTCAGGAAACGGTAGTCGCCGGTGATCCTCCATGACCCGTCTTTTTTTGGCACACAGTGTAACGGGGATGCCCATTCGGAATCTGATGGTGCAATTATGCCTTCGGAAAGCATTTTGTCAAAAGTACTTTTGACCTGAGCCCGTTTTTCGCCCGCCATGGGTCTTGCTCGGAAGTGTACTGGTGTTCCTTCCGTGGTTATACGGTGGTAAACCCCGTTGTTTTTCCACTTTCCTTGAAGTTTGCTCATTTTATCATTGTATTTTTCAATGATAGAGCGAATGTTTTCGTCCTCCGTGATTTGCACGTCCTCTGGTTGAGGGCTGTTGTCACAATGAGGGATAGTAGCTGCTATTTGTTCGTCAGTGAATTTTTTGTTCATGACTGCAGCTATTTTTTGATCGGCATAGCTTTTTATTTTATCTTTATAAATGTATTTGTGTTTGACCCGTATTCCGATATCCCAAGACTCGAGGAATGGTATACCGAGGATCGCTAGATCAACTTTCGTGATCATAAAATCGGTGGTCATGTCTCCGAGGCCGATGTTAATTGTCGTTTCAGCACGCCCTAGTGTGTCTATAGGGGCTCCGTTAGCTGCTGTGAGCTTTACGTTGGACTTACGAATTTTTAAGCCCAATTTTTTGGTGACATTGTGGGGCAGAATGTTCACTTCTGCTCCCGTGTCGATGAGAAATTCAGTGCCATTTAGTTTGCACTTGAAAAAAAGCCTTTTATACTCATTAGACTGCCGGTGTATAGGCTCAGATACACTGGCAGTTATTCGTTTTCCGAACTCTCTACGTCGGAGGTTGGAACGGTACTTTCTTGTACCGATCTCTGAGTATTTTCGTTTGAAACCCAGGTTTTAGGCTGGCTTATAGGCGCTGCCTTTTTGCTAGTTTTGGAGGCAGTGTTTGCCTTCCAAGTGCAGTGTTCTGGGTCTGCACATTTGCGAGTTTCGCTACCGAAACGTGCGTGGTTTCGACAGACATAGGCCGTCGGTTTGTGAGGCCTACTCTCTACTGGTTGGGGTTTGAACTCAGCTTGTTGTGAGAGGGCCTTTTTGAAACCAGTTTTCATGGGTTTCGGAGTAGATTCTACTCCTCGTATGTTGAGAGAGGGGTTCTCTGTTTTGTACGCGTGTAGCGTATCAGCTAGGTCGAGCCGGGCGGTCGTGGTAGGCTGAGCTGCGACCATACCTCGTGCTTCGATAGGTAGAGTTTCGATCCACTTTTGAGTGATCAGAGCCTCTGAGAAGTACCCAACAGCTTTAGAGTACATTTCGTGGTACTTGGTGCTGGGTTTTTTGGCGAGAGATGCGGGGTCCTCGAGTGCGAGGAGCCTGTCCTGTAAGGACAACCCGTATTCTCGCTGTAGGCGCTGTTTGGCCTCTTCATAAGGTGCGTGGGGTGCCGTGAGGTAAGCTGAGTCGATAGCTTCCCTCATTTCTTCTGGTACCCACTTGTATATAGCTGAGAAGCATTCGTTCTGCGTTCTCAGGTGTTTTCGCACGCAGTATTGATCGAACTCGGCGAGTGCACGATCGATATTCTTCTTTTGGAAGATTGGTTTTTGATAATCTCCCATTTCCTCTAAAAGTGCTCGAAAGCCACTTTGTGTAGAGGGTTGTTGAGTGAGATGTGGGGCGTAGAGGCCCGGCGGGGGTCGCACGCCCGCAGTGGTTCCCTGAAATCCACTAGCTTCATAAGAGGGAACGAAATGCTCCGTGTTAAGCCTGTTCAAAGGCGGGGTCACCATTTGTAGTGGATTTATATATGTTTTACTTGGTGTAGGTAGACCAAGTGGGACATTTATATTCTGATTATGCGGGTTAGTCCCTGAGGTATTTCTGTAAGGAATGTGAACGAAATCGCCAAGGTCAGCTTGCTTGGCGGGATGAACTGAGGGATAGTTCGTGTCGTAGCCGCGTGGAGCACTGGGCTCGCATAGTGGGTGCTGGGTTCGATCAGTTTGGTACTGAGCCGTTTTGTAATATTCCGGCCTAAGATTTATATCTGTAGGAGGAATATGTTGAGCTTGGTTGAGGTACTGAAAAGTATCCTTTGTTTTTTGTACATTTGGAGTGTATTTGACACTCGGATCGGCCGGGTAGCCTTGTATAGAATATCGTGGATATTCGGAAATCTTTGTCGAATCATAATGATTGACTTCAGAGCGGGTCTGAAAGGTATCCTCGAACTTTTGTGTAGGTGAGGCTTGATCTAACGTTTCTTTCGTGAATACGTTAGGTGAGAAGGCGATCTCGTCGCGAGGATCGAGCCTTGAGCCGTCGCTAGGAACAGCGGACTGTCCGGGCAGCGGTTAGGTAGCGCTGCGTGGGCTAAGAGGCCCGGCCGCGCCGTGTTCTGCCTCCCCTTGCATGAGGAAATAGGACGGCCGACGCTCCATCGAAATATCCGAGTTTATTAGCTCGTTTTCGATACCTCTATGTATAGAAATAGAGGGTTTGGAAGGTGGACTCGCTTGACAGAGCTTCTTTCCTTTGCTCGGATGTCAGGGTCCTACCTTGTAGTCTTGAAAAAGACTTCCTTGGACGGTAAATTAGAGCGTATGAGCTGAGTAATTTACCGGCGTGCCCACAGCGGTCGGTGACGAGCCTAGTGCTACAAAACCCGGGCGACACGACTAGGAACGTCCCAGCGGGCGTACGATCTAATGAGAATATCAATAGATGTACCGGGTGGCGTCCTGACAGATGAACTACGTTGGGCAATGAGCAGGATGTATAATCACTGGACTCGTAGATGCCAATGCGAGATCTGTGTGGAGAGAAGGTAGGCCTTGTAGAAAGCAGTAGGAAGCCGTTCTTGAGATGAACTCGGGAGCAGAAGGTTCGTCAGCGTAGAGCGTGTAGAAATCTTCGTACTTCGAGGTGTAGTCGTCGAGAGCGGAGAGAAGAATGAATTTCGGAGGGCTCCGAGCGGGGTATTTATAGGGAGGTGGCCGCCTCCTGATTGGTCCGCTTAATTTCATTAATTCGACTGTGTAATCTCATTGGCTCGCACATTGTTTTCTCAGTATCTGCGAGTATGATAGCTGAGCTGGTCCTCCGGGGTGGTTTCCCCACGTCCGTCGCTGCGACGGGGTCCCCGGGGGTGGCTTACGAGCGTCCGTCGCGGAGCCGACGACCTTGAGTTTAGACGGGGACCTCGGGTGTTTTCCCTGCGTCCGTTGTTCAGACGGGGTCCCCGGGGTGGCTGCTGGACCAGAGGTGGTTGCTTGCCGCCTCTTGGTTGGTTCGCCTATTGTCTCTCGTGTAATCAGTGTTTCTGATTGGCGAGTAGGCTTGTTTGAATTGTCCTTGCTAGTTTTAGAGGACGTTTGATTTTCTGTTTGAGTTTTCTCGTTCAAGGCGACTTGGTTCGAGATACTTGTCGCGTCTCTCTCGCCCAGTAAGTGTCTAGGGAGGTCGCCTTGTATGTTATTAGTTAATATTTCACTTTTGAGAGAGAATTTCGTATTTTCTCTCTGGTGAAATATTTTGTTTGACGGAGTTATAACTCGACGTCTTATAAATATTTTTGTGTTGTGTCTACCTCTTTTTGGTAGCCCTGAAAAGGGCTGTTGACAAGAGGGGGTGGTTTTCACCACACCTATCCTCTATTTCTTTTTTTTAATGAAAGAAGACACCTAAACGAAGGCTGTACCGGATCCTTTAACCAATTTTCCAATTCCAACTATTCCAAAAAGAGTAACGAAGGTAGAAAATAATTCTATTTTATAAAACAGAATCTCAAATAAAAAGTAATTAAGATAATCTAAAAAGGATCCGGCCCAGGCAAGATGAGAATATATCCTACAAACCAAAAAAAAAATAGAAGATTCGGTTGAACAGGGACTGAGAAAAATGTACCAGAAAACACCTCTATTACAGGCGGGAGGGGGGTGGGTTCCGTGTCCCCTTACGTTTCAAGATTTGTAGTATTCAAAAATCGAATAATAATAAAATAAATCCGTCAGTCCGCCGTACGCCATCCAGATGTTTTTTCCGGAACTACTGGACCAAAGTTTATGGAATTTGGCTCAAAAGTCATACCAGTATCATCAACATAAATTTTAATCAACCCTAAAGGGTAGTAATTAAGGGCTGAAATATTGAAAAATCGAGAACTCAGAAAATTACAAGGTACCTACCTACCTAACAATAATGTTTGTTTGGGTCTCATTTGTAGACACTGTTATGATATATTTAGAATTGCATAAATAATGAAAATTGAAGTAAAATTGACTCTTGTAATAAATTTAAAACGCTGCAAATTATTTCACAAAGGTTTATTGTTTCTGTATTAGATAGCCATTCTACGCACAACACTGGTCCATATAAAATTAACTATCAAACTGGGCCGATGGTGTATTATCAAAATGAAACTCGACAGCGTCACCTACCAGAAAAAATTAATGAGTTAATTAAAAAGAATGATTAAATAAATAAATAAAAATCATGAAAGTGACTCGGGAGAAAAAAATTGAAAAATCTATTGGTCTCCGCAGGGACGAACTGCCGCCGGTTGGTTACCGCCCTCCGAGTACGATCGCCTATATAACGATGTTAGCAGCGCACAATTTCTCTATGTTCTCGCGCCTGGAAATCCGAAGGTCTTTTTCTCGAAGTTCTAGCCCTTAAGGAAATTGAATGGCTCAACTTACAGCGTTGCGGATGGTTTTACTCGTAATACATTCTTTGGGATTATATTTTTATCATTGACAAGCAAAAAATCATTATTGTCACCTTGAAAGTTTTTGAGATCTTGATTTTACAATATTTCAGGCCTTAATTACTACCATTTAAGTTGATCGAAATTGATGCCTATGTTACTGGCACATCCTCGGCCGATGTATGATTATTGAGCCAAATATCATGAACTTTAGTCCAGTAATTTTTGGAGAACAGCTCTGGTCAGCGGACGGCGTGACCGATTTTTGGATTCTACACATCTTGAAACGTAAACAAACTAATTTTTAGGGGGGGGGGGGGGGGTTAAAAATGTTTTTCTTGTTCGATTACAAAGGTTCATAATGGTTAATAAAAGGTTACAATAAACCAAAAAATAAGTTGTTTGATCGGGATGTGAACCCAAGCTGAGTCGAGAAAGCGAGGAAAAAGACGAGCACCCTGGGATGTTGCCAGGCTATGCGGGCCCCACTTCCAAGACATTTGATACGAATTTTCCCGACTTTTTGCTATTTGGAACCACTCTGCGTCATCCCCCATCCGAAGCTTTTCTCTGAAACTACTGGACCGAACTTTATGAACTTTGAGCAAATGGGGTAGGATGTGCCAGTAACATCGTCATCCCCTTCGATCAACCCTCAAGGGTAACATCGGGTAAGAAAGCCAATATAGGGTATATACAAACCCAGATGGCCGGTGATCCAGAATAATTTACTTCAATTTCATCAATATTAGATGAAAAATCGACAAAAGGACCCCGTACCATTAACATGGGAAAAAATGTCTGTGAAATCCGCTGAAACTTCGCATAGCTTTGGGCAATTCTGAACAGAAAAGGTAGAGTGAAAAAAACTCTTAAATGCCTTAGTGGATAGTGCGTCCAACATGGCCGGTGATCCAGAATAATTTACTTCAATTTCATCAATATTAGATGAAAAATCGACAAAAGGACCCCATACCATTAACATGGGAAAAAATGTGACTGTGAAATTTGGGCAATTCTGAACAGTACGAAAGGTAGAGTGAAAAAAACTCTTAAATGCCTTAGTTATCCGACCGAGCCCTACCTCCACGTCGTGCACATCGGGTAACGCTAAAGCCGGCGGTGAATGCATATTGGTGTGTTTATGTCGGTTAGTGATGTCTTAATACCCAAGCGTTCTTAGCTCAGTGGATAGTGCGTCCAACATGGCCGGTGATCCAGAATAATTTACTTCAATTTCATCAATATTAGATGAAAAATCGACAAAAGGACCCCATACCATTAACATGGGGAAAATGTGACTGTGCAATTCGCTGAAACTTCGCATATTGGTTCTTTGGGCAATTCTGAACAGGAAAGGTAGAGTGAAAAAAAACTCTTAAATGCCTTAGTTATCCGACCGACCTACCATCTTGTTGTGCACATCAGGTAACGCTAAAGCCGGCGGTGAATGCATATTGGTGTGTTTATGAGACGGTATTCTTGGCGGTCGATCCTGCAAAGTATATCTCCGTCTATTCACACACACACAAACTCACACACACATACATACATACACACACACACACACAAATACATTCGTAGTATTGCGAAAATCGAAGTCTCTCCCGGAGCCTGATTTGAGCACCTTCCTGAGCCTCTAGCTCAAAAACTAAGGCATTTAAGTGTTTTTTTTTCACTCTACCTTTTCTGTTCAGAATCGCCCAAAGAACCAATATGCGAAGTTTCACTGAATTTCACAGTCACATTTTTTCCCATGTTAATGGTACGGGGTCCTTCGGTAGTGAGGAAGCAAAGAACTTCCTAGTAAGAAGGTACCGTGCCGTCCCCTCGACAACAGGAGGGCTGCGGAAGGATCAAAGAAAAATGCTGTTGCCGCCCAGCATCACGTTTAGCCCACTGGTTTTTCGCTTTCCGTCTCTAATTAGCAGGGAATATTTTTTGCTCGTCGCTACATGTTTCTGAATAGTTTCCCAAAACGGGTTGTACACGATTTTTTGAATTATAAAGAAACTCAATTCGTAATGGGCATTTGAAATAAAAATTTAAATGTTTTTTTTTTTTTTCTCGAAAAGTTCCATGATAGAGAAAATTTACTCGTTGATACAAACTCAAAAATATAGTTGAAGTTGAAAATTGATCCAGCGATAGTGGAAATAATTGGCATAAACTTTTTCATCTTCCCTCTCTCGCACAACTGGCGTCCACATAGGCCGAACCGACCACCCTGTAGGTATGTCAGGTATACTCCGTGCTCACGCCTCGCAAGGCTCTTCGACGCTGACATGGGGACCTCGCACCAATTTTACACTTTTAAGTACCTAAATCTTTCAGAAACAAATTGTTTTATGACAAAGTCATCTTCCCACCATGTATAGGGATCGCACAGGCAGTGTTTTGATTTGAAACTATGTTTGTTATTTGTACGCCAAATCCTTCATTACAATTTTTGGACTTCATTTGTCGATTAGGGAAGAAATTAGCTTCCACCAGATTATCAGAGCTCCTTGCAATTCAGCTCCATAAATGAATTCGATACGAAATTGATCCCAGTAGTGTCTGAACTGATCACGCGTTACGCGATTTGTAACAACATTTAGTGACCGATTTGCGTAACATCATTTTTTGTATCAATTGCATTATATTAATAAGACTTTACATAGTTTATCCAGAAAGTTTCTATAAAATTGATTTTTGTTTTTCAGAGGGGCCGACTATTCTTACTCCACCAGAGAAGATCAATGGAAATAAAGTAAGTCTGTTTAGCTACTGGTGATCCGTGGACTGGTTTACCTTTTAGGATTCAAATTGCTTCATTCAACGTGGAAGTACCAAATAGTGGAAACAGATAGGTAGCTACTTTTAAAACTAAGAAAAGAAAAAATGTTGCAGCTAGCCAAGGAATTTTGGTATGATGAGCAATTTAAGCAAATTTTTGTTGAAATTCAAGCAATTGCAATGGCTTAAAAAATTGTAATTAAAATTTTCCATATGAAAGTCCGTTTTGACGCATTACGAAACGATTCCTGAATTATGGGCTTTCACATAAGTGTCCAGATGATAAAATTTGTCTTAGATTTAATCTTAGGATTGAGATAGAACACCTTTTCTTTCGCCAAAATTGAGAATCGAGAGTTGAGAATCGTAGCCTGGGCACCATCAACAAAATTTGACGGTTTTTCTTTCACAGATTTAGTTTTGGAATGGTGTGGAACGGAATTGTATTCGGTTATTTTTTTCTCATGCTTAGGTTGTCATACACCACCCAGGATCAATACTATTAGGCCGTCCCTATTACATACGAAGCTTTGCTCATATGACCTAGTATCAGATAGACTTCCAATAAAGTTACAATTTTGATCTTTTTTCCCATCATTCTCTGTGTGGAAACATGGACTCATATTTTATGTTCTATAGGTACATGCATTTTTTTTTTTTTTTCTTCAAATTCCACTCATAAAAAGGAAAAATTGTTTATTGGAAACCTAGACTGTTCAAAGGTTCGCACTGTAGTGTGAGTTCCCGTATCAGGCGTTTTATTTTGACTATTCTCACTTCACTATTAACCTTTTATTAACGGCATCATCCATTTTTGCAACTGATGGATTGGCAGTGTTTTCCTAAGCGAACTGAATCGTCAATTCTAAGTATCCTAGATTTTATCGGTTAAGATTGTTTTCAAAAGAAATAGTTCATGAAGAACGAGGAGTTAAAAGAAAACAATGAGAGAGTCGTTAAAGCAAAACTTAATGGGTTTGAACGCGTCGGATAAATTTAATTACGCGCGATTTGAATGATTCCAACGATAATAAACATTAAAATTGGTTTCTTTAGGAATAACATTATTTAAGTCTTCGTATCAACATTATAAGAGCTGTTAACGAGATCTTAAGCGAATTTTGATTTATTATTTCATCAATGAAACTTCGTAATCGACCAAGAAAAAAACTTAAACCCCACTCAATATTGCTTGGTTTACGTTTCAAGAATCTTTGGAAAAAAAAAACAATAATCCGTCCGTCCGCCGCACAGTGGTCTGAGGGTGGCAAAAACTTAGCCGAAAATTGAGAAAAAAATTTGTTTACCAGTTGTTAAAATGATTTGAACTGATGTTCAGATAGTAGGTGGACGTAGCATACCTGTTTAAAACCGTTGAATAGCGGCGATTAGCGATTAGTACACATTCAAGTTGAGTCAATCATAAAGGCGGTTTTACTAGTTCATTCATATACATATTTTACTAGTTCATATATATATATATAACTTTTTTTATTTTTTTTATTTAACGAGTGGAGAGTAGGTCAAATAGTGAGTGTTTTTTAAAATATTTTTTCTGCGAGGTGTTTTGTGATCTCAAATTTCAATAGCGAATTTCGACTTTAATGAGAGTTTTCTCCGATAAGTACTCGTTCTGGTCTCATTTTATAGACTTTTCAACCCTCTAAAGTATCCTGTAAAATTTTTCTGTAAGCTGAAAATTTCTGAAATGTTTTAATTCCACATCGAGAATTATTAGATGCTGTCAAGGACGTTTCCTGTGACAGTACAAAAGGGAGAAGATGACGGATATCGGTATTTGTTTGTGACAAAACAAAGAAGGAGTTCAGAAAAGTTATCAATTCACTAAAGTGAATTGAATAGGGTGTCATGCTTCCTTCTGCAAACCACCCCTGGAGCTCTAATTGATTTGACTCAGTATTGTAGGGAAAAGAAGGAATATAGAAGTTTATTCGAATTCTGCAACCCCACAATTCACTCAATTTTTGAGGAAAATCGATACAGAATTGAACTGCCTACAACTTTCTTTGAATAAGAAACTCCACTGAATATCAACTTTGACCATTGTTTTGCAAATAACTGGTATTTTCCTAGTACTGCGAACTTTGAAACACAATAACTCTGTTATGAATAATTTAATTAAAGAATTGCTGGTCATCAATCGATGCAGAATTTAATCTGTTTTGGATTGGATTGAAGTATAGAAGTAAAGTTGAAAAATATTGTAAAAACTTCGCTTTTCCAAGTAAAACACATTAAGGAGCCTTTTAAGATATATTAGGATATATATTTAGGGGTATATTAGGATTGAGCGTAAAAAAAAATTTCTTATAAGATAGGAGGAAAAATAATTTTGACCTGCCAGAATCGCATTTTGGACCACTGTGCGCACCGTCCGGAGCTTTTTATCAAACTACCAGATAAAATTTTATGAAACTTGGACCAAAAAGCACAATGAATATTGTAGTTGGTCTTGAATCCTTGCCATCACTTTCAATTTTCCTGAAAAGAAAACATTAAAGGGTTGGAATATTGAAAAATCCGAATCAGGAAAACTGGCAACTTAAGAGTAGGTACCAAATGTTTTTCGGTCTTCGGTTAGCTTTTAAGGGCCAATTCCACCGTTTGAGTTAATTAAGAATTAGCGTTAACGGGGTATTATGTTTGAGCTTAATCCGATGTTACAGCAATGTTTCTATCACCAACACCCGTCGTTGGACTCGTCTGTCAAAACTAGACTATAAGCTGATTAACTATAATTACCCGACCCTCGACTAATTAAGAGGTTAACGGATGGCTATCACGAAGTTGTTCAATTTCCACATTTTAATTATCCAAAATATAATCATATTTAATGATTTTAAACATTTGAGTTCAACTTTGTTTCCAGAACAGCCACAAGTCCCTAGAGAAAAAGAATGTTTACTCACATAACTCCACCCCCATAGAACAGTTTGTAGGTAATGGGATCGTTTTCAATAAGATGCAAAATTTCAAATTTCCCGTACACAACCTTCTATGAAACGCCAGCAGCACGTTAGTTTAAAAAAGTAGACAAGAAATCAGAGATCACTAAGCTTAAATAGGCGGCTCTACAATTTTTTATCTCATTTTGAATGTTATTCAAGTGACAACGACCTCGAGTCATAAGGAAAAGAATTATTCTCTAGAGCTAGATGAAAACCGATGTTGCCAAAGTGCTATGACTCATCCAGCATAGATTGATTGCTTAGTAGGTACCTGACCAAGTTTGAAAACCCGATTTAAAGGTTTCCTATTGTGAATTAGCGATTTTTGTATGTATCTACTTCTTATCTGATGAGATTTCCTCTCCTCTCTTTCTCTCTCTCATTTAAGGGTATATTCAAAATTAATGTTATCCTTTCAAATTTCAGTGTTTCAACTTAGAAAAATCTTCAATTAATGGCGATAAGAATTCGATAAGAAACCGCTGTTGAAGTTGTTGAGGTTATAATTCCAAGCTCCGGGGAGCTACTTTCTCATATTCCATGATTGATGGACAAAATGAAACGTTTCGTCTTCAACTAACCAAACCATAACCGGCCACTGGGGATTACTTTGACGTCTGAATTTATAGTGAAATATAATTCCTTAACGCCGCTCTTAATTGCCGGTCTCCCATTACCGTTTGGTTAAGTTGACGGGACATTAGCTAAGATTGGTGAAACTGGCCTGTCCTCTATAAATTTCCTTGCCGTCAGGTCAGCGAATTTCCTGAAACATATACCTACTTATTCGGTCCAATTTCGTTCAGATTCAGGGTCAAGTCTTGGGATGGAATCCTTTCAATTTGTTTTTTTTTACGATTAGTTTCATTACGTATGTATTATTATACTGATTGAATTTTATATTCGCTTACCTGGAGGTGACCTAACACCTAACCGTTGAATTTGATCAAATGAATAAATTATTAATTTTATCTACGTCCCTGTTGCGATATTGAGAAATATATACTGCCCATCCAACTTGGCTGACGTTTCATTTGTTAATTATATTTTTTGTTAGTCATTAACCATATATTCATGTTGCGAGACTTCCAAGCATCTCCAGATCGCAGAACTTAATAATAAGGATTGTTTTTTAAGGGTTTAACGAATGATGGCTTACACTTTTAATTCTCAAGCTTTCAGAAACTGTTTGTTTCCTTCGTCAGAAGATGAAGAAAAAATAATCATTTCAAAAAATAAGAACTTAATGATTAAAAAAAGGACTTAATAATAAAACTGTAAATTTTTCTTTCAGTTGAAATGGCCCCAGTGGAACATCATACCACACGGCAGCCCATCAAAAACGAAAACAATGGACGACTCTTTCATTACCGTAAGTTACATTTCAATTCTACTAATTAAATTTACTAAATGTATCTACTCTCGAATATATTTGTGAGTTATTTATATATAGGGGGAAGCTGAAAACAATGTTGAATTGAAATATAATATACCATTCAAAGAATGTAGAATGAAGTACGAATAAATGTTCTTATGACAGCTAGTATGAAAAAATAGGTTTCATAAAAGAAGGATTTTCAAGTACAACAGTGATCGTTGATACAACAAGAGTATGGGGAATGCAGCAATAGAATGTTGAAAAGTGTCCATATCCGGGCTGTTATATAGGGCTTCTGTATTCAAGCCACCCTTCCATAAAGTTGGGTATACACACAAGTAATTTGCTTAAACTGACTTGCACAAGCCATGTTATTTATTTATTTATCAGAATCTAATCAGAAGTCATGAGAATTTAACGGTCAAAAGCCCAATTTAAATCAAAATATGATGAGTAGAAATCATACAGTTAAATTACATGTAATACATGCATGTGTTCATATGTAATATGAATATGAACTGTGGGAATGTATAAAACAGAAATAGATGGAATAGAAGAATATGGCATGTAGGTCGATAAAATAGTGCATTTCCTAGTGGTGATGTCAAATGGGCTCCGAACATGAGAAGCTCGAGGTACATGACATGAATAATGACCTTTCCTTTTTCTCATCTTTTGTTGCCTATGACCGCTAAAGAGTCGAACACAATGGCTTTTCCATATTGAGACCGGAAGTAGAGAAAACGGAATCGTAACCCCAGTTCGCGGCAGACGTGAACGAAATGTTTTTGTGAATATATTTTGAGATTTGATTTACGATTTTATTCAATTTTACCTTCGCAAAATTGATTTATTAACTATTGAGCAGCTAAAAGAAGAGCTCACTTTTGTTGAGTTTTTAATCGCAAAATTCTTTTCCCGGTGGATTGCAACGATCCACTGTTTTCTATAAGTTTCATCCCTTGGGAAAACCACGTTACCAAGATTACTACACCCAAAGACGCAGCACATAACCATCGTGATGAACTAATAATTGGTATACTAAATAAATTGCCTAGTAATGTGATGGAACTAATAATAAACCAACTGCTTCTTTAATTTAAGTATAATTATAATAAATTTAGTTACTGTATGATCTGAGGTCTTTAATTTTGTTGTCGAGAACCTCTGTGGATGACAGTATGGTTGTTGATGTGCAGTAGGTACCTAACTACCGTTTTTGGTTTATTATTTTCAATAATAGACCTTTGTAATCGACCAAGAAAAAAAATACTAATCCCCCCCCCCTCAAAATTTGTTGGTTTACGTTTCAAGATGCGTAGAATTCAAAAATCGGGTTAAAAAAAACCGTCCTTCCGCCGTGTACCGTATGCCTTGCGCCGTCCACAGCTTTTCTCCAAACTACTTGACCAGAGTTGATGAAATTCGGCTCAAAACTCTTATATCGGCCGGGGATGTGCCAGTAACATCGACATCAGTTTTGGTCAACCCAACATTTTCATTTGGCTAACATTTTCAAAAATCGGGATCTCAAAAACTTTCAAGGTACTTAACAGTGATGATTTTTTTGCTTGTCGATGATAAATATAATCCCAAGGAATCAATTAAAACTGTTAACGCTATAGGTCGAACCATTAATTTTCCATTTGAGCTAGAACTTGACAAAGCCTTCGGATTTCCAGGAGCGAGAACATGAAGAAATGATTTTTTAAATTTGTTTATTATTATTTTATTTTATTTATATATATATATATATATATATATATATATATATATATATATATATATATACATCCTATAAGAATAGTGTACTTGGGTTCTTAAAAAGTACCATCCGAATACCCTCACATCAGCTCAAACATTGACGATTTTGAAAAAATAATATTTCTGAAAATCTTTAAAACTTTACTACTCTTTTAAAAAAATTCCTGGAAACTGGCAAATCTCACGAAAACTGCTTCGTCTAATACTCTTTCCAATGGTATAATCAATTTCACTTTTATTTTGTTATTTAGGGAAGAAAATAATGTTTTAATGTTAAAAAATGTGGGTTTTTCAATGAAATTGTTGGTTTTCTCGAAAGATGACCCTCCATGAACCATCGAGTATGGGGTCGGTTTCTATGTATTTTTTCTCGCTGGATCGAATGGAAACTCTTGCAGATCTCTCAACTACGTTATAATCGAGTTTTATACTTTATTGAACTAGTTTTACCCCATAACACACATTCATTTTATCGTGACAAACAAACTAAACATTTGCGATTTTAAGTGTAAAACTCGGTTATAACGGAGTTGGAGAGATCTACAAATGTTACCATTCGATACAGCGTGAAAAAATACAAGGACACCGACCCCATACTCGTAGGTTCACGGAGGGTCATCTTTCGAGAAAACCAACAATTTCATTGAAAAACCCACATTTTTTAACATTAAAACATAATTTTCTCCACTAAATAACAAAATAAAAGTAAACTTGATTATACCGTTGGAAAGAGTATTCGACGAAGCAGTTTTCATGAGATTCGCCAGTTTCCACAATTCGTTTTGGAAGAGAAGTAAAGTTTTAAAGATTTTCAGAAATATTCTTTTTTCAAAATCGTCAATGTTTGAGCTGATGTGAGGGCCTTTGGATGGTACTTTTTAAGAACCCAAGTAGGTACTATTCTTATAGTAAATTTAATGCTAATTCCGAAAATGTGGTCAAAAGTTAAAATTGAATGAAGTAAAGTGGAGAAATTTGAGTTTAAAAGGAAAAAAACACAGTTTTCCTGAAAAAACCTTTAGAAAATCATATTTGGCGGCATTTTACTCAATTTTTGATGTAGTTTCACCCAAATTTTTTTTTGCATCTGCGAGGGAATCACCCTGTATATATATATATATATATATATATATATATATATATATATATATATATATATAATTTTTTTTTTTTTTTTTTTTTTTTTTTTTACACAAAGATTTTTTATTATTATTTTATTTTATAATATATAAATATTGATTTGTATTTATTAAACCCCGGATAAAATATATGATCAGAACATGGCGGCATCTTGCCTCCCAAAAGGGTTGACACAAAGATCCCAGGAACCCACAATTTCACGCTTGGCACCCCAAAAACACTTTCTAAGTTTCACTTCGATAACTCAGAAATTATGGACACAATTATTGGGGGGGGGGGGGGGGGGTTGCTTTTGGGACACCCAATATAACGAGCCTAATATCAACAGTTTTCATCCGATTTCGGTGAAACTTTCAGAGACTGTGGCGGGTTAGGTTGAAAATGGTCCCCTACTATTAATTCATTCTGCGCTCGCTCATACGTAAATTTCTTTAAGGATAATTTTTTCATGCCCTAGTCGTCCAATCTCGCTCAAGGGGGGGGGGGTGGTTTAATTATTATATATTAATTTCAATATGATTACATCATTAGTAGCTCCTAACGATGCTCGAAAGTGTAATCCTAGGAACAAGGTTGTTAATTTCTAGTTTTCATCAGATTTTGATGACGTTTTTTGGCAATGCGGGTAGACTGTAGATTGTCCCTACCAATTTCATTTTTCTCAAACCATTGTTCCATTCTGCGCATGCGCTAATGTAAATTACTTCAAGGATCATTTTCCCGTTTCTTAAATGACCGAGTTCAAAGTTTTACGTTGCATACATCTTGATTGACTACATTCCGCTATGGATTTTAATGATTATTAAGACCAATCCAATGATCTATACATTCATGTTGTTTCCAGTTGGTAGGTACCTACTTACTTAAATATCGTTATACTGAGATCTGGTGGTGGACTTGTAAAATGTTTTAATAAATTACATTAATTTTCCCTCAGCAGGTGCCTATATCTACGGAGGCATATTTTCCCAACCTACGGAGCAGCAATTTGAAATGGACCTCCTTTGTAATATCAAGAATTCAATATCAGTGCATACTGATCATCTGTGGGGCCTCTGAGCCTAATTTGTTTTTTAATCGGCTTATGATGTTGAATTTGACATGTAGCTCCTTTTTGGAGATCTGGAATACAATTACAAAGTACGAGGGACATGGATCAGCTTTGGAACCTCTGAGGCTACTTTCTTTTGTAATCGACTCACGGTGCTGTCATTCAGATGGAGCTCTTTTGGGACTCATCGGAAACAAATACGAGGTCAGGAGGCGCACTGATCAGCTGAGACGCCTCTGAACCTATATTCTTTCCTTTGCCTATCGAATTATTTTTCAAAATTTACTGTGAAACGTAAAATTGCGGGGTCTTGGAACTGTAAAGGTGTTGAACCTTTTGGTAGGCACGAAGCGCCATGTTCTGATCACATACTACATACAGGGTATAATTATAGACCAATCATCTGCGTAGAAGGGCTATCTAACACAGAAATATTAAACCTTTGTGTGATAATTTATGACGTTTTGTTTATTTTTCTGATTTTATTGTTTGTATGAGTTTCTTTACTATAATTATTAATTTAATAATAATATAATTTTCATCTTTGAAGAGGATTGATGTTGTTGTTGGTGTGGGAAAGAATTGTAGAGCGAAAAGAGGCGACGCAAGGTACCGACAAGAGGAAATTCATGTCATCAACCATTTTCTTTAGGTCTCTGAAGCCCTAGCGTTCCTAGCGGTGGACCTTGTTAGTTCGGAGCCCCATTAGTACCAAAAACATTGCATCGGAGCAATTCCATCCGCACTTTCCTACATTGTGTAGTTTTCTTTCTACGATTTTCAAAGTTCGCTCTGGAATACGA
Organism: Adelphocoris suturalis; assembly: GCA_030762985.1. Classification (NCBI taxonomy): domain Eukaryota; kingdom Metazoa; phylum Arthropoda; class Insecta; order Hemiptera; family Miridae; genus Adelphocoris; species Adelphocoris suturalis. The sequence goes on from CM061042.1 coordinate 84,527,744, forward strand.
CACACAGTGCTTTGGCGTCACCAGTGTGCGAAGCTTTGAAAATTCATAATGAAAACTACCCATCTTAGGAGAGTGCGGTTGATGCCAAACTCCTTAGGATGGGATCTTCTTCCATTTGAAAATAGTTAAAATACCTTTTTCGCACCCATGGATGACGCTCATTAATGTGATTTACGGTAGGAAACTTAAGTAGGTATTTTAAATGTTGCACATTGCACAATGTGCTTCTTGTTTGGATTATCACGTACTAAAAGTTACATTTCATTGATTTTATTCGACCTGCTTGTTTTGTTTCGACTCCGATGAGTCGATGATCAGTAAAATAAAAATCAACTTTATCTTTCCTTCGATCGTAAAATTAAATTTGGAAGGTATGAAAATTGGTTTGATGGATAACTGTTTTGCAACATTCACCTTATAGCCTAAATGACCGAATTAATATGGGGTTTTTTATCTTTGTAGTATGACAAATTGATTGTTTCCGAATCGACTCTCTTTGCATTACTTGTGAAAGACGATGGAATGTATTCATTTATTTTATAGCAGAGAAGCACCCATCGAGACTATTAGGGACACACATTCTGATGATCCTCTAAAGGCCCATTTACACTGGGCGCGCACTGTTCGCAAACAGGCCGCGCCGCGCCGCGCAGAACGTTTGCAAACGCCAAAAAGGAGGGTACCTTTACACTGTCCACACGCGGCCAGCCAAATAGTTATTCTCGCGCAAGGAACTTGTGCAGTCGCGGAAAAACCGAAGCCAACGGATCGACCCCGCGCACTCACGAACACTGTTCACATTGCTCGGCGCGGGTGTGTGTGTGCCTTAATACAAAGGTTACATGTATGCGGGTGTGTGTCTTAATACAAAGGTTACATGTATGCGGGTGTGTGTCTTAATACAAAGGTTACGTGTATCGCTAAACCAAGCCACAACACCGGGCTTAACCATTACTTTTATGTGGGTGCCAAGCCATGTGGGTATTTATGGCAATGAGTGTGCCGATGCCCTTGCGAGGAGAGTCATTGGTGATAACTCGATCGATATGTTGCCTATACGCATGTATACCTATTGAATCATGAAGACCAATACCACATGCAACATGAAGCCAATTCTCTGGCTTGAGCAATGGCAGGGTGAGGTCACTGGTCTGCGTCGTGTTCTTCAGGACATGTGCCCGGTGGGCCCATTCGTAATCCAACTCAAGGAAGAACCGAGGGTCAACCGGGTTGCCACTGGCCATACCCGTCTTACTCACAGACACCTGCTTAGCGTCCATGGCACTCCTTTTGGTGACCGAAGGTAGCCAGCATCCCCCCCACTTACAGCTAATGACTCTACTGGTTGAGGTGCGGCATGAATTTAAAAAAATAAAAATGAAATAAACATTTAAGCATAATAACAATAACATTATAAATACAGTATCAGCAAATGAGCGTATCTCATTGGTGTGAAAAAAGTACTTATTTTACTGCATGGCAGTAGATTTAATCCTAAGAAGTTTGAATCCAAGTAGTTAGTTTTCTTTATATGATTTTTCAATGTTTTGTGCACAGGTGACGTCACACTGGGCCGTGTGGAGCGGGGTTGGGTTTTACATAGGGGCACGAATCTTTGAAAAATCGTAGGAAAACAACTACTCATCTTGAAAGTTAGCTCATGAATACAAAATGGAACATGTATGGACGAAGATGAATGGAAATATTAGAAATATGGTAGACCTACCTTTACCTGTACGTAAAGCATGACTAAGGCGTCATTATGGGCGTTTGGTCTCATTGTGGCTTGCCTATAGCTTCCCTAGTAGTGTGTGATCTCTTGAATTGAATAAAACCAACCGCAGAATGCTACGATAGGTACCTAATTTGTTTACAGAGAATATATTAATGTTTTCGTTTGATTCAACTTCCTAACCTTTACTTCTTACTCAATGCTTTCGAGGTGAATATTTTGTCGATTCCGAAGAACCTTTGGTACTTTTCCGTTACACCCCTCCCTCCCTCTCCTGTCAATTTGTCTTCAACACGCCCGCCCGATGTTTCTAGGCATTCCTTCTTACTTAGATTACACATTTACGTAGAATTGGTGACCATTTCAAGCTGTGGGAAGAAATTATATTGTTAAAAAAAAAAAAAAAAGGAAAAAAAGAATTTCCTACCGTGTTTTTGGAAGTTGTCGATGTCGGTGAGGATTTGTTGAAACAAATTGGTGTGGTTGTGGTTTGATTGCCTCCACATGAATTCGTACAAGTAGAATGCACTTGAATTCGCACAAATAGATCAGAATGCTTGTATAGGTTGGTGGTCTGGATGCTCGCAAGCTCGCATCCCAAAATTACATAACATCAAGTAGTCCGCCCTTAGTAAAAATACAGATTAGTTGGACATGTAGGTCAGAATGATGTGTATACTTTGGCGGTCTGGATGCTCGCAAGCTCGCATCTCAAAAATACATAACATAACATAATCTAAGTAATAAGTAATGCCTAGAAACATCGGGCGGACGTGTTGATGACAAATTTATTGGGGGGGGGGGGGGGGGGGTATAACGGAAAAGTACCGAACCTTTCAGTCCTTTGATTGTCAGTAAACCGAAGGGTAGTTAGGTACCTACTCTACACAATGTCAACTATGAACATCAAGTCAACGAAATTATTATAAACACTATCCCTATATAGAGTGAAGATGAAATTTCAAAGTTTACAGAGTTTATCACTTTGAGGGAGGCAGCGCTGCCATCAAATGCCCCAGGGGATGTAAGAGCACTTATTATAATGCTTAGCTCCGATCGAGACGAAATAAAAACGCTGCAAATGATTACACAATGGTTTATTATTTCTGTATTAGATAGCCAGCCTATGCAGACCATTGGTCTATAATAATTATTAAGCCCCATATTTATATAGTAAAACTTGGCGCATCGTACCTCCCAAAAGGGTTCACACCTTTTCAGCTCAGGACCCCGCAATTTTACGGTTTATAGTAGGTGAATGTTGAAAATGTTTCTAAAAATCTCAAGGTTGAAAAGTAACGAAATTAGCCTCAGAGGCCCCATCATCTATTCAGTGATCCTCCAAACCTCGTAATTGTTCTTGAGGTGTCCCGAAAGAGCTCCATTAAATTTCAGCATAGTAAGTCGATTAGGAAACAAATTAGCCTCGGAGGTTGCGAAGTTGATCAGAATAACACTAGAACTGAGAATATTACAGCAATATGAAATAGCCAGTGACTCAGAAAAAGTAACGCTTTGACCACCGAGAAGTTTCGACGACCCTCTGCGCGCGAATTGAAAAGAACCAGAACTTTTTGATAAAACTCTACATACACAAATCAAAAAGCGTTGAACTCAAGGAATTTCAAAACGATTTTCCATGAAAGAAATTTTGGATTCATTGCAATAGCTTATTTATTTTTTTAAGAAATTGGCTAAAACGTTCCGACCTTGGTAGAGTCGGAAGTAATTAACCTTCTGTTGTTGGAATAGAAGTAATACGTTAATTAAGAGTAATTCCTAAGTATTTACTAATCAATAATTGAATAAATTAATATAATAGACGTAGGTGATTACCCACCTACGATTCACAAGCCCAATACGATACAGAAGTTATATATAATAAACTCGATTTCGGGAAGTCAGAATTCCATTTGAATTATATTATCAGCTGATACAATTGTCATAGTTTTCAAAGCGATTTTTGATATTTTTGACTGGTTACGATTCACTCCTGTGTCGATGCTTTTTTCCTAAGGGAAAGCAAACGAATAAACGCATAGCGACCGTATAGCGATAGGGGTGGTTTCGTTCGATTCCTCGGGCGGATACCTGTAAATGAAACTCAAAAAATCATTACTGTTACATAGAATGATTTCGAGATCTTAATTTTGGAATATTTCAGCCCTTAGCGTTGATCGAACGCGATGCCGATGTTACTGGCACATCCCCCGGCCGATAAATGATTTTTAAGCCAAATTTCTTAAAGTTTGGTCCAATACTTTTTGAGAAAAGCTTCGGACGGCGGGGAACGGCGAATTTTTTTAATTAGATTTTTGTATTCTACGCATCTTGAAGCGTAAACCATCAAACTTTGAGGGGGGGTTTAAAAAAAAAATTTCTTGGTCGATTACAAAAGGTTCATTGTTGAAAATAATAAACCAAAATAATGTTAATTAAACTATCGATCCGATTTTCATTATTTTAATCAATTTGTGTTCTTTTAAATATATCATTATTCTATTCATTTCAATATCTAGTTGGTATGAGTTTAATTGTTATAGAGAGTCTAAAGTTTATTGAAATGTTTTATCTACAGAATTCTGCACCAGTACTTACGATTGTGCCTTTGAGGAGTCACGATTTCACCGGGCTTGGCTTCAACATCTGTGGCAACATGAGAGACGGAATTTTCGTGAAGGATGTTTTGCACCGCGGACCGGCATCTGAGAGCGGAATGGTCAGCGCAGGTAAAGATTGTTACAAATAGAATGGTTACATTTGTTGTATAAATGGTTTATTTGGCAAAACATGGTTATAAGAAATGTAAACAAGAATAGTCCTACTTGTAATAAGACAAACAAATATAAAAAACAACAACTAAAATGAAATAATAAACAACTGATAATAAACAAATAAAAATGAGAATATGTACTTGAAAATATCAATTTAAGAAATATACATATATGAAGGACAGCTGCGAGTAAATAGTTACAAATCAAATAGTTAAGATAGGTAGATTTGTTAGGAACCCTGGGTATTACAAGGTGTTCAGCCTCAGAGTATACTTCATTCATACAAAAGTTAAGAACCCAACTCAACATTGTAATATCATACTAAAATTTTCCTCTCTGTATAATTTATAATAATTTGTCCAAATAATATATCTATGTTGTAATCACAGCATGAAATAATAGCGCCAACTATGCATTTTTATAAAATATTATTGAAGAAAACTTGATTCACCAAATGGTAGGTATTCCCTTGTCACGTATTGAAGATTATTCATGTTCATAGTCCAGGATGGTCCCGTATTTAAATAAGAGACACGAGTTTTGCCTTGGAGATCTGTCCTGCTCTGATGATGAGATGTTTTAAACTACATTTTCTACAACATTTCAACAGCAAAAATTAGTTTTTTCCCATTTGTCAAGAAATACTCTTTTGTGTGTCGTGGCACCAGGACATATATCAGGAGTCTTTTCTAGAATATGGCCACCGCTACTTGCGTCTGCGGCGCACTCCGCGATGTAGGGAGTGATTTTGTAACAGGTTGATCGGAATTGTACAGATCGGTGGTATGGATCCTCGTAAGCTCGCATCTCAAAAATAATTAACATCAAGTAGTAAAAAATCCCTTTGTAAAATTTCAGACTAGTTTGAAATATAGATTAGTATCCTGTTGAAACTAATAAAAACTGTTGGTACTGCATCTGCAAATAGTGTTTTATTTCTGCTTATCATGTGTATTCACACTAACAATTACTCATTTATTACCTTTTTTGGACAAAAGATACAAGGAGAACATCTATTTTGTCCAACTAATCTGTATAATAATCAGTAATTTAAATTTCAAACTAATCTAAATTTTTACTGAGGGATCGACAACTTGATGTTATGTATTGCTTCCGAGTCTACCTCAAGTTAGAGAAAAGGATTGTTTTCAATTTCGGAAGAAAAAAGTTGTTGGTCAACAAAATCAAAATTTCCACTAGCATGTTACGTTTTAGACCATTCTGAACAACTTTGGTTCCGTGTCTGTCTGTCTGTGTGTCAGTCGTGTGTCCGCAAATCCTTGTAACAAGCTTATTTTCCACAGTTTTCATCCGATTTGGATGAATTTTCAGGGAATGTGCGGGCTAGGGTGTGGACGGTCCCCTGTCAGTTTCATCGTTTTTTACTCAATACCTCACTCTGCGCATGTACAAACGTACATTCTACCAAGCATCATTTGCTCACGCCCTAGTCTTCCGATCTCGCTCAAATTTGGATGATAGTGGGGGGATGACAATTTGATCATCTTATATAAATTTCAACATAATTTTATCATTAATAACTATGGCGCATGAACCAATATGAAATCCTTTTAACAAGATTATTTTCCACAGTTTTCATCCCATCTGAATGAAATTTTCAGGGAATGTGCGAGCTAGACTGTGGACGGTCTCCTATCAGTTTCATTGTTGTGAAATCAATACTCCACTCTGCGAATGCGTAAACGTAAATTCCATCATGCTCCATTTTTTCACGCCCTTGTGGTCCGATCTCGCTCAAATATGAATGATAGTTGAGAGATGACGATTTGATCATCCCATATCAATTTCAAGATGGTGGTATCCTTAATAGCAACTGCGTATGCGCCTATGTGAAATCATTGTAACGACCTTAATTTCAACTGTTTTCATCCGATTTCGATGAAATTGTCAGAGAATGCGCGGGTTAGGTTGTAGATGGTTCCCTATCAGTTTCGTTGTAGACAAATCAATACTTCATTCTGCGGTATACGCAAACGTAAATTCCATCATGTCCCATCTTTTCACTTCCTGGCCGTTCGAATTCGCTTAAATTTGGATGATAGTTGAAAGAAGATGATAGGTAAACGAGGAAGCAATGAGCCACATCCAACTTGGCAGACGTTTTTTCTAGATGTGTGCTTGCGAGCATCCAGACCACCAATCCATATAAATCATTCTGTTATATTACACAATGAATCCCTACATCGCGGGCTGCGCCGCAGATGCAAGTTAATATAGCGGCCCTATTTTAGAAATATCCCATATCAGATCCCCCCACTGCTTAATATTGCCCTGCTCGGGTAGCTTCGACCAATTTAGTTTCTCGAACTTTCTAACAGGTGGTGGTGATATCCTACGGCGGATTCCCTTTCAGCCAAGCCTACAATAACTATTGAAATTCAGCTCAAAGACCATGGGAATCGAAATCTTCTTCAGATATTTTAAAAACAACAAGAGATTTGTTGTTGACATTGTATTGTGTTTTGTTTAGTTGTTTTGTTATCTTAAAAACCCATAATCCTGGTTCGCGTGATTTCCAAGATGCCAAGATATTGGTCGAATACAGTCCATAGACCTATACGCCACAGATCATTATGCAAAAACGCTCATTTATAGTGATCGGCAAAGAGTGGGGAAGCGAGAGGGGGGGGGGGCTTATTCGCCAAAATTATATGCTAAATTTATTGACTTTGAAAGAATTGAACGGTTTAGCTTTAATGATATTATTTAAATTGCGTACACATTGGACCATTACTACTACGAAATGGTATACAATGAATAATGCATTGATGACTGTACAATATAGATCTCATTTTTTCAGTAACTGATTTTATGTTAGGTTCATATCTATGTACCTAGATCTTCATGTTAATAATTGATGTCCATATTACAATAAGCGAGGAAGCTATTATACTCGTAGCTTTTGAAAACGCCTGCGAAGATAAGTGGGTACTAAAATGGTATTTTTATAGAACTACCCACGAACGTTGTCGTTTTTGAATTATCGATCTTTAGTTAATACTCGTAGCTTCCCTCAAACCATTTGAGTTTCTGTGATAGTAAATAACTATAATATGCGTGATTCCTTCTTATTACTTGAACTAGCTACACTGTTGACACTATAGAGATCTCCTTTTTGCCAAGCAGGGGACAGACTTGAAGCGATCAAAATCAACCTTCGCCACGTCGTGCTGGAAGACGCTCTCACGATCCTCAGCTACGCGTCGCCCTATGAGGTCGAGCTGACGCTGGAGCCACGGAAGAAGGAAAGCCCTTCGCCCAATGTCCACCCGATGCCACCGCCTCACATCCTCGGCCACCCTCAATTCGTTAAGAGCCACTCTATATCAGACCTCCACAAGGTAGGTGTACTTAAAATCAGATCCCCACAAAGTAGGTGTACCTACTATTACACCTCCACAAGGTAGGTGTGCCTAATATCAGATAGACAGATAGATTTATTGGCACATTTGAATATACAGAACAGAAAAAAAAAAACATGGGAAACGTTGAATATAATGTTACTCACGTACCTAAATCAAATTGACAAAGAAAAAGCAAAATCAAAGTCCATTATTCAATTTAAAAAAACAAGTGCCAAGAACATAGTTCTTAATGAACTTGTGTTATTCCATGGAGTTGATCTCTATCTTAACTGAACTGAAGTTCTATACTGGTCATCTAATAACACAAGTAAACTGTTTGAAGAAAAAGAGTATTCCTCAAAGCATTTTGAGCATATTTTTACGAACTATATGGTGAATATCCTTGTTAAAATTAGAAATGTTTGTAGCCGCGAAAATCCAAGCTATGGGTATAAAAAAAATGCAAAGCAACAACATAGGAACTCCTTCAGAAAAGTTCCAAATTAATCTTCGGTAATCTTGTATTGGAGCTAGCTGATACAGCACAAGTGCTGTTTTCACTATCACTAATATGAACACAATACGTGTATGTGCCAAGATACAAAATATGAACGCAAATGTAAACAACGCAATGAAGGTTACGTGAAAAACAACACAATTATAAAATTTATTGCGCTATTTCCCAGGGCAGACCCCTGCATGAAGTGGTCACCCTACCATCCCTAGATGAGACATATTCCAGGCTCCAAACACAAACTCGCCCATTGGGTATTCGTGTTCAGGAGCTCACTAGGTGGGATAGCAGAGAGATACCCGGTTCCATATGAGGTGCCCCCTGCCCCTCTCTGGACCTTGTCTGGGATGCGTGTTGACCTTCGCATGAGGGTCGGGGTCAAGGGCAATACACCCCCACACATCCTCAGATGTCGCTACACTGAGGCAATCCAGCGATATGCTGGACACACTCTTCTATTCACTGATGGCTCAAAGACACCTGATGGTGTTGGCCTTGCTCTATGGAGCCCCAACTTCCAAGTCACAAGACGCCTACCACCAGTTGCATCTGTGTTCACAGCAGAGCTGTGGGCAGTGACACTGGCTGTTCGACACTGCCAATTATTTGGAGTTGGGAATTATTTGATTTGCAGCGATTCATCAAGTACCATCGAGGCGATTAGGGACTCATATTCTGATGATCCCCTAATACAAAGCCTACGTAGATCGCTACACCAGGCCACGACATTGGGCTCAACCATAACTCTTATGTGGGTTCCGAGCCATGTGGGTGTTCATAGCAATGAATGTGTAGATGCCCTTGCGAGGAGAGTCATTGGTGATAACTCCATTGATATGTTGCCTATACGCATAGAGGATCAAATCTCCTACATGCAACATAAAGCCAATTCCATCTGGCATGAGCAATGGCAGGGTGAGGTCACTGGTCTGCGTGGTGTCCTTCAGGACTTGAGCCGGTGGGCTCTTTCGGAACCCTACTTCCAAGGAGGGATCGAATAGTGGTAAACCGGGTTGCCACTGGCCATACCCGTCTTACTTACAGACACCTACTTTTTTTTTTTTTTTTTTTTACGTAGGCAGGTGAGGAAATCTTTAAGATCCTAAGGTGGTAATCGGATCTCCGGGACCGCACTCCGGGTTATGTATGATTCAAACACACTAAAACCGCACCTTCCTTTTCCCACGTTGGAACTCAGCCTGACAGACACCTACTTAGTGCAGAAGCTAGAGATGTTGTGTGTGGGAGGTGTGGGGGTGATCTGTCCATCCTCCACTTTCTGGAGGACTGCCCAGCCCTTGTGGACCTCCGAGTCCAGCATCAAGCCCCCTCACTGGGTTGACGTTTTATCTGGACCAGACAAGGTCCGATCCATGTTGTTGTACCTGAAAGCCATTGAGCTCTACTACGAACTGTGATATCTTATCTGTGATATATTTATATACATCTAGTCGTAGTTTTATTTTACGTTGCTGATTGTATATAGTAGCATGTATATAGTTATTAGCCTATTCTTGATCTAGTCTTAGTTGTATTACTTTATTTTTGGGGTTTTTTATCCGCTTTGGGAGCTAAACAGTAGTCACCACTGTACCCCTCTTTTTTTTCCCCCTCCGAGTTGCCAGTGGAGTCCATGATGGCACTCCTTTTTAGTCACGGATGGCAACATGGCTCCCCTTAGAATCGTGCCACTTTCAGTGTCCCTTTGGACACCTTGTTCAATGCCGCTAATGACAGTTCTGGTCGAGGTGCGGCTTAAACCTTTAAAAAAAATTAATTAACACCTAGATACCATACCAACTTCAACTTACAATTTAGTTACATATGAAAAAGTGTAAAACTATAGGATTCCTTTCAGAATGCCTCAAAACGGATTTCAACGGAGAAATTTTTCAAAAATTTGGTTTCAAAATGTTCCGAGCCAACGCAATAGCTTCATTATCTACAAAAATTCGCTAAAAGCGAATCTTGCAGTTGAAGAGAATTTAAGGCGCTAAGGTTCACCTCACCTTCAAGACCGATAAGTTATGCTGGTTTTGCATACCCTAAAACCAACGGAACCCTATATGAAGGGTGTGGCTGAGAGAGACAATAAAATTGTTTGTAAACGCGTTACAGGCACATAGGTATTGCTGGGTTCGCATACGTCTGTTGCGAGGCTTCACACAACATTCCCAACTTGTAGGTCCTGTAAATCCTCAATTCACACGGTTGCTCCTCCCATCATTTCTAAAATTATACAAATTGATTACTTCAATAATATAATTGAACCGTCTTTAAAGCTTACAACAAACGATTGAGGATGTAAATGTGTATTTAGTTACCTACATAAATGATTTTTTAGATGGGTTTCGAAGAATTTCCTAAATTGCTTTCATGGAAATACGTTATGAAGCATTTTGAAACGATTGCTGGATTTTAATATAATATTTATTTTATAGTCAATGTGTATAAAATTGAAGCAATATATAATGCCTAGTCATTCTATATAATGATTGGCTGTTTTAGTCAGTGTGTATAATTTTTTATTTTTCAATCTTTTTAAACACATTGTCCAGGCATTATATATAATGCCTATGCGTATTGAATAATGGCTAACAAACCTTTGGGAATGTATGAAATGAATGGTTTCATTCTTGTTTTCCCAATTTTATCCTCATATAGCTTAGTGTAAGCTCGTCAAACCACTCTAAGGGAGATTTTACACAGATCGGTTTTTTGTTTAGATCAGCGGTCTGGTGCTCGTAACACATCTCGAAAACACATAGCATCAAGTAGTCAATCCCTTAGTAAAAATTTAGATTAGTTGGGCATACATATTAATCTGTTGTTATGACTACTTGAAACTAGTTTTGTCGAATCCATGAGAAAAGTGGAATGACTTTTCCACATTGACCGAAACGCCTTAGTGAATATAGAGAATGACACGTCGAAGTATGAAACACCTCTAATTAGATATATTTACTGGCCGTTTTAGGTATTATATACATACTCGTAGTAATTTTATATAATGCCCAATATCACAAATTGACTATAATATGTCACATCTTGGACGTTCCAGACGAAATAAAGAATATAATGCTTCCGAGTCTGCTCGTAGGTAGGTATCGAAAGCACTGTTTCACTTTCGGGAGGTGAAAATTTTTTTCTCGCCAAAATGTTCACTCGCATTATACGTTTTGGACCATTCTGAACAACTTTTGGTTACATGTCTGTCCGTGTGTTGCTACACGCATACAAAAGGTGGTAATTTAAGAAATTTTGCTCATTTAATCATGCTGCATGACTGGAACTTTTTCTAAAATTGATTTTTGATTCTATGCATCTTGGAACAAAACCAACAAATTTTGATGGTTTTTTTTTTTTTTTTTTTTTTTTTTTTTTTTTTTAATGTCGATTACGAAGGTTTATTATAAATTGAAAATAATAAATCTACAATGGTCGGTCTCATAACCGGCTTTGCACCCCTATGATTTCACCTACACCATATCATTTCAACCCCACGCAGGCTAGGTGTGGAGGCAGACGAAATAGCATCTCACAGAATCTACGTGCAGATTTGAACTCTTATGAGCACAAATCAAAATGAGGTCTTCGAAGCTAAAAATTAGGCAAAGGACTCAGTCCTTATCTGTTCGCTCAAGTCTTTCACAATAAGCGAACAGGCTTCCGAGCTTGGGGCCCAAAATCCCCTCTCTGAGAGTTTTTTGTACATCTGTATCTACCTATTCGACAATCTTCACCGCACTAGTTTGTTTTTATTGACTTTGCATTATGTTTGTTAACAGCTCTGCAAGTTTTACGAACCAAAACGACCAGAAAGCGCTTCATCCCCGCACAAAGACCACAACGGCAGTTTCGACAGGAGAAGCAAAAACCCGAGTCCGGACGTGACAAACTTAACTTCGCTGGATAGAAAAACGAGGAAGCAAGTTGGCTCGGTTGAACTGTCTTCACCGTCTACGTTGGAGATGCGAGTGAGACCTACACAGGTATTTATTTTGTTATTTATTACACTGTACGATTTTTAAAAAATGTATAAAAAATAGGAAGAAACGGTTTTCTTTTGCAACCAATAAATAAAAATGATGTATCATGTTTATCTCGTCGTAATGTTGCTAAATACCGAATTCCAGTTTCCCCCTTGTATTAGAAGAGAAATGAGCTCCCGAGCTCATTTAGCTGATCTGGGCCGGTCCTATTTGGTCGATCGTACACAGCAGGCCTACGGAGGCTCCACACCAAATTTCAGCTACTTGCGGCTATTAGGAGAGAAATGACTTCCCGAGCTCACTCAGCTGATCTGCGTGGGTCTTCACTTTGTCAATCGTACATGGCAGACCTATACAGGCTCCACACCCAACTTCAATCTCCTTAGTATATTAGAAGAGACATTTTCTGAAGTCTGTAGAAAGAGAGGAAAAAGTAGAGATTTTTAATAAGCACCATTTAACCGATTCATTTGATAAATTTCAAAAATGGATAGCTTCATTGGGAAAATTCGTACGGCCATGAAACTTTCAGGAGTTCTAAACATGCCTAATACATTCAATGCACACAAAAATTCCAGTCATGGGTCATTTTTCCATGAAATTATATGTCGAATGAACATTTTAATTTGATTCTCTTTGTAACGTGTGCAATGAACCCTAATATTCTAAATTGTACAAAGCACATCTAGAAAAGTACAAGTAAGAAACAAAACTGGAATATTAGTAGGTACCTACTAATCAGAATTTTTCAAGACAATTTTTCTAATTCAACTTTTAATGAACATTTACATTTAAAACATTGATATATGTTTTGTATTAAAATGAATAGGTATTACCTCGCTTTATTGGAGCGTTTTCGTATTTCTCCATAATTTTGAGAAATAATAGAGTGTTGGAAAAACAGTTGAAATATTGATAACGCAAATTTTGTTTTATGAATTTAGAAAATTTGGGGAGTTTTACAAAACCCGGCTGTGTAGGATCTGGATAGAGTATAAACCTACTGCTGTTCAGTTCTCTCGTAAAGTTTGATGTTGCATGGTCTTGTTACTGATTACTTAGGATGAAAATTATGAATATACTGACACTATTAATTAGGTATTGGAGCCGGAGAGACACCAAAATTCAAGAAACACCATGTTGGAGCACAACAGCTTCCACTCCTCAGAGGGCTCCGCATTCACGGAGATCAACCTTGGAATCGACGAAGTCGACAAAAGCTCACCAAAAGAACCCAAATCTCCACAAACCAACGTCAAATCCGTTCTAGTCAAAGGTAACTTATTTCTGAAAACCCAAGGGCAAATAAATGCTTGCACTCACGTCACAACTAACACAAGTGGGTGTTTCCAATACTATTTATGTTCACATTAGTTTCATACAAAGATATTCTAATAATACATAATTGTTACGATTAATTTATTTTTGCAGCCCGAACCTGATAAATTTCTCAATAGTGACTAAAATTAATGAACGATGTTTTATTTTTCGATAGAGTGGTGCTTGAGTAATTGTCAATTAAATTAATGATATCAGCAACTTTCGTACTGCACTGACGTGGTAAATAAGAAATCCAAAGATAAATTATTACATAAGGTTCCTAGGTATGTATATACCAACCATAAACCATAGAAATACTAAATTACAAAATGTTCCAAATTGTAATATAATTTTTATGGTAAATTGTTTTGAAATTTGAGTGCCAAAAAATGGTTTACTATCTTTAAATTGTAAGGTTTACAAATCGTTCCAAACAAAATCTGCTAATCAAACAAAGATTTTTGATTTTAATCTTTTTTGCAGTTTTTGTCGTTTATTTAGCATATATTAAGCATTATAGCATATATACAAATTAAGGGACCCCATGCCCTCCAGTGTGACGTCACCAAAGCTAACTTTAGAAAATCATAGAAAGAAAACTACTCAACGTAGGAAAATGCGGATGGTGTCAAATTTCTTAGAATGGAATCTATTTTCATTTAAAAATAGGAAATGAATGGGTAACGCTCATATTTAAAAATGTTAGGAGTAATTGCAAATGCTTCATTTCATACTAACACGTATATTTTGTCGATGTACCTAATTCTTTTAAACGCAAGAACAATCATCTCTATGAAACTGTGATAAAAACCAAGGCACACCTGTTCTTTTTTCTTAAAATTCGCAATCTAGTGGTGTCTTCTAGGAAAAATATTTTCTTGATATACAGACAACAGTTACAACATATGGGTACATGGTTTTGTTCAAAACAAGTGGGAGCATTCATTTAATGAAGGTTGTGAAACTAGATTTCTTTAGAAAAAGTTTCGATTAGCTCGATATCAATAGATTGGTGCTCTTGGTAAAAAAGAATAAGGGGATACAAACTTTTTCATTATCACTTTTGGAGTATTGTGTAGGTAGTATACCTAATCAAATGTTTCTTAAACTTTATTATGACACTGTTTCAAGTAGGGATTCGCTCTTTCAAATTACAATTTATGCAATTCACATCGGGCCAGTACTAACAGAAATTGAACTTTATTACACAAGTTATTGTTTTATGGTCCTAAAGTTTTGTTCGATGTGTCAGGTATAAAGAACTTGAAAGAGAAACTTCACAATTCTCTCCTTCTTGACGACAAGGATGAGAATAAAGGGAGCAGCAGAAACAGCACATTGGAGAAAAAGACCACAAAACCACCGTCGCCGAAGATTGACGACGGATTCAGGGCGATAGACCTCCAAGTGCCAGAGGAAGTGGAGCGAGCTGGAGAAGTAGTGCGGGAGAAGAGGTAGGAACTTTTGCTTCTTTGTAAATGTAAAATTGTCATTTACTATCTTAAGGAAACTTCCATCGTCCATCGTCACTAGCTATATATACATATATATATATATATATATATATATATATATATATATATATATATATATATATATAAAATGAAGGGTATCTACTCTTAAGTTGGGACAAACTATAACTATGCTAAGACTAATATTTCCAACACAAAGTTCCTCTTAGAGATTTTTTACCTTGAGTCAAATTTTTATTTTTATTCACAAAATCATGCTAAACTTCATGTGTCTTTAGGGATAAAACAAGTTAGTCAAGGTGTAAAACTAGGTTATAACGGAGTTGAAGAGAACTCCAACTGTTACCATTCGATTCAGCGTGAGAAAAAAAATACGTAGAAACCGACACCAAACTGATATGGAAAGGATGAAACTAAGAGGAAAGCTTAAGCAAATATTAAGTAGAAAGATGTGTGTTGTTGTGTGTCACCTGAAAACATGAAATGAATCCAGTACTTATTCCTCATGCTGACAATCAGGCATCGATTGGATAGCCTTTAACTGCTCTCGTCTCTGATCTGTGCGTATTTACATTCATAGATCATTTACATCATCATTAAATTTTCATCAACGAAAAGTATGTACGTCTTACATATCAAAACACGTACCAGACCCTGTTGATCAGCATCAGAAAAATCAGGAGACCAAAAGGTAGGTAGAGGTCGTTCACTATAAGGAGGCGCGTTTCTTTGAGAGGGGCTCTGAAGAGCAGGGCTGCGCAGTGGGACTCTTCCCCCACCCAACGTCCAGTCCTACTCCATCTGAAACCCTCCCGTTCTCTTCCCATTACCACCCTCGCCTACAGTCTCAACCTAGTCTAGCTTATACCTCGGATGGGGTGGGCTACCAGGTAATAGGTTGGTAAGAGAGGGGATGTGAAAACTTCAGTCTGGCTGCACGAACTTTTGCCGGACGGTTTGGAGAAACGCGCCTCCTTATGGTGAACGACCTATACCTACCTATTGGATCCTTCGGAAATATCAGTGGTGGCCTGAACGGTCATGACTAGTCGTTTCCTATTTTGACAATCTGGAGTCTATAGAATAGCCTTTAACTGTGCAGATCTCTGATCTAAGTGTAATCTTAGAAATATATTTAATTATAACTTAAATCACAATTTATTTTTGCTAAATTAGTCATGCACACCGACATGGTAAGTTTACTCTACCCTTTTAATCTGAAAAGTTTTGAGGTAGATGATGATCTTCTTTTTTTAACCCTTAAAGTATCTTCTTTTCTTTTAAGTGAGTGTGAAGTGAATGATTTGAAGCAGGCTGATAAGTAATTGTTGGCCAATTTTAGTCAAATTTGGTCCAGTAGTTTGAGAGAGAAGCTTCGGATGGTGGATGGACGATTTTTCCCCCTTCAGTTTTTGGAATCTACGTTTCTGGAAACGTAAACCTACTAATTTTGATGACCCCTCGTCCTATTACAAAGGTTTATCATTGGACATAATAAACCAATAACGTTTTCATTCTATTTTCACAAGAGATCCCAACTAAATATTGTTTTTCTGAATCAGGAAATCCTTGATGGAAGAACAAATAGTGCCCGACCCAGCTCCAGAAACGAGTGATTCCGAAGACCCAGTGGCAGCCAAGAGAAATAAGAGGAAAGCCCCACGACCACCTCCGAATGATCCGGACATGGAGGAGCTTCCAGAGAGTCAGCAAGACCTCCGATTAAGTCTGCAGGTATAATATCTGTATATTATGTTGGATTTGGATCAAAATTACTATTCCAGATTATTAATAACGCACTGACTGCAGTTCAAGTAGGTACACGAGCATATCTCTGCCATAGGCACCCAATCCACCGTTCCAGCAGGTGAATTGCAATGTTGGCCGCAGTTAACCTTTTTGTGCCTTCATTCTGTGAAGGATAGGTACTTTTCCTCCCGAGGATAAGGGGTTTGGGTTAATCGGTTCGAACGGTGGGGCGTTTGGGTACAGAAACAGGAGGCGGTTGGGTACAAGCTGAAGATCTGGGGTAACGGTAGGGCTTACTAGGAGCGTGGTGCACGGACGTTACCGTCGATTTGCCCGTGCGAGCTCATTTCCCGAAGGCTGGGAGTTGGTCCAGGCACAAGGTTGGAGGCAGTTGCATGCTGCTGGACCCTATCTGGTGTGATGCCAACATTGTGTAGACCTAGAAGTTTGGAGGGGAGGAGTACAGCTTTGTAACTGTTGTCTAGGCTGTGTAGAAGCCTGATGTCTTGAAAAGTACCGAGTTCATGAGGCTGGAGATTGAGAGAAGTATTTTGACTTCTGTGTTGGGTCGAATAACTCGTGAGATCGATTGTGTGACTCCTGAGGTAGGTGGGTAGGATCTCGAGTAGAAGGGCGTGTCACTGTGGTTATAACCTGCATCTTGAGGGGAAGTAGAGGTTGAGTAGACTGAATCGTGGGTGACGTAAGGCAGAATTTGTTCCGTGGTGGTAGCCGACTTTGTGATGTCTGTTTCAGAAGAGGAGGCAACGACTGATTGAGTCAGGAAGGACCCTGAGAAAGAGTTGGTGGAGGAGAGAGGCCAAAGTGCCGGTAGGTAGGTGTCGACAGAGGCTCCTAGCGTAGGCTGAAGGTGTAGCATCATCTGGAGAGGTAGAGGTAAGGAGTTTGACAAGGTCTGTACCATCGAAATTCTCGTTGGTGTTCCGGAGTCATGTACAGAGCGTAATGTAGGCCGATGAGCTGGTTGGGTCAATGTCAACACCTAACTCAGCTGATTTGGAGTCGAGAGCCAAGAAAGCTCGCCAAAACTTGTTTGTTTCCAAGGTGAGTCCTTCTGTAGCACATGTGAGGTCGAGCTGCTTGAGCCAGACCGTAGTGTTAGCTGGATGGAAGGGAGGCAAATTGACATGGGTTGGTGTAGCCATAGCAGAGGCCTCAGTGACTGTCATCTTTCGAGTTTGAACAATGGTGCCTGAAACAGACGGGACAGGGGCTGAGATCTCAGCCTAATAAATAAACCACTAAAAGTGATTTTCCGGTTGTTTCTCAGTGGACCTGTCTAAACTGCTAGGGGAGCAGGCTATCCCTTAGAGATGGCGAGGAATCTCAAGCCCCTCGACCAACCGGTAGGCTTGTCTCGACCGAGTTGGGAGGATCTGCGAGGAAAGGCTCAATTCGGGAGGTGAAAAATTCCAAGTTTTCCGGCCAGAAAAAACTTGGAATTTGTCACTATTCTCAACTGAAGAGTAAATGAAGGCCTCTGGAAGTGTGTAAGTCCAAAAGAAGGCTGGACTTCGTCGATTTTTCAGCGGTGGAAGTCAGGCTGAGGGAGTGTGACAAAAGGCCGAAGAGGAGCAGGTGTCTCTGGGCGCTCAGTGTGGGCTGGAAGGCGGTCTATGCGGTAGAACGGGGGAGTGGAGTCAGCCTGGAGAGGTGGCCTCCAGGGCGAGAACCGTTATAGAATGTGTGACCAGGAACATTTTAACAGTACGTACAGTTCAGACAGGTTCATTCTGAAGATAAGGTCTTTTTGATACGTTCACTCCTGGAAGTATAAAAAATAACCTTGGTGTCTCCTTGAATATTTGTACCGTGCTTACCAACATATACACTAGTTTTAAAGCATAATTCTTTCAGTACTCAGGTAGCAGAGAAAGTTTGAAGAGCGAAGATAGCGCTGCAAGTGGACATAACAGTGGGACTACAATAGAACTCAATTCTAGCCACATCACAGTGCACCAAGCACCAGAAAGTGAAAGCCGTAAAGCCTCTTCTCTAGGTAATTTTAATACTAAAAACTACTTACTATTATTTTTATAATCTAAGATTTACTTATTTATTTATTTGTACAAATTGGCAGTAAGTGTCAATTCAATTAAAAAGTTAAAATATAATGAACTATTACTATGGTAGAAAAAGTTATTAGTTGAGAACAAAGGTTAAGCAAAACCTTAGGCATAGTTATAAAACAAAATAAGGAAGTAAGTAACGGTGGGAGCAATGTATTATGCTGGGCTCTGACAGTGGCTGTCGTGCTGGAGCGCAGAAGTCATTTCAGGAAAGAGAGTGGGTCCGTGAAGAAATAGGATCTAGACCTTTCAATACGGGCATTTGCCTCCTTTGGGAGACGAAGCATAGGACGGTGGAGTAAATGGGACACATCTGCTGATAGCAAGTGGGGCATTATGGCACTGCCAGGCAAACACCCGAGAAGTTGAGGGCAGGAGATTTCACTCCCTGACGAGCCTAATCGACGAATCTTAGTATGTATATCGACATTGACGTAGTCACCTACCAACTAAAAATTAATTAGATAAAATGAAACACTTACCTAAGCTTTTACTAGGCCATGAGGATGACTAGATGATCTTGATGATGTATTAGTGATGAGCATTGTAATAAATCCAATTTCTTGGATACATCAGGAATTGAATATATATCGGAATTATATCCAATCATCGACCGTCGATGTCCTATCATTGTGATACGATCGTTGTAGTTTAGGGATTTTTACCGAGTCCACACAGATTCTGACTAGCACTCGTGTTGATGATATTTTTTCCTGACTAAGTTCTAGCGCTGAAACAGATGAACGTACAGCGATCCAGGTGGTCTTATTCGATTTTTTGGGATGATTGATATCCATCAATGACAGCCAAAAATATTAATATTTCAGTCCTTATTTTATTTTATTTCTTGAGTCAATATAGAGAAAAAAGTTATTGATTATTTTAATTTAATTTTGAGTTTGAAACTTTTGAGTTTTATAATGGTATGTAATAGGAGGATTAGGGAAACGCCTACCTCCTTTGAACAGAAGGAACTCGTCACTACACAACACCTCAGCAAAAGATCCCTCCTCCCTCGTCTTGCTTTCCCAGATTCGCTTTCTCCCCTCCTATCCAGGAGTAAAATTTCAACTAGAGGGGACTGCTAACATTCTTTGTTAGATCCAGCGTTCTGCCATGGCATTTCAATATTAATTTAATTAACTAGGTAATATGAGCAAAATAGATTTTTGACCAACATTCTGCTTAAGGCTGAATCAATATTATGGACAAGCAAAGAATTTTTCTAACCAAGGTAGAAAGGAATAACTCCCAAGTGTCTCTTTAGCCGGTTTATTTCAGAATGAGATACATGACTTAGGCTGGTACAATTCATACTAGGTCTAAGGACAATACAGCCAATAGGAAGCCACGTTATTATGACCAATAGGAAAAAGCCCTTAGAGGGCTAAACTACCCCTACAGAACATGAGCTGGCTATATCACTAACTACAAAAGAAAAGGGGGTGTGAACCAACTGTGTGACTTTCACCACATCACGCAGTACTTTCATCTGTGTAGGTAGTTTTAATAGGATTATGATGTCCCTTAGGCTCCATTTGATATAATTATCTATAGACCAGTGATCTTTGTAGAAAAGCATGAATAAAAAGCGTAAACACAGAAACAATCAACCTTTTAGTTGTTATTTTCAGCTTTTTCATCTACAATAACTGTTTCAAATTTAAACCAACAAAAATGTTGAATATTTTTATGTAATTATATCATAATTTTCTCAGATTGTTTGTGGCTGAAGAACACAGCCACACAAAAAAGGCGCTCCCTGAAGCATGAACTACCCAACAATATTAAGCTTACCATCATGATGAAGTTAATAATATTCAAAAATGTATAGTATTAAAAAAAAATTTTTTCAGGAGATTTGTCGAGATACGAATCTGATAACGTTATAGTACTCGAGAGAGCAGTCTCTCTGGATCTGGGCGACGGAGCGCCGGGAACTAAAAAGAGAAAAGCTCCTCAACCACCTCAAGAAGATGGGCTGGCACCCTTCAAAGAAGCAAGGTGGGTGAACTTGATCAGGTTCAGTAAGATAGGAACCTTCCAGATATAGTAACTGCTATTACCATAATCGGGGATATTAATTGGGACAAGTAGTTTAAACAAAATAAAAAGGGGGGGAGGGGGGGAAGGAGAGATAATTCATAATGAGAAGCAATCATAACTGCGTTTTTTCGGACATCCTTCGGTAGGTAGTGATCGATGATCTGGGTAATATGATAGCAACTGAGGAAAAACCTAGGATGACGAAGAAATCCGTTTCAAAACACCCTGAAACTAAATCGATATAGAAGGATTGGTGTGTGGGTTAAAATTTAAAAAAAAAAGTGATATAAATCAGGTGTAATTCTTGAGGATTTCCTGGTCCTCTCACCCTTCTCAGGTTCACGATACATTCCTATGGATTATTTTTTCCGAAAATATATCCATCAGCTAGGTTACCTTCTGTTGGGAATGTCTTTATGTTATCAGACAACTTGCTATTAATTATTAAATTTGGACTAGTCACCCCATAAAACAGGTGGAATTTTTCTACTGATTTTTTCGCTTAACTTTATCATTTAAAACGCTCCTGGATCATTGTCATCCCAATTTACGAGCACCTCCTGCCCGGAATGTTTAAAAACTGAATGAAAATCAACAATATTGGCACTGAATGACCTTACGTAACAAGGAAAGTTATGCAATTGAAAACAAGGATTGGTTTTTTGCTATTTTTATAGATTTTTTAAAGCACGTATGGTATAAACGCCAGTATAATTTTGCCCATGAATTTTAAAATTTTCTGGTTATTAGTTGATTACGTTTTTGACAATGTTCAGCCATTTTCGCCATTATAGCGAATTTTCGTAGAAAATGAAGCTATTGCTAAGGCTCCAAAAATTTTAAAATCGAAATTTTCGAAAATGTCTTTAATTGAAATCCATTTTGAGACATTCTGAAACAAATCCTAGAGATTAACGCTTTTTCATATATATATATATATATATATATATATATATATATATATATATATATATATATATATATATATATATATATTCCAGACGATAACTCTCCTCAGGGTTGAGATAAAAATTTCGTTCTTGCTTCAAAAAATCAAGCTATCCAAACGAAAGGACGAGTTCGTTGGCCAGCATTTTTTGAGCACATTTAATTGGTCAAATTTCAAAAAATGTGCTGAAAAATGCAATATAAATGGCTCATAACGCTTAAAAGTTTTCAAACTTATATTGTTTAGCAGACGTTTTGTCAAAAGAAGTTTATCAACGAAGAACTAGAATATTAAAAAATGTGTACACAAATTTATGCTGAAAAATGTACTTAAATTCCATTAATACTTTCCGAAAAATAGGTAAAAACTGTTTAAAAAAAAATCTAAAAATCCAAAATCTTTTTTGAATTGCAGAATATTATTTAGAACAAGTTTTTTGCCATAAAATTGGTAGGTAGTTAAAAATTTCTTAGTACCTACTAAAAGCCGTGAATTTTCAAAACAGTTCAGCATAACATAATATGTGATACGATTATTACAAAAATTCTAGCTGAATCAGAAGTTCTGTTTCAATTTTCCCCGCCATTTCCCTTACAATCGGGTCCCGAATTAGGAGTGGAAACAAATACGTTTTATTAGAAGTCATCCGGAGTCACCAGATTAGAGGAAACGGTTCCAATGTACGCGCCTGCCTTAAAATACTTTATATGTTTTGTTTTCTTCTGGTAGTCGGGCGTCATCGGATCAAGAGATCTCCGGATCCAATGTAGGTGCGCCCTAAGCAGAATACGGACACACATGCATGAATGAAACAAAAAGCATTAAAATCCAGGAATCATTTCAGAATGCCCTAAAACGAATTACCATGAAGAAAATTTAGGAAAATTGTTAACATTTTATAAGCCAAGGTAGTAGCATTATTCTCTACAAAAATTAGCTAAATGAGATGTTAAAAAATCATTGTTTGAACAGATTTTTGATTGAATTATCTCATTCTCTGTTTCATGAATTATCATTAATTACAGGATAGAAACACCAGGTTCAGGAACATTGAAAAAATCATCCGTTTGGGGAACTTTGGAAGACGTAATTCAGAATGGAGGAAGCGAGTCAGAGACGGACTTGGGAATTTCTGGATGCTCAACGCCAGAAAACTCGCCAGACAAAGATGATGAAATGGTCACTTCCACACCTTTCAAATACAGTCCGTCAATCCTGAGTGAGAATGGAATTAGCAATATTGAGGTGAGTTTATAAACTTTCTACTTAATAGTAAAAAGTCTACCTAATACTAGGTAGGGGTAAGTAGGTAGGTGGGGGCAAAAGTAGCCACGTAACGGGGCAAAGATCCGCAGTGCGGGTGTTTGTCCCACTTTTAACAAAATTAATAAATTTAAAAAATTAAATAACGTGACTTTTTTGAAAAACAATTCATTTAATAGAAAAACATGTTATACATTAGGCCAACATAAATCTAGGCAACTGGAGTAGAAGAACATTTTTTAATTTTCTTTTTACTTAATATATCTGGACAATGATCTATAACGCCAAAACCTCTCTACAAATGTCACATAAAAATAAATAAGAGTATAACCTTTGTACTCAGGAACAAAAATTATGCGTTAGTACCTATCTAAAATGTTACTTTATCACAGAATAAACCACTTTAGCATGGGAAATGCTTTAGCCATAGATCTAATTTACAATCTTTCTTTTGGTCATAATTATATTCGGAATCAGTATCAGTTAACGAAAGGCAATGTAAGCAGATTATTTGAAGAGTTGGCTAGCTGCTTTATCGATGCGCTTTTTTTTTCTTTTTTTTGCAAGGGTCGTCTTGTTTGTTCTTATAGAATTGCTAAGGTTTTTACTGTCATCGTTGATTCTAGTTGTCTTAGATGAAGGTTCACGGTCTGTGTTCTGTCTTTGTTCTGTTAGCTGTTGGTTGGATATTGTAAGGGAACCTTAAGCTCTAGACATGCACATACAGATCTTGTATATTCAGGTGTAGGATTTTTAGGTTCTTTAGTTTATTTTGGGCAGTGGAAGCTCTTTGCGGTGTCTCCGAATTCTTTCTTACTTTTTTTTTGTTGGGCTGAGGGTTTTATTCTGGATGGAGTACTGGTTTGATTTCATGATGTTATATTTTTGATTAGATGGTGGGTGGGGGCTGAGTGGCTGCAAGTGGATTAGGAGCTCGCTACTGTGTTACAAGGATCCAAACACTTGTCGTGCTATAATGCGCCAAGATTCTCTATAATATTACTCTAATGTACTAATATAATGTGAAGGAGCAAAGAGAAAATAATAGTTACACAGGTTTAAAGGCAACGGTTGTACGATTTATTCAAGGAACCAAATATGTATTTGCTCTAAGAAGAATTCTAAGGGATTTTGAGTAGACTGGAAAGCAGTTAGGTTTTATATTAACTCTTCAATACTAATACAGAGACACTGCAAGGGGTAGGTTGATGATAGGATCAGTCTGGGTAGTAATCAGGATCAGGTATGATACCAGGAATTAATAAATTAAAATCAAGATCGTTAATTATGGGACTGAATTAGTCGGGGCCGTCACAAAGGCCAAGTAGCACCGAAATACACAAAACAAGGAGACAGAGATGTTTTCACCTCGTAGAGAATAATTTCTCCTCCTTTCTCTCGTGAAGACGTTATGACAACAGGGGAAAAATAAGAAAAAAGTGGGCCCAATTAAGAGAGAGTTGTCTGCGCTACCTACCTACCTACTTATTCTAAAGGGGGCGTAATTATGTTATTTACAAAATCTAGATGAACTACTTTTGATTTTGAGTGTGACAAAAGCTTCCATCTTGCACTTTGATTTTGATGTTTTGGAGGTGGGGCCAGGAATCAAACCAACTTAAGCTCGCCCTACGCCTAGTAGTTGATCTAGCAAAATTTTTGAGAAATGTCATCGTCTTTTTTTATAAATACAATCAACTTTGTAGCAATTTTAGTAATTTAAAAAAAAACCAAACTAAAATACATAAATACATAAATGACCAATTTTTGAAAAATTTTCATTTTCACGATTTGGTCAGTTTGGTGGGACTTTGACAATTTGGAATCAGCATCCTTTAAAAAAAATAGAAAGCTTGTCGGAAACAATTCTTCTAAAATTTCATGTGAATCATTTGACTGAAAATGGTTTTGGTACTAAGAAAATCATCAGCAACAAATTATACTAACTGAAGGGTGGACCTAACCTTGATAGATTTGCAGTTTCCATAGACCTAATGAGATTTCAATTGATTTCCTTTGGCACTTCAAATAGTGAAAGCTAAGTTATCTATGCAGGTGGTAGGTATGTACCCTCAGTTAGTGTTTGGTATTGATGAGGTCTTGGTAACCAGAACTGGTCAACTCGAAAATGACAGTGGTACTTTTTGTAAGTCTTTGAAAAATAGTCTAATGCGATCTTCAAGTAGAAATGTATTATCTGATCAATGCTTCATAATTTTCAGATAACAAATTCTGAATGGGAGAAATCTGATTTCGTCACAGCTATGAATGGAGATGAGACACCTCCAGATCTGCCGACGTCCCCAATGCCACAGATTTCATCATTCATCACAGAAATCCAAGTGAGCTGCCCAAAGCGACCCGGTTCAACAGAAGTTATCCACCTCGACTCCACCGAAGGCCTGCTGGATCACATGGCATCCACCATGAATATGGAACATGATATGGAAGAAACCGTAACACTAGGACCAGTCCCTCATGCCAGATCTGCCAAGAGGAGCAGCACCCCAGTGACACCGTCTCCACCAACCAAATCACCTGCTAGCGAACGACAGCTCAAACCTTTGTCTCCGTCTCTGAAAGGGAACGTGTCTGTTACCAGCATCAAAGGGCAATCCCGAATACCCGTGAGAGCAGGACCAAGGAGCCCTGGGTCAACTCTCAGCCCTTCATCGAAGCGAAGCAGCTCAGCACAACGAAACGGCCATAGTTCTCCTTAACTAACGCATCTGAAGTGTGGTCGTGTCAGTGGGTACAGTGCCATTTCACGTTATTACCCAACTAACCACAACCAGCCCTCTAACGAAGTTGTGTGAAACCTATCTACTAGAGACCATGCGTTTAAAAACCTGTTGGATGTACTGGCAACAAAACCATTTGTATATATTCTGTAAAAATATTTTTCTATTGATCTAAGAAAAGTCAGGTATAACTAGATTGTAAACTTACTGTGTCCTTAACGAACAAAAAGTTAACTCGGCGAGATGTGTACTTAAATCAACCTTAGTGGCCAAGCTGAATAACAACATGGCGGCAACCAGCTTTTCAGCAACCAAGGGCCAGGGCCATACAAACATCACAATATTACTATTAATACCTGAGGAGGTGCGTAAGGCATGTGCATAAACTTTTATTCATGAAAATTATATCATGTCTCCAAAAATAGAAATTCTCAGAGCACCACCTATCTGGAATAAAAACACACGTGTTTATGATGTCTCACTTGTGAATGAAACTGCCTCCAGGTTTAGAATGATCTAAGATACTGGCCAGCAGCTTCTCAAAGTCGGGTACCTCCTGTGATATAAAAACATGGAAGTAGTGAAAACAGAAATCTGTTATCATCATGATATGAACGAAACTCAGTATGAATGAACCTAAATTGCAGAGAAACGTCAAATCGCATCAAGCCTTTAACACATAAATTAATTTGACTACTTAATAAATCAAAACTACTTTCACAAACCAGAGTCTCGTAAACGTGCCTCCTTGATAAGATACAAATCAGACGAATTTAACATCTCACTCATTTAACTTCCCACAGTATTAGTCATATTGAAAATGTTATTCAACATTTGTGTGCCAAAGAAGAGAACTGGTTGCCGTTTGCCAAGTAATTTAGAAGAAAATTAAAATAATTGAATAGCTAGCTATAAATGTAAATTGTGTTTAGAAAAGAAAAAAGACTAACTAAATGATACCTATTGAGACGTTTTTCAATTATTACTTGTTTTCAACAAATTATTATGGTTGTAATGAAACTGCATTGATTTGAGAACGATATGTACGAGTACCTACATGTCATATTTACATAAGTATACGTCATAATTGACCAATAAAGACTAGGTAATTATAGGAGTTATAGGTATTTAAATGACATACATTATCGTTAGTAGGGTGATATGGATAAATCACAGGAACGGTGCGAAACTACCGCTTCAATTTTCTGTTGATAATAAGGGTAGGTACCAATGTAAATAAGATTTACCTACTAACTTATTAATTTAATGGTAAAAGGATCAGTGACTGAACATTAAAATGTTTGGTAGGTAAAGAATATTATTTTTGTATAGAATTTTGTGTCAAAATACAGTCAATTTAAAATTGAATAATTTTATTTTTGTGATGCTCCCCTTTGCCCATTCATATGTTTTTAGGCTGGAGGTTTGGTGAAATTTTGCATTACTGATTTTTTAAACGATTTGAGATAAAATCAACTTGTATTACCTAGAAATGTAAGTGGACTTAAGTACCTACACAAAATAAAATTAAATCCCCCATCACATCAAGGAAATAGACTTGCAACATAACAGCAAGACATGCAATGAGCAATAATATAGGGCACATACAAATTACTCAATTTAAAGGGACTTGAATTTAGCCAGCAGCCCTAAACTGTCCTCTATCACTCCCTCCACTTCTTAAAGGGAATGAAGAAACGGAAAAAAGGCAAACCTGTGGCTTCCAGGTAGCTTTCGCTCTATGTATAGAAGTGAACTGAAGGGTTATAAGAAAATTCAGAATTGTTTTTGATCTGTGAAAATTGTATTCAATCTGGGAATGTAGTTTAAGGAGAAAAAAATTATCAACGATAAAAAATTAAGTAGCCCCCTACTGTATGAAGCTCAGATTGTTATAAAAGCACAGAATCCCAAAATTTTGTAATTTTATGTTTTTCACTTGAAACTGAAATGGTTTGTAATTTAAAGAATAAATTAAAATACTCAGTGTGAGATGTTTGAACATGCTCAAGTGCCTTGTTTTGCTAATCAAAACAGTTAAAGCGATCATCCAATTTCAATTGAATAATTTCAGTAACACGGCTCGTAATCCTCTCTTCGAATTTCGAAGAGACTTGGAACGGGTCCCACGGTAACACTCGTCCACAGCTGCCCTCAACCCCATCCTCCTCTGAACCCTCCTTAGGCTGTGACAAGTGGCTGTGTGGGTACCACTCAACCCACCTAACCACCTACTGAATTATTCAAGGTTATTCTATGTAATTCTAGGTTATCCACAGTTACTTTAGAACAGTCTAGCAACAAAGCAGATACCATTGATCAGGCTGACAACAATGTAGCAACCTTGGAACTGTCTGATAACAATGTAGATACGACAGAACAGTCAGACAACAACCTAGATACCATATAACAGTCAGAAAACATGGTAGATGCAGTTACCCACTTAACCCTTCTAAATGAATTTAACCCACAAAACCCAATAAATGAATTAAAAAAAAAAACCTTCTAAACGATCTATCCTGCTTATTTCAAGAAGCCAGTCGGTGTTTGCAGGTAGAATGTGTTGGCTATGTATGTGCCCTGTGGTGAATTTACCACCAATATATTCAACAAATAAAGACGATGGGCCGCCTAAAAGACAGAATCCCAAGCTCCCAAGGAAAAGCAGACGACTGAGAACCATAGAGAATAATTCTCATCGTTTCGAGCTCCCTAGCGCTCTAGATAAGGAAACGTCTTCACAAAGGATAATTCCAGATCGAGAGGGATTATCAAAACCAAATAAAAACGATAGATCTAAGTATTATCGTTTATTATACACCCCCTGGGACAAGGGCAAACAAGCCAGACACACTCTTTTGAGAGGGGGCGGAAGTTCGCATTTCACCTTCCGCCCACCGAGCGCGACTGATCAAATCCGAGCGCGACCGATCAAATCCGAGCGCGACCGATCAAACCCGGCCGAGCCGAGAATAAAAAAGCTAATTTGCATACTAACCATAAAGTGGCCATCCAATCAGAGACGGCCTCCCCCAATAAATATCACGCCCTGGACCAAGCGTGCTCATTCGAATCTCAACTCTCAAGCTGATGACATCTCTCTCTCCAGACGAAGTGTCTACACGCATCGAGCAAGATTTTCTACCTTCCAGTTCTCATCGACTTCTTGGTAACTTCGAGTGCGGACTCCTCCACTCACTACCCAACGAAGTTTTCTTCAGTCAGGTCATCGCCCGGTGTAAGCTAAGATTTCTATCTTCCTTGCACGCCCGCTGGGGTGACTTAGCCGTGCCGCCCGGACCTCGCAGCCTTAAGCTCTTGGTCGCCCGCTGGGACACGCCAGTTAATCGCACTTCTCATACGATCCGATTAACTGTCCAAGGAAGTCCTTCTCAGGACTCGGAGAGGACCCTAGCATCGATCTGGGCGAGAGATCTGCTAAGCAAGTCCCTCCTCTACACAAAACCCTTTTTCAGAGCCAAAAAGGTATTTCCGAACAAATTTTATATTTCGTTCATACGATGGAGCGAGGCCCATCTTTCCTCGGCGGAGCCGGGGCGGAGGATCCCAGAGCGGGCGGCAAATGCTCCGAGACACGCGATCCACCCGCATTCCAACGACGATCCACAGCTAGTTTCAGTGACGGGATCGACGCGTTGCCTACCAACTCTGCGACAGACTTGGTGATTACACATTCACCTGTACAACAGGTCGAGGATACTTTCCAGACCCTTTCGGAAAGTAATCAATATGATTCTACCTACAAGCATGAGTATCCTCGATATTCATCGCACGGTTACTCCGCCGACGCGAGTGCACTGTATACTCCCGTCATGCATAAATCACACGATCAAAACGGTACTTTTCAGTACTCTGATCAAGCCAACTCGACTCCGCAGAAAAATATCTGTTTAAAACCCGATTATTACACGGGAAAACAATACCCGGCTCGACAACCCCAAGAAGCTCGAGCCGAGCCTAGCGCTCCTCGCGGCCCGACGGTGAACGAGCCTTATAATTCCACGATCAACCCAGTTGACCTTGACAATGTTGCTTATTTCCCGTCCGGAAACCACCTAGGGTTTAACCCTCATAATCAAGGCATGGGTACTTTTCATAACACCCCACTTGGTCTACCTACACCAAGTAAAACGTACATAAATCCACTACAAATGGTGACCCCGCCTATGAACAGGCAACACACAGAACAACAAGTTCCACTTTATGAAGTTAGTGGATTTTCCAATCAGAAGTATATAAATCCAGGTCTCCCGATACCGAGCCAAATATACAGAAATCCACTACATGCCCCAACCTCCCACCCTTGTGTGTGAGACCTGACCAACCTGTGACAGGTCACTTTCCTGGTATGAGAACAGAATAGGTGTAAACTCCTACCCACTCTAGTGGCAGATTGAGGAACCTTGTCCACCTGTTTCTGAACTGCTCCTGAAGAGTGGATATTTCAAGAAGCAAGTCAGTGTTTGTAGGTAGAATGTGTTGGCTGTGTGTGTGCCACTCAACCCACTTTAAGTTATTCGATATTATTAAAGGTTATTGTATGTAATTCTAGGTTATTCAAGGTTACCATAGAACAGTCTAGCAACATTGTAGATATCTTTGACCAGTCTGACAACAATGTAGCAACCTTGGAACAGTCAGACAACAACGTAGATACCATAGAAGAGTCTGACAACATTGTAGATGGTAGATGCAGTTACCCACCCAACCTATCTAAACCACCTATTAGAGGTATGCCGATACTCTCGGATCGGGAACGTGGAACCTAATCTCGCGGTGGAGCTGCTCCGGAACTGTTCCAGACCGCTAAAGATAACGATACCAGTTCCGATAACCGCTACAAGTTCCCGTCGTGACTCAGACCTCCATTATCTTAACGATCCGGTTCCAGTTTGCTCTCCTTGTCGATCCTCTCGATGCTTAACGATCCGGTTCCAGTTTGCTCTCCTTCTCGATCCTCTTGATGCTTAACGATCCCGATCCGATTCCAGTTTGCTCTTCTCGATTTTTTTTCCTATCATTGGAACTAGCTGCTGTCGATCCATACCGATCTCGATCCGATTTCCATTCGAGTTGGCTCTCCTCGATTTTGTTAACTGTCGGAACTGATTTCGTTATCCAATTGACTATCAGCAATATGAATATGCGCTCTGGCCCAGAACACGATGCAACCCCTTTAACCCTGCATCAATGCAAGGTCCCCGTTAATGTTGAATTGTTTAAATAAATATATGTATATATATATATATATATATATATATATATATATATATATATATATATATATATATATATATTTTTTAGCATGGAACAGCGGAACAGCGGGATTTTTTTACTTTCCCAACATCCCAACAGAGTGGAAAGTGATGTCCATTTTTACTTTCCCAACAGAGTGGACAGTAATGTCCATTTTTACTTTTCCAACATCCCAACAGAGTGGACAGTAATGTCCACTTTTACTTTCCCAACATTCTAACAAAGTGGGAAGTAATATCCATTTTTACTTTCCCCACATCCCAACAGAGTGAACAGTAATGTCCATTTTTACTTTCCCAACATCCCAACAGAGTGGAAAGTAATGTCCATTTTTACTTTCCCAACATCCCAACGGAGTGGGAAGTATTGTCCACTTTTACTTTCCCAACATCTCAACAGAGTGGGAAGTAATATCCATTTTTACTTTCCCAACATCCCAACATAATGGAAAGTAATGTCCATTTTTACTTTCCCAACATCCCTATAGAGTGGAAAGTAATGTCCATTTTTACTTTCCCAACATCCCAACAGAGTGTAAAGTAAGTAATGTCTACAACTTTGACATGTCCATGATCTATTGTTTTTCCCCTCAAGGGAAAAATGCATATATTGGTCATTGAAAAGGGCAGTTCTGAGTTTGAGTTTTTTAAGTGAATTGTTAGTACCAACCCGGCTCATTAAAAAATTTAGTCCAACTGTCGATTCTGAGAACGAATTAGCGGGAAGAAAGCATGATCCATGTTTTAGCTGAAGACTGAAGACGGAAAGTTACCGGGGGTCCAGAGGGGCGAAGCAATAGATTATGGATATGTCAAAGTTGTAGACATTACAGTATTTTTATTAAACAGTTAAACAGTATTTTTATGAAGAACTCTGAACGTTGAAGAAGAGCGCACGGCGATAATGAATAATAATAAATTCAAAATTCACTTGTCCAGTTCATTCACCTGATTCAATAATTTATTCAGTGCAGTCTCTTAGTGACCGGAGGGGCGCGGTTACCTACTTCACGTCATGCTCGAGGTGAGGCATTGGCGCGTGACCAAACAACTTCAAATAAACAGTTAAATAGATAACCACAATGCGATTGTGGATAGCGAAATGGCTAACTTCATTCCCCTTCTCTGTTTCCAGCCCTTTGTTGAGTGTCGTCATTTCGAGGAATTACGCCACTACCGAGATCTAAAAAAGGGACTGTGGGGACCTACCTACAGCAAGATGAATCAATATTAATTATTATTGTATTCTTCAGTTTTTGATTTCATCGTCTAATTACCACCAGTGACCATGCCGTCATACTGGCAACTAGGGATAGGTATTCAAACAATACAAAACTATTCGCTTCTCAGATCTCGTTCGAGTAATTTGTCCTAATTTAAAAATCTGTTTTATTCCAATTTAATGTCATTCTACTTATTCCTCAATTTTAATAGTTCAGCGTTCCAAATTTAATTCGAATTGGTGTGGTCTGTGGTATATTTCCAAAAGAGTTACTGGAGTGATACCCCACAGGGACCTTTAAGTTTAATATAAAGTCCAAAGGTTTTAGGTAGTAACCTATTGCTACTGAAGACGGAAGGGGAATGGAGAGGAACGATGGAGGGTGAAAGCAGATATTTCAACAAGCCAGTCGGTGTTTGTAGGTAGAATGTAATGGTAGTGTGTTCCCCACTCTACGACCCTTATGTGTGAGACCTGACTAACCTGTTACAGGTCACTTTTCTAGCATGAGAACAGAAGAGGTATCAACTCCAACCCACTCTATTGGATGATTGAGGAACCTTGTCCACCTGTTTCTGAACTGATCCTGAAGAGTGGAAATTTCAGGAAGCCAGTTGATGTTAGTAGGTAGAATGTGTTTGCTTTGTGTGTGCCAGTTAACCTACCTAACCCACTTATTAAGGTCATTCAGGATTATTCAAGGTCATTTAAATTTATTCAAGTTTAGGAACCTTAGATCAGTCTGATAACAACGTAGATACCACAACATTGTAGATACCACAGAACACTCAGACAACACCGTAGATACCATAGATAGGGATGTTGCGATACTTCCGATTTATCGTGGTATCGATACTTCTCTTCCGATACCACGGATATTTGTATCGATACTTTGCATCCGATATTATTGTGGTATCGATACTTTCTCGCGATATTATCGGAAGTATCGATACTTAGTGACCAATACCACCGATATTTTCCTTGATTTTTTTTTCTTTTTTTCAATCTAATTTTCCCACCACAAATCCAGGAGACGACCAGCCTGCCCCAGACCCTGAGAGGAGTTCAGAGTCAGTCTTTTCATCATATGAAAAGTATCGATACCAGATTGGTATCCATTAGTATCGGATCTCCCTAGTGATAAGATAAAAGCTAAAAGCAACCTGTTGACTTCATTCCTAACTGTCCTAACGTAGTAGTATATTATTATTCTGTGATCCCTAAGTTATGAGTGCAGTTGTGCATATTTGCAAAAACTGCTTTTCCTGGGCAGCAGACGAGTGTTTTTGAAGTGATTTTTTTTTTTTTTAATGTAAATTTTTTAATGAACCTGCTGTACCACCTTAATGTACCTAAGTATTTTTTTCTAACGTACAGTTTTTATAGTGTACATATATTTTCTGCGTTTTTATGTACTTACATTGGAGAATTTCTAATATAATAAATTATCATAAGATTTAAAATGTACGTGAATAATTATTGACAAATCTATAGCATTCCCCCCACGCCTCACCTGTTTTTAACACATAAAAAAAGTATCGAAAGTATCGATACTTTTGAGCCACAATTGGAGAAGTATCGATACTTTTCTTTCGATTATATCGGGTATCGATACGGCTAGAAAAATATCGTCTTGGGTTAGCAACCTTGGAACAGTCTGCTAACAGCTACCCCACTCTCCAACCTTGAGTGTGAGACCTGACCAACCTGTAATAGGAGATAGGTATTTCTGGCATGAGAACAGAAGAGATGTCAACTCCTACCCACTCTAGTGGCTGATTGAGGAACCTTGTCCACCTGATTCTGAACTGCTCCTATAGAGTGAAAATTAAAAAAAAAAAAAAAAAAAAACAGACAATTTTTGAAAATAAAATTTATTGGCAGTGTGTGGGGCAGATTCCTTGGGATGAGAACAGGAGAGGTGTCAACTATCCTCACTTCTCCTGAAGAGAGGATATTTCAAGAAGCCAGTCGGTGTTTGTGGGTAGAATGTATTCGAATCTATTCTAGAGAATTGTGCCCAAAATCCAATTCATTGGGCCACCTCACCATTATACTTAACCAACTCTAACTTGGGCAAGCGGAATCTCTGTCTTCATTTCAGAGTCACCCTCTGACACGATAGAAGCCACTGTAGTAGGCTGATTAAGGTTCTCAGTAGTACCTTTCAAAGTGAAGAACTGGATACTTGAATCCGTTTCTTAAGTTCAGCAAGCAATGCATCTTCTTTCTCTATAGTCTCATGCACAATGAACAAAATATCCCGACCCAAAGATTTAATTTCATAACGACTTTCAATACAGAAAAATTAGCATTAACCACCGTCAAACGAGGCTTTCTAATTATAAATTGACGCAAAGAGGCAGCTTGTTTATCAAATGACATACGTAAGATGTTCCATTACTTCACCAATAAACTCAAATTATCTGCTCCATTGCTCATTTTTACTTAATCAACTACATACTTACAAACTCCAGTTCCTATCAATAACAGTCCAATGTTCCACTCAGCCAACGTCTTGTCTCGGTCGCCATTATGTGAAAACACCCAATATTCTAGATGGCGTGAGAGGACGCACACAGTTCGACTGAAACTCGAGATTTATTAACACAACATGACTTTCAATAAAACGTACTAACTGACTACAAAGGTGCTCAAAGAACGGATAAACCTACGAATACAAAAACATAACTCCAACATACAAACTAAACTCAAACTCAATACAAAATTTGGTCGGTCTAACAACACCTTTGAGATCTTATTGTTGAATTGTAAAATTGTTGAATTTATATTATTTTAGCAAATTTTTTGTCAAAAACAGATTTTCAACAGCAAACTAGAACATTATAAAACGTATGCAAAAAATTATGCATGAGCTAAACATGAATAATTAACAAATTTCAGATGGTGCGAAGCTAAAAGTAAGGGAAGAGGGCTGTTGCATTTTTCGACGTTCTCCCTCCACTGTTCTGATTGAGGAATAACTTTTCTACTTATTCCTTTTGTAGAGAAGTTCCAGCAGTTTCCATCTGGAATAGTTGCGTCGATCGCGCACATCTCTTCTACATAGGGGTATGAAAAAATCGATGTTAGAATCGATTAAATTGATTTTTTTAGAAAAATGGGAAGAATCGGTTTTCGGGAAAAACATCGATTAATAATCGAACGTTTTGGGTGGTACCTACTGTTTCAAGCTACATTTTACATTTTACCGTGAATCTTCACGATTTGTCGAAGAAACGAGATGTAAAACTCATGATCCAACGAGATGACACGAACTTGTCATCAACAACAACGACTAATAACAAACTCATGATCGATTCGTGACTAGAAATGAGAATGAAAACAGAATGGTCAATGATTACTTATCACTTTTTCGAATCTATGTTGTTGTTCGAATCCAAGTGGAGGAAGGAAGCTATTTTCTGTATATGATGCGTTTTGACTCAAAACTTTTGAGTTCTTTGCTGTCCTCTTCCTTTGGTGTATGATAGCCATCTGGCCAGCTAGTAGCTGTATTCTATACGTATTCTGCTGGGCGAATGATTGTAGAAAAAATGTAATAATAATAATAATAATGAAAAAAGTAATTGTCTTAATCGGATGGAAGAACCAAAATTTATCTATTAGGTATATTTCTATATTTTTCTAGTTCCAACTAGGAAGCTAATAATTTGTTTTTTTTTTTTCCAAGTTTTAGAATGATACAATTTTTTTAAAATAAATTGTATACCTATTAACATATTTTTTACATTTTCATTTTTGAAGAGTGCCTTTTAATTCATCTTGCCCTATTTTCCTAGACAGTAGAGATGTTACTGAGCATACCACGATATGACGATATGCTCTTCAGAATTACTTCAATCAAATTGAGCACTTAGAATTACTTAGACCAAATTGAATTTAATAACAGATGACTGTTTTTAAAGAGGTTAAATTTCATACGATTTTAATCGATTTCTTTGTCCAAATAAATCAATTAATTCGAAAATGGAAAAATCGATTTTTTACACCCGTTTAACACTTTAAATTGATGAAAACTTGGCAGAAAGCAGTGGACTTTCTAAGAAGCATTGTTGACCCCAACATCCATGTTTCTATTTCATCAGTTTTGAAAATTATTAACCCGAATTTCAAAATTCCAATTTTTTAAATTTAGTTTATTAAAATTAGAAACGATCGAAATAAATATAAACTAAGTAAACTCAGAAATACTTACAGCGCAAGTGTGTGAAGGTTCAATCAAGTAAAGAAGCAAAACAGCCACCTGATTGGTCTATGGGCCACTTGGAGCCAAAACGCTACCCTTCCAGTGCATAGGATACACTAACTTGATTCCAACTCTCGTTTTTTGACGTCTTCAAGACTGATTTTCAAAGGGAAGGAATACGTTTTGATTTCAAACGACCATACCATTGACTATGCCGAGAAATTTGCGTCTTGATTCTGGCCGATTCAACTGTACAACTACAGAAAAATGTTTCCGACATAAAAAGACGACAGCGAAGAAGAGAACAATAACCACCACCTTCTTGTGATTCCTTTTTCATGTCTTATCACACTTACGTTATCGAGTTGTTTGTGTTGTAGATTCGTTGTTTATGGAGTACCTTTTACTTTGGGTAAAAAAGACTAAGTATTCATAATACTGTATCCCAAATTTACTCGTAAAATCGATCCCCAGTTCAGATTTTTCCAAGTTATACATCGCCATTCATGTACTGTCAACATAAATCGCTCAAGATCAACTTACCATGTTGTTGAAGTAGGACCTCCTACGTTCTTGAGATTTTCAATCTGTTTTGCGTTTGTTTGGAATGCAAATTTCGGCATTTTATTGACTAATTCAACTGAAGCGACGTTTATCTCAAAGTAGATTGAGGTGGGTTATCATAGCGAATTGTGGTTAGGTTTGCAAGTAGGTGCTTAGTAGCTATTCAGTTCTTCTAAATAATGATACCTTCTGCATCCTGTATCAATATCTGTTTCGTTCCTTACATCTATTTTCCAGTCAAATCAACCATGGTCTGCAGTAAGTGCGAGAAAAAGTTGGGGAAAGTCATTACTCCGGACCCATGGAAAACAGGAGCAAGGAATACAGTGGAATCTGGAGGAAGAAAAGTTGGTGAAAATAAGGCCATCACGGCATCTAAAGCCAGGTTAGCATCTCTTAAATAAAGGCGTGATTACTCGCTAATAAATATGAGTAGGTTGGTAACTGAAAACACAGAGAACTTAAGTGTACTAAATAAGTAAAAATAATGATAATAAAAGCACCTATCGCGCAGATATAAATATATACTGATGCGAAATTAAGAAACGAAAAGGAACTTCACAAACTAAATTTTTTATATTTCGACTGAATTGCCTTTTTCTAATAGGTATAGAACTAACAATAAAGTAGGTGTTGGGAAATTTTACGTTGTCACGAAATCCTAAAAACTGGAGCCATGGAGTTGTCATGGGGATGTATTGCACTGGATGGAATTTTCATATTCTAATATGAGTCCTGGTGGCTCATAAGCTCTCAAGACACTACTGTGCCTTCTTGGACTGGTGCAATTTACTCTTATTCTCACCAAGCTTCATCTTTCGGAGGACCTTTATCCCAAAGCAGTCGTTGAATGGAGCGCCATGTGTGATTGCATGACGACTCACTGGGAGATCCTGGTCTTGTACCACCACTGAATGTTTATGGTTGTTCACTCGCAGATTCAATGCAGTTTCCGCTTTACCAAAATAGAAAGCTGGGCAGTTTTTGCACAGTAACTCATAAACACACATTGGTGTTTGGCAATCTGCCGAGCCCTTGCACCGGTACGTGTTGGGAGTTTTAGGCGATGTGAACGTCTCCTCTTCAACTACCAGGGGACAGAGTTTACATCTTCATTTTTTGGCATGGATGTAGTTGTAACGGCCCAAAAATATTTGATACCTCGACAGGAGTTCGAACTCGCGTCGTCACAACTACGAGAAATTATTAATAATTTCCCGCAGTTGCGACACTCTAACGACCAGAGCTAAGAGGCCAGGGTGACCAAACCTCTTTGACTGTGAGAGATATTTTCCTGGAGCGTAACATTTCCCCGGAGTCAAATACCAGCCGTCTCGGCTGGTTTGGGGTCGGACGAATGACGAAGTGTAACTGCAGGCCGCTGGCTCAGCAGATGCTCGCTGGAACAAGTCAGCAGTCGAGCGAGGTCATTGTCACGGTGTGTTTTGACTCAAGTGAGTGAGGAAATGAAAGGCATAACAACAGGAAATGTGATGTTTACAGTCTTTTGGCTCGAGAGGGATTTAATTAATTATTGTTTCGTATGATTTTCGGGTCCTATTTCGACTGCGCCACTGTAACGGCCCAAAAATATTTGATACCTCGACAGGAGTTCGAACTCGCGTCGTCACAACTACGAGAAATTATTAATAATTTCCCGCAGTTGCGACACTCTAACGACCAGAGCTAAGAGGCCAGGGTGACCAAACCTCTTCGACTGTGAGAGATATTTTCCTGGAGCGTAACATAATCCTCTAGGAGGACGGTCAGATCTTGTTGACCTTCTGTGTGATAATATATCGCCAATAGTGGAAGCTTGCCAGTATGCCAATGATGGAACTTTCGGGGAAAACTCTTCTGGTAGTTGGATTTGATGATAATGATGGATATAGTTCTCTCGAAACTGTGTTCATTTTTTCTATTCCAACAAAGAAGGTGGTCGTTAATTGAACCTTCTCACTACTTGTCTCCCGTTCTACTGGACGGTATTCAATGTGAGGTGGTATTATGGCCTTTTCCAACAATGTTTGTGGATACCCTCTTGAACGGACCTTTTCGAAAAGATTTGCCATGTAGGCCTCTTCACTTGCCGGGTCACTGCAAATTCGGTGTCCTCTAACTGATAGCGCTCTTGGTATTGCTCTTTTTCTATGCCGTGGGTGGCAGCTATTGTGGCAGTTCATATAAAGCCTACCAGCAAGCAGTTATATCTGCACCACGGTTTCGAATACAAAGTTCAGAGTTACTACGTTTCGGTGGAATAGGAAGAGCGCAGCTTCGGGTGGGAGAAGAAAATTTTAAATTCGCTTATGCCCCCATAAGGAAAAATCCAAGAAGATCCCCTCATTCGTAGACCCCCACCACTCAGCCGTTTAGCCGTGCATAGCATGGACAGACAGACAAACAGACAGTCGGAGTTTCATTTTTATAGAATAGATATAGTACCTACTACAAGGGGATTTTGTGTGGGTGATGTAAAATTTTAGTATATAGGGGTTTAAAGCACTTTGTACAAGCTTTACAAGCCAACTTCTCTACTAAGGCCAATGTAATAAAGCATCTTAAACTGTGTGGGTTTTCCTTGAACAAAAGTTTTCCCGGAGTTAAATATCAGCAATCTCGACTAAAGTGAAGTTGGACAAACGGAGTGAAACTGCAGGTTGCTGACTCAGCAGTTGCTCGCTGGAAGAAGTCATAGTTGGGTGAGGTCATTGTCACATTATGTTTTGACCTTGTGAGTAAGGAAGTGAAGATGCTACGTCAGGGACTGATATTTACAGTCTGGCTTGAGAGAGATTAGGTATTAAAGTCTATTTCCGTATTACGTTTGGGCTATCTTATCTGTTGGAACCTGTATCAGTGACATTACTCGGCCACGAAGCGATACCTTACCATGCCATTACCTCCGTCAACTTCACTTCCTTCCTCCATGCCAAGTGGCCTTTATGGAAGTTAAAGAAAATTGCAGAAAGGAATGAGCTTCATTAATCCTAAGAACCGTCTTTTCAAGCACATGAGTGAATTTGTATTTAGCTTGCAACAAGTTGGAGTGCAGAAACCCCCAATTAAGCGTTCATACGTTTCAGAAGGTGATGCAGGTTTATCAAAATTTTAATGCAAATTTTTTGAAAACGTTAGGTTTTCTGAAGAACCATGAGCAGTTGCTCAACGTTTCTGCCAAATATGACTGGTTTGAAAAATAATTCTACTCTGGTTTAATAATAAACCTTTTCATTATGTGTTATTTTGCTTAATATTGCCTGATTTAATTTTTTGAAAAGTAATTCAGTTTCTTTTTGTAAGTTCATGCTAAGTTGAAATGAGGATGTGGAAATTTATCTTGCTGTGAGAGTTTAATAATGTCATAGTTTGAAATGTTTCTATTTGTAACAATAACTTTTATAAGATTAAAATATAAAGTTGGTTGAAAACATTTATGTCACATTTCTACAAAGGACTTCGTTTTTTGTTTCAAAATTATGGCCACCTATGTTATAAGTTATAACTAATCACACGAAACGTTGGGTTGGATTCAAAATCGATTCTCAAGATACTTATTTTATTTATTTATTATTTACTTATTAATTAATTTTTTTTTAAGTGGAAAAATAAGGAATTTTCTATTTTTCCAAGGTTCAGCCCATACACAACGAAATTCGACACCTGCCGAATCTGTCGGCAAAAGGTGCATCAAGTTGGATCTCATTACTGTCAACCCTGTGCCTACAAGAAAGGGATCTGTGCTATGTGCGGCAAAAAATTACTGGACACAAAAAACTACAAGCAATCTTCTGCTTAACAGTTTATCTGTATGGACCACTGATGGACTATGATGGTGATGAAATAATTTCAATATTCGGAACAGTACCTAAAACTAGGTGCTATTTATGTAAAAATATGTACATAGTTAATGTTACGGTTTGATTTGGATATTTTGAAATACAACTCCTAATTTAATTTAAATAATTAATCGATTATTTGAAACCTAATTAATTAATTAATATATATCTTATTTTCACTCACAAACAAAATGTAAAAAAGCTTTTAAAATTTGAGCATTTTGAGTGCAGCAAAATTGTTGACTACTAATTTTATGTCAAAAAACTCGTCTTGAACAATATTCTCCGATTCAAAAAAGATTTTGGATTTTCAGCCATTCTAGCTACTATGTAGGTAGAAATCTACATAGGTATTTCTTTAAAAAAGTAATTCAAATTTGTTTTGATTTACTTGTTTCTATTAATTGCAATAACCTTTTCTTCGATTCATTTTGTAGGGCTTGTTTGAAAATGGTAAAATGGCACTATTTTTGTTGCATTATTTGACAGCCCGTTAGGACCAACGCAACAAGCTTAATATGCCATTTTCAGGTTAATTGATTAAAATTAACAAAAATTATTTTTAGACAATTATAAGAGCAGACGAGCCAAAAAGGAAAGAGGTTTTTACATCGTATGTATGAACGCCAAATTTGTTTTATTCATTCTTGCTAAAATTTCTCGACATTCACGCAGTTGTTTTGTAATCAATGACATTAATGCTAGCGTGGATAGATAGAATTTCGGAAGACCTATGAGCAATAAGAGACATTGGCACCTCCTTAACTCAGGATCACATACAATCGTATTGCAAATGGGAACCCCTCTGTTTCGCTAACATGCCTCTAGCGAGCGTAGCAATCTATGTGTGCAAGTTCTATTTGCCAATTCGGGGATTATATATATGAGGATGTTGGAACAAAACCACCGGGATTTTTTTTTTTTCTACTTTATTGTAAACTTTAAATGTTTATTGTCATAATTACACCGGGAATATAGATGTAGCACTGTGATGACAATATCTGTGAGGCATTTCTGTGGCTGCATCTAATTTAGAAATCGGCCATACAAGACGTCTTAATCCATTTTGCTACCTATACTGTCTATAAGAATGCAGCCAGAAAGGAGAGGGAGGGGGTACATAACACTGGCAATAAGAAACTAAACAAATGTGAGTTATTGAATTAGGGACGGTCAGAATGGAGGAAGAAAGATTTTAAGAAGAGCAGAAAGAGGTTAGAAGTGGAGCTTAGAGGCTAATGATTTTTTTTTCTTCTTAAATTCTTAAACCTAGGAGGACGCTATCACGCTACCATCTATGTAGCCCCCCCCCCCCGGGGTGGTTGGTTCTTTCGTTCGCGACGAGTCTGCAGAGCTGACCTCTACCAACCTTAACACTCTGAGCAGCCGAACACTGCTACTGCCCTAAACGAGAAAATAGAATAGAAAGCACGGAACCAACGGTCAGCACAGTGAACAGGTAGTACATTGATACTTTTCTTTGTCCCCCACCATCAGTTGGCAGGGGGAAAGGGTTTTCTCTCTCTACCTAATGCTCCGCATTCTCGTTGCAGACTGACAGTACTCTGTATCTCCCCCCACCTCCCTCCCTGGTCACCTCCTTCAATCATCCAACCCCCCGTTCTCAGTGGTATTGGAATAGTGGTATTTACCCTACTTAGCGACCATATCATTCAAGACAGAGGTGCCAAGAGGCAGG
Organism: Adelphocoris suturalis; assembly: GCA_030762985.1. Taxonomy (NCBI): domain Eukaryota; kingdom Metazoa; phylum Arthropoda; class Insecta; order Hemiptera; family Miridae; genus Adelphocoris; species Adelphocoris suturalis. The sequence continues at coordinate 84,570,561 of CM061042.1, forward strand.
ACAAGTTATTAACCAACCTCCTTCCTCCGCGTTCTGGCTACACTCCTAAAAGAAGCAAAGAAAAGTCTGGTTAAAATCATTACTATAAATATATTGACTATTACAATATTAACACAAGAGTTGGGGGTGCAGGTCTTCTCCACAGCCTTTCTTCATTCGATTTACGAAGGACCCATTGATTTTGGTATTCAAATGAATCAAGATGGAGTTATTTAATATCACACAAAAGTGCTACGCCACGTAGTATCCAATGTTCGAAGGTAAATTTACAAGGCAGCCACAAGGGTGTGATGAAATTCAGATCAGTTCTTCTGGGTTTTTTGTATACAGGGCACTGTAAACAATAGAAATTCGGTCATCACAGAAGAAATACTAAACTTTACAGATGGCCATAAGGCCCTGTATATACAGTTGTTTTTCCAATTGAAGAAAGCAGATGACCTATAGAAGCTGTAACAGGATTTGGTTTTCTTTAAATAATCAGGACGTCATAATGTATTATGGGAAGGCACCTGAAAATATCATCTGGACTTTTTTACAGTCATCCCTACCCATAGATGAGCACTTTTTATGTACAAACATGGACTAAAATATCAAAATATATGCTAAAAAAAGAATACAACAATTTTTTTTCCCCCAGTTACACTCAAGCTTGTATGAGGGAATTTGGATCTAGTCGGTTATGCTGTCCGTTGGACGCGATTTGTTCCCCTCCCTTCAAACACACTGTCAACATCCATTTCGCTGCGTAGAAGAACAAAACTTTAGAGCTCTCATTTAAAACAGTGTGTTTGAAAGGGAGGCGAACCCTTTGCGCCGTTCGCGCGAAATCGCGTGGACGGACACTTATGTGTCTGCCAACTTTAGAGCCCCCCCTCCCGTTCACCGTGAACGGCCACCTGTATAACTAATCTGAATTTTTACTAAGGAATTGACTAGATTAGAGCGTAGCGAGCATCCAGACTTCCGGAAAAAACTGATCTGTTTAAAATAAGAGTGGTTGTAAAAGGGGCTTACACTATTCTAACAATCAAAGAAACGCACTGTTTTCTGGCGTAATGTATTATTGTTAATTGAAAGTGACATGTTATTTCTATGCAAAAATAATATTGGGATATAACTGGTGAAAATTTGTTACATAGGTTTATTTTTCTAGTTGAAGAAGCATGATGTATTCATGATTGTATGAATTGTTGGGGGCCCATAACTTTTCTTTTGGCTGTGTTACACGGCCATTTATTCCTATAATAATCTAGGTAAATCTCTGGTACTTAGAGCGGTACCAGTATTAGGCTCCATTTCACCATCAAACTGTTTCAATTGCCTTCTTAAAGCCTCGGAAAACGTGTGAAATGATCAGAAAAATCGTTCTTAGATTCTGCCCAACCATTCAAAATGACAATGCTGAACTTGATGCGAATTTCGATCTGATTTGATTCTGATCTCAACAAATTTATTTTTTTGAGAAGGGAATATTTTCGTGAACTGTTAGGAGCACATCAAGTCGATCATTTCCATTTATAACACCTCAGCTCAACAAAAAGTACCTGTATTATAGGGTTCAAAGGAATAATTTCCTTGAACGAATTAGCAATTCTTGGCTCTTTCATTATTTTCTCCGGGGGTTTATGATCAGTCGTGCATTTTTCACGATATTCCCTCAAGTGTTGACTCGCACTCACCTGAATGGAGGGTCACCCTCCACAAATTCCCTCTCACATTCCATACTGATAAATAACAGTTCTCAAAGGTTACTCTTTTCTTTGTGTTTTGCTTTTTACGCTATTATCCTTGTTCCTCTTGGAGACCGGACATAGTTTTGATGAACAGATATGTAGTTGAAAATAAGAAGAGTTATAGGTATGAGACTGTTGGACAAAAAGAAGATGTAAGGTTTTGGGAGAGCTTCAAGCAATCACATTTTGCTGGAATTTTCATTGGTTGTACATCCTGATAAATGGAAGGTAGGTACCTCCCACCAACTCATTCCACAAACCAAGATGAATCGGAAAACTATGCACTACAAACTTGGTTGGTAGAGATCGCATAAAATCAAAGAGCGACCAGCACTTTCAGCTGTGGTGGTTATAAACCCTTTCCATTTATTTTAGGCTCCTTCAGGTTCGTAGTTGTCTATGACTGTCTTTCCCGAATTGGAATAGTTTGCGAAATATGGTGGCTCAAGCTGGAGGTCTATTGGTGCTCCATCCTCTTATTTGAATTAACGAGTGGGAGAAATTGTGGGTTTTTTATTTTATTTCTTATATGAGCACATGTTTTATAGGCGTGTGTTCATCTGTCCAATGGCTCTCAATATCCTTTGTGGAACAATGGCTCAGTGTAATTCATAAAGGTTTTTAATCTTTATTGCCAGACTTGGTCGGCTTTACCAATGTACCAACGATCAGCTGGTACGTTCAAAATCTTGTTGACGAGGCACCAGACTCTTTTCCCCCATTGCCACCAACTCTCTTTCCTGCAAGTCATTTAGCAAGCGCGATTTGCAAGTTTTGTGGCTCCCTTCCCTCCTTATGTTTTTATGGTCAACCATAACGTACATACACGGTCATGGTACACACACATCAAGGTGCTTACAGACATTCACAAATACACTTTCAAATCACTTGCTTTACTAACGTTTGTGTTGAACCACCCTTGAAGAGATCACCATGGTAACAACCATTTATCACCTGCACTGGGTTTGTTGTGAAGGAATTCTTTCTTTATTTGACAAACAGCTGAGACACAGAAAACCTAGTGCCCTACATGGAGTGAGTTCAACTTCGTTTTCCAACACATAATGGGAACAAGCTTCTTGAGGACATCGCCCTTGCCAACTGCGCTACCAAGGCCAATGTAACCTCTTCAACTGCAGAACATAACATAATCACTTCATAGATACAAAACATACAGCTTTCAGAACAAACGTTTTTTCGTACATTAGGTATTGAGAACTTTTGTCCTTTTTCGGACGTCTGCAATGCCATAGGAAAACATTCTTTCTATAGTACCCCTGCTGATAAGAATACCTAATTTGACATAACCTCATTCGTAGTACACAGTCATTCATACCACCTAGGTGGGAATTTCACAGAAAAAGTAAAAACTCACAGTATAGATGTCTCTTGGTCTTGGATCATTAGTGTTAATTGCAAAGATGTGTATCATGGGCATTTCCGTATATATGACTTTTGGAGTGGATTCAACTAGGCGATCCAGTTTCTTGTCCCATGAACATCCATCCAAGTACAAACCGTAGACGTAAACACCTTCCTAAAAATATAAAATTGATTTTACAGTATCTCAATGTCGGTATTTGGATATTACAAAATCAAAATAAAAGTTTCATTCAAACAGCACGACTATTGAGTGAATTCCTTAATGTTTCGCATTGTACTCATGTTAAATCGTTTGTGTAATAATAGCTTGCTATACCTACTAATCATTTTCTTTATTTTTTTTTACAGTTTTTATGGATTTTGGTACTGTTTTTACTTTTTAATAATGAACCTTCATAAGCGATTGAGAAAAAAGTTAATCCTCCCATAAAAATTTGTTGGTTTATGGTTTTTTGTTTTTAGCGAATTTTCGTAGAATTGATGAACCTTCATAATCGACTGAGAAAAAAGTTAATCCTCCCATAAAAATTTGTTGATTTATGGTTTTTTGTTTTTAGCGAATTTTCGTAGAAAATGAAGCTATTGCGATGGGTCCAAACATTTTAAAATCAAAATTTTCGAAAAATTTCTTCATTGAAATCCGTTTTGAGACATTCTGAAATGAATCCTAGAGTTTAACGTTTTTTCATATGTATGTATTTGATAACTCAACTTCCCTTGGGAAAGTTTGATTAGAATTATAGTTAGGTCGTAGCAGAAGACTGTTTACTGACGCAGCTCTCAAAGTAGACACTGTATTGCAGTGAATTTCAAAGAAATAATTTGAAAAAACCCGCAAAGGCACGATTTTTCAAACAAAAAACGGAAACTCGCTCTCTCATGTTGGCCACCCTGCGCCCTCCGACTTCTGTCATGATGAGAGAATAGAGATGCTTACTCACTTTAGTTCAAAGACAAGGGGTTTGCAGGTAAATGGCTGGGTGGCGTAGAAAAGGCGCAAGCCACTACAGTTTTCTACTACGACCTAACTATAATTCTACTCAAACTTTCCCAAGGTAAGTTGAGTTATCAATTATAGTATGGTCTTTGTAGAAGACTGTTTACTGATGCAGCTTGTTTGTATCCCATTCACCTGCGGTAAGAGGAGGTGGTGAGGGGAACTCCATAATGTGAAAACAATATGTCAGGAGCTAAGTCAGGAGAGGAGATCTCAAATCACTAGAGAACTCCCTATTGTGAAAACAAAATTTGAGGAGTTAAGTCAGATGCAGAGACATGAATCGCTGGTGGTACCTGGTGGTACACACTTTTGTGTGTAGGGGACCCGTGGAGCATGCCCAATTCCCCCATACCGCCTTTTTTTACCAGTAGTGATCTTCGATGACAACCTCTTCCTCTTTTGTTGGTGAAGCAGTACACTGACGTCTGAATGAATATAGGGACTGAATAATCACGGGAAATAAACAACAACGTTGTACGGGATCCGAAACGCAATAGCTTTTACTGTACGAAAAATACAAGCGGTACAGCGGGAGAGCAATAAACTTGAAGACACACGGTAATAGAATGAGATCCTCTCTAGTTCGTCCGCAAGACGTTCGAGAGGCGAGGGCGCTGGTGGTCATACAGTGTTAACATAATGCAGCATTACTCAGCAGATTTGACAGAGATAAATATATCACCTTTCACAATAATTGCGGGAGTTCAGATCGTGGATCTTAATATCACTTGGGAATTGGGGAATAATAATTTGGGATGATAAATCTTAATTGTTCCGTCATGAAAATATGCAAAAAGCGGGATCAAACACAGAGCGACTTTAGCGCTCTGTCGGAAGCTTGGGAAACTACCATCTCACGCGCTGGCGGGAGAATACGAATTTGGTTAGGGCCGAACAGGGAGGTTGTGGTAGGCGGATACGATGGATAGATTCAACAGATTTCTCAGCATATTGTTGACTTAAAAGTACCTTATATTCGAATTCGCCTTGTGCAACAGAACCAAGTTGAGTACCATATGCTGTGAAAAAATTATGATATTAATATGGTGACACCTGTTGGAAGTAACAGGCATACGTTGCTGGTAACATAATAACTGCCACAATAAACATGGTGACTCCTGTCAGAAGTAACAGGCATAAACAGTAATTAGGGTAATGATTGCAATAATGGTAATAACAATATTCCAACATATGTTAGCACCTGGTAGAATAGTAAGTGTCGCTAACTATACTACTTTTCTAGTAGATAAAAGTACTCACAACCACGTAACGGTACGTCTCTTGTTGGAGGTCACCTGAAGGGTGTTATGAAAATAGATAGGGCACCTACTACAAGTGACTCAATATGTCTTTAACAATATTAAGAGTTTCTGATTTTCTGTAGCACTGTTGTATTGCTGGATCACTGTAGGTCCCTGGAGGTATCCTTAACGTTGCGCTTGGGAGGAACAAGCCAGAAGGTACTTGCAGAGTTTCGATCATTGGGAAAGGGCTGTGGCATCTCAACTCGGGGGATAAATGGCTTGGGGAAAATGGTGTATCAGAGTCCACTATATCACAACTGGAATTCACGACTTGGCATAAAGCCTGTTCGTTCAAGCTCTCACCGGGGTCTGGACGCCTGACAGGGGAAACAGACCCACCATGTTGTCAGTTGGCAGGACATAATGGATCTCTTTCCCATCCGCTCCATGCAGCTCGCCCTCCAGCTGCTGTCCCTTTGAGGTTGGGCTCCCCCTGCCTGGGTTACAATTCTGAGTGTTCTAATTCTAGTTCATAGTTGATAAATGTTTTCTAAGTTTAAAAATTATATTCTGCAAAAAAAAAGTTGTTTTTAGTAATTTTTTGAAATCTTAACAATTTATTGCGTTCAAAAAGTGCATCCCCGCAAACTCTTTTTTTGTGAAAGTGGATTTTTTTTTTTTTTTTTCAATTCTAAGGAGAGTTTTTGTCTCGAATGACAAATAAATACACACAAAAATATATGTAATGAAAAAAATGAAATAAAACAAAAATAAAAAATAGTTCCAGAAGCCTCAAATTGGATATTCCCCATGATGAAATTTAGGAAATTTAATTTTCTACGAAATTGGCAATTGAAATTTAATGTGCTAATTAGCAACAATTGAACTTTAAACTAGAAACGAATATATCATATTCACCTTTGGTCCTGCAGATATGACCTGCGTATAATGCTTGGTAACTTTATTCTCAAGGTATACAGCATCCAAAGCCCATCCTTTATGCGCTCGTGCTACTTCTTGCTTCATTGCAGTTAAAAATCCTTTGAAAAATCGGAGAAGAAAAAGAATGTTTCTAAATCGAATTTGAAAGTCCCTTTTTTTATAATTAGATTATTTTAGATTGTTTGTATCAATGGTACAGTTATGAACCATTGATATTATATCTTTAAGAACCAATTCATTGATGATTAATAATTATTGCTTATGGAAGTCTGTAATAATTGTAAGTACTATATGTCAGTTTTACGGCGGTAGCAAAAATTCGTTTGCACTTGGACTCGAGCAAACTGTAACCGTAAAAATGTTACTAGTCTCATTGCTCACCTTGGGGGTTAAAAAATCCAGTCATCCAAAAAGCTGTTGGACGTCCTTTGAAGCACCACTTTACAAACTGTTTGTTCCTCATGATCAACTCCGTGTACCAGAATCCCAACGAGACAGATTCCCAAGATCCTCTTTTCCATACTGCTGGAACTTTGGCGTCGTAAATTGCATCAAAAGCTTCTCGCAGGTTCTAACAGGATTATCAAATTACGTATCACATGACTATTTGGCCATTCAAAAACTAATACTCACATCAAGAAAATGAACTTCAATCAAGTCACCTACCTCATTCATAATTATTATGCCTTCAATGGCTAGGAGCAGATCCTTCAGAGTTATTTTCACGAGTTTAATCACACGCTGCATTCGATCGATTTCTTGGCGTAAGAATATGTTCAACGAGTTGAGAGCTCCCATTTCTTTCAACCTGGAGTCAAATAAAAAATTGGAGTCAAATAAATAAATAAATATTCTCAAGCATTAATTGACGAGCAAGTCTCGGAATAAAACTTAGGCTATAATACAATCCTCCAGACTAGACTCTCCTTCATCGAGAACTCGGTTTTCCCTAACGATGTCACCCGAGTAAAAAACATTGTAATTAAGGAAAAACAGGACATGCGTTTGGAACTTTTAACGTCAGATGTGGATGCGGAGGGTTCACGCATTAAGAACATTCGACATCAAGGTCAATGATACCAAAACGATTTGGGGTTGAGCCTAGCCCCCTCAAAATTTGCTGGTTTACGCTACAAGATGCATAGAATCTAACCATCCCTCTGTGCGTCGTACGCTTTTCTCCAAAACTACTGCACAAAAGTTTATGAAATTTGGCTGAAAATCATACATTGGCACGGATGTGCAGCGGCATCGATTCTGATCAACCCTGGCTGAAATATAGAAAAATCGAAATCTCGAAAACTTTCAAGATAAAGTAATGTTTTTTTGGTTGTCAGTTACATGTATTTTCCCAACAAATCGAATGAAATCATCTGGTAAACGATCTTCTGTTCTCTCACTGCGTGCTATAGTGGAGCAACAACCTATGATTTTTTGGGGGAACTAAGTTTTGTCAACATAGATAATGTTAGACTTACAGGCTAGTGGCATTAAGTGGCATGCGCATCGTTGTCGCAGTTTAGCCAATTCATGGAACTGCATCATCAACTCGTGTAAGGAAAGTTTAAATGTGTTATTTAATTTTATTAATTTCTCTTCAGTAGGCATCTACACCTATGCAGACACATTAGGTACCTACCTAATGATTCGTTTAATAATATAGACAGGTGTTCTGCGTAGAAGAGCTATAAGTACAATACAGAAATAATAAACCTCAAAGGTAAAGCTAGATCTTCAAAAATATACATTTAAAATGCCTGATAAACCGTAGCAATGTTGGTCAGGAATAGTTTTAACGTTTTAACCAAGGTTAAAACTGAGTTGGTTATATTGAGGGATGGTTGGTTGAAAAATTAACTAGGAACAAGTTGAAACTTGATTGCTGAGATTTGAAATGAAGCCTTTTTGGGACTGCCAGGTAAAAATGACAAGGTACGAAGACACCTTACATGCACAAGGTGTCTATGTAAATTATCCGTAACGGAGCTTGGGTACACAGCTAGTAATAGTATAAAACGCTACTAATTTTTATAAACACGTTATCGTTCTTCGTATTGCTAGTTCTAGTATAGGGGGATACTATCCTTCCCTGTTCAAGCGAATTCGTCTATTATCTCTCATGTCTAAATATTTGTTGGTTAAAACATGCGACGTGACCTTTTCGGAAAGATCTTTATGGTCTCAATCGATCGAAATATTGATTTTACGCGTTTCGTAGTTTTCCTACCTGCTAATATTCTGTCGACCTTATTGAGACACGCTGTCATTTTTGAAAAATGCGTGATTATAACTTGTGGAAAGACATTTGTCAAAAAATCCTCTCTTAATTCGTCTGTGCAATCAATACCGACAAAGATTCGATAACGCACATGTAATTCTATACAAAATAATTTGAAAAGTCCTCAAATCAGTCAAATTGTAAATTTCTAGAGCGTAGGTACTCAACTCAGTATTGCCAAAATAATCCCTACGATAAGCCTAATGTGCTAAGGCCTGTTATCAAGGATTAAAGAATAATCTCAAGTGTTTCGGACTAAAACCTTACCTTGGATGAACAGACCCCAACGACTGATTATCTTATTAACTGATAGGGATGAACTTTCCAACGAGGGATTATCTCTCTATCGTTTATATCAAACCAAATTCATTCGCTAATAATACGAGGTATGTATTGCTTATCTTTAATTCTTTCCCAGCAATCTGATGGGTTAAAAAAGCTGTGTGATCTTAAGGACACGTTTCTGGAACGGATCTTGGCAGAGCCTATACTCACATCTCGATCCTCAACCTAAAATGGGACCTCTCTTAATCCTTATGAATTCATCAGAATTTGTTGTAAACTGTAGATATTATGAATATTGCGGGAAACCCATATTCGCATATGCGGAGCGACCTGACCTTTAAGGGAATTCCCAAAGTAATAACGAACCCGCACGCACATTGTCTGACAGAATAACCGAAATCGAACAAAAAGCGTCAAAGTTGTGATTTTCACGAGAATTTAAAGTTTGCGCGTGTTCAGATAGTTCCAATGATTCAGCCGCATTAATATTACGAGACTATCTGTGACACACACTCTACCTGAAGAAATGTTCGTCGAAATCTGATGTAAGACTCTCCTCGCTTTTGCCAAAACGTGGTGGGGAAGGATCGACTTCCCAGCTGTGGCTGGCATTGGCGATATGGCGCCAAGCCAGACTGGGGCTGCGACCCAGTAACTTACCGAGTGTGGAGCACTCGGGCCCAGACAGTGCCTGATGGCTGGTAGGAGTGCCGGAACCAGGCAGATAGTGCTTGGTTTGGCAGGGCTGTCGGTATCGGGCAGACCTAGTGTCTGGGATGGGGAGGAGGCACGGCCTCCTTCTCCAGCTACAATAGGCCATTACGGCCTCAGTGGCTTAAAAAAAAAAAAAAAAAAAAAAAAAAAAAATGTAAACTGTGGAAGTTATACTTGTTTCGAAAATTTAGCCTGATCCTTTTATCGAAATCGGATGAAAACTGTATCAGCTATGATTGTTACATGGGTTACACGTGTGCGTTAGGCTAGGTTACTACCACTGATCCAGATGGAAATCGGACTGAAATCTTGGAGCTGCTACAGTTGAACCCGCCTCAAGAATTTGTAATCAAGGAATGCTTGGCAGAGATATTTATAGCACTGAATAAGAAGGAAGAGCATACTTATTTTCTCGACAGCTATTGCATCTGCCCAGACCAGATCAACACCGGCCAGGGAACGCTGCAAAAGCACTGAATACCTTGGTGGAAAAGCACCTTGGTGTGGGTACCAGGGCATAAAACGGATCTGCGTCTTGACGTCACAAGAAACGCGTTGGTTGCCGACCGCCGATCTCTAGGACATACTTAATGGACTTCAAAAATTTCAAAATTGCGGGAAGAGAATCTAATAGGCAGAAAAGGACGTTTTTAGAAATGGTCAAGATAAAAACGTCTGTGAAGTTGGGTGTCACACATAGCTTCCTGAATTTAGGTATAGATCATTAAAATGTTGTAAATAATCTTGTATGATTCCATAGTGGGTTGGTACAGTTGGGGGAAATGGTGAATTAGGATCGGGCGTAAAGCGTCTAAATCGGTCAATCGGCCACCAGAAAATCCAAAAATTGGCCACGAGAAAATTGTGCTTAAAAGTTGTTGTTACGCATGCGCTAAAGTTAACAATGGGTTGGGAATAATGAAGTTCATAGGGTACCATCCGCAGCCTAAACCACGTATTCATTGAAATGTTATCAAAACTGGATGAAAACCGTGGAAATTGAGTTTTTTAAAAGGATTTCATATTTGCGTGTGCGCTGAAGCCACTGATAATAAAATGTTGTTGAAATTGGTATTGGATGATTTAATTGTCGTTCCCTAATTATATTCCAAATTTCAGCGAGATCGAAACTCTAGGCTGTGAGAAAATTATGCTTGATAGGGTACCTACCAATTACAGCCTAACTGGCAATCCCATGATAATTTTATCAAACTCGGATGAAAACTGTGGAAAATGAGCTTGTTATTATGATTTCATATTTGCACATGCGCTGCAGCCACTAATGATACAATGTTGTTGAAATTGGTAATGGATGATTAAATTTTCGTTTCCCGGTTATTTTCCAAATTTCAGCGAGATGGAACCACTAGGGCGGGAGAAAATGATGCTTGATGGAATTCACTTATGCTCCTGCGCATAGTTAAGTATTGCTTTGGGAGCAATGAAACTGATAGGGGACCATCTGCGGCCTAACCCGCATATTCCATGACAATTTCATCAAAATCGGATGAAGCTGTGAAAATTAAATTACTGCGGACACACACCCACACACGAAACAAAAGTTGTTTATAATCGTTTAGGATTTTGGAGAGAACTTTTGGGTGTCATCACCCAAAAGTAGAAATTATTGGTAGACTCAAAATTCAAATTCAGTTAATCTCCAAAAATTAATACATTCAAAATCAGAGCAAAATTTACTCTTATATGATTGAGGGGTGATTGAGATATCATATAGTTACTGTAACCAACGAATTAGGTTGAACAAAAATTGTTGGAAAATTCTATATTTTTAACCTTTATTATTATAAAGCTCCCCAGCAGTTCATGGGGAGAAACGTATCAACTCTTAGCATATATTACGTATTAACGTATTTACTCTTGAAGGTATCAAAAGTAATAAATTCTTGGAGTAATAAATATTTTTTGTTACGTTATCAGAAATGTAAACTGTCCAATGAAAACAAAGTTGCAAAAATACATTTTTCCCGACTCAGGTCGACTGTTTCAAGAAGGTACGAGTAGTATCAAAAGTATTATAAATATTAGAAGTATAGTACAAATTTCTCCAACAATCCTAGTGTTTATAGGAAATAGTCCACCCCCAGAGTCATTACCTCGCTTTGACTTCATGCGGATTGTACTCGTCCGGCAGTTTGGAAAGCATTTCGCTAACTTCCCGGGTAACAACTGATTCTCGGCTTTCGCCTCCACCACCGCCCGATTCTTTTGGTTGAACAGATAGAATAGTGTCGAGAATATCCATAGCCATTGTATTTCGAAGCCTGGAAATAATGGGAGGATAGTTGAGTTGCTTAATGGATCACACACGCTGCAATTAGTAACTCAAATTATTTCTGTATTAAATATATATTATATACTTTGTATAAATTCTTCTGGTCTATAATTATTAAACGTAGTTAATGGTACATTATCTAAATACAACTGCATAGACGAAGGCACCTACCAAGGAGAAATTAGTTACCTACCTAATTAAATAAAATAAAGACACCTGAACTTGCATTTTTGAGCACATTAAATTAGCAAATTTCAAAAAAAGTGCTGAAAAAAATTATTAAAAATAGCAATAAACTGCTAAAAATAAACGGTTAATTTATATTTTTTGCAGAATATTGCTCAAATAAAGTTTTTTATCTATAGAACAGAACATTTAAAAATTTATTAACGGAATTATGCTGGGAAATGTACTTAAATTTCATTAATATTTGCTTAAAAATACAAAAATCGATAGAAACTGAAAAGTTCTAGTCGTGCAGCATGATCGTATGAGCGAATTTTCGTAAAATATCGTATTGTATAATGTTGAATTGTTTTGAATTTTTGAACTTTTTGAGTGCAAGGAATTTGTTGGCTGAATTCTAAATAATAATGATTGATTTGTTGGTTGAATTCTAAATAATAATCTCCTGTTCAAAAGGAGGTTTTGGATTTTTAGCTTTTTTGCAGTTTTAATCGATTTTTTTAGCAAATTTTAAAGAATTTTAAGTACATTTTCCAGCATAATTTTGTACATACATTTTTTAATGTTCTATTTCATAGTTAATCTTTATTTGACCAATATTCTACCAAAAAGGAAAAATTCAACGATTTTTAGCCATTTTTAGTGTTTTTTTTTTTTTTTTTTAGAACATTTTTTTGAAATTTGAGCAATTTTATGTATCTAGTATTCAAAAAGTTCTGGCCAACGAACTCATCTTTTTGTTAGGAAAGCTTGATTTTTTGGCGCAAGAACAGAATTTTTATCTCAATCCTATATATATATATATTAATATAATATAACATAACTAAAACTAAATAAAAATTAAATAACAAATATTAAACTCAAGGATTCGCTTCAGAATGCCTCAAAACGGAATTCAATGAAGACATTTTTCAAAAATGTTGATTTTAAAATTTTCCAAGTTCTTACTTTCTAGGAAAATTCGCTAAAAGAGAAAAGTTGAAATCCGAAATCTCTTTTTGAATAGCAAATTATTATTTAGAATACTTTTTTTGCCATAAAATTGATGAATTACTTTGCACTTAAAAAGCTCAAATTTTAGAACAATTTAACATTCTACAAAAGGATAATTTACGAATATCCGCTTATACGATCATGCAGCATGACTGGAACTTATTGTTATTGTCATTTTCAAGTTCGATTCGGTTTTATTGAAGAAACTTATTGGTACCTAGGTGATGGATACCTTGCAGATTCGTCGCCTTGTCTGGTTTGTATATTTATTTATGACTTTGGTGAGAATAGCGAATAGATCGTATTTTTACCGGATGTATCCCCTTAAACTTACTATTACGAACCAGACATAGGCATGTCCCTGTAATTAGGTACCTACTTACCAGTATGTTAATATTGGATGACTGGATCTTATTCAAACTTGGATGTGGCGGATAATGGGGCCCAAAGGCAGGTTGGGGTTAATTTAATCTCAACTATTTAGAACGTTCGAGCATCAACTCATTCTTTCTATGAACTAGGTAGCTACGCACGTAATGTATGCATTTGGATGGAGCCCAAACACAAATGGGTCGTCGAACTCAGGCAGTTTTCCAATATCTTCTAAATACTCTTCCTTCTGTTTATATTTCAAGAGTGGATAGCCTTTGTAGAAGTAAAATCCGTCCTCGAGGGTATCTTCCGAGAACCATATATTGGCAAAATTCACAAGCAAACGCTTGTCATAGTCATCTGTCACTCGACCCCCATACATAACTTCGGCTAGCATGTACCTGTAAGTGCCAAGGATTTACAAAAAATGATTCGAAATTTGCATCCAATTTTTAAGGCTTCATGATCTAATAAATAGGTACTTCACCTCAAACAGATCCAATCTACACCAGCAATTCGTTCTTTAGAATCCAAGTGGTTTTGGCAGAACATGATCGACGCGTACCAATCCGAGAAATTGAATTCGTAGGGAATGTTCCATCCTATTGGGCCGAATCTCCTTCTCTCTTGGACGACTGAATGCAAGAAAGATATCCCAAACACCAAAGGAAGGTAAGGTTTGGCGTTGGTGTACTCCAGCATTTCTTGGGCCATGTTCAAATAAGTTCTCGTCAAACCAGCTTTTAAGCCTAAAACAAATGCAATAAGCGTAATATAAATTCAGTGTTATTTGTTTTAAATATTTTACACTTGAATAAATCTTCAACGTCTAACCTATAGCCTTGGATAGACCATATGCACACGACAGCGATCTGTCGAGGGAAAGCAACAACGCCGGGTGGCTATTGGTGGGACTCTGGGTTCATCAAAAAACCTGATTTTTTCCCTTCCACCTATAGGTAGCGGAAGCATTGTTTTCACGTTCGGGAGAAAAACAGTGTTTGTCCCCAAAATCAAAATATTCACTCGCATTTAACGTTTTAGGCCATTCTGTACAACTTTGGTTCCGAGTCCATCAGCCGTGTGAGTATGACTGTCGTGTGTCCGCAAATTATTGTAACAACCACAGTTCCACACCGACCACAGCTCCACAGTCGGTCCACAGTTTTCATCCGATTTGAATAAAATTTTCAGGAAATGTGTGGGCTAGAATGTAGACGGTCCCCTATTAGGTTCATTGTTCCGAACTCAATACTTCACTCTGTGCATGCGCAAACATCATCTGCTGAGTTCGCTGCTGCTCTGCATGAGTCAGTAGGCGGTAAGGAACTCCGACAGTGCTCTGGATCCCCCTTTTCTTCCCAGTGGGTAGAATGGGCTTCAGAGGACATTGGGGCTGCGAAAATCGCCATTTTCACACCTTCCGGGTGGCTACTCTAGCCACCTCGGTGTGATGTTCAAGGGGTAGTCGCGGGACAGTAGACACCCTTTGCCGTGCCTGTCAGGGTACAAATGAAAACCTGTACCATTTGGTGCAGCAGTGTCCTAGCACGGTGGCCGCATTCTACGGCATGATGCGGTAGCTAAGTGGATAGCAGGCGCCACCACGCCACCACCGCGGTGGGCGGCTGGGATGTCCAGAGGGAGAGACTATATCACATGCCGAGTGACTGGAGCAAGAAACCGAATATCATTGCCATCTAGCCCGATGGGTCTGCTATAATCCTGGATGTCCAGGTTGTTAGAGGCAGCGTGAACATGGAGCAGACCTTGCGGGCTAAGATAAACAAACAAGTATGACAGAAATGACCTGCGGTACGCGATTTCCGAGCTGAAAGGAGTGGCAACCTATATCATCTAGGTCATGGCATGGGGTGTGGTGTGGAAAAAGTTCTACAGAGTTACTCGAGTTGGACATCTCGGCGGGAGTGCTCCGTGGTATCACCATCCGTGTCCTGAGAGGTTCTTACTTAAACTGGTGGTTATTTCATAGGGGCACTTCTTTTCATCCTATTCTTCCTCCTCATCCTTCTGCAACTTCCCTCATACCTAAAGCCGGCGTCGGGTAAACCTGCGCGTCCTCCCCACTTTCTTTTATTTATTTATTTTCTCAAATTAATGGTGTGCCGCCTGCGCCTTTGAGGGGAGTTAAAAAAAGTGAGTGTGTGTGTGTGTGCGTGCATGCGTGTCATTCCAGACAATAACTCTCCTTAGTATTGAGAAAAAAATCCGTTCTTGCGCCAAAAAATCAAGCTTTCCTAATGAAAGGATGAGTTCGTTGGCCAGCACTTTCTGAGCATATTAAATTGGTAAAATTCTAAAAAAAGTGCTTAAAAAAAAAAAAAAAAAAAATCACTAAAAATTGCTAAAAACGGATAAAAATTGGCTAACACATATTTATAAACAGGATTTTAGTCAAAAAATGTTCATCAACAATGAACGACCATTAAAAAATGTATGCACAAAATTATGCTGAAAAACTTGCTTACATTTCATTAATATTTACTGAAAAACCGATAAAAACGCAAAAAAGGTAAAAATTCAAAGTTTAATTTGAATTGCAGAATATTATTTAGAACGAGTTGTTGCGATAAAATTAGTAAGTAATTAACGATGTCTTTGCACTCGAAGTGCTCAAATTTCAAAACAGTGTAACATAATATAGGTAATACAATCTTTTACCTAATATTTTCTACAATTTATTTTAAAACCTTTTCTTTTTGGTTAATAAATTCACTCATACGATCGTGCTGCATGACTGGAACTTGCGTTTAGACTTTTTTTCAATTTAAATCCGGGAATTTGTGGTCTCACATAAATCACAAGGCTGACCGCAGAAGTAGATAAACCAAGCTCCTATCTCGGATTTATTGTCAATGGACCTTGGAGAGAATAAAATATGTCGTTAATTTGGTATATTTGAAGTGTCACTTCAAACTTCTTAACAGTCTGGCCTGATCGCTAAACACCATCAAGGTTGTGAGTCTTTCTGTACAGTTTGTTCCAGGGAGCAGTGCTGTCAAAGAAGTAGTCTAGTTACATCGACAGCATGATTTCGCAGTTCGTCGTATGTTTACTGTTTTCTCATTGTTTAGGGGCAGGGATAAACTTCTACCCAAAGGTGAAATCTCTGGAACCAGAAGGTGATCCAGGAAAAAGACTGTTTTTGACACCTTACATTGAAAATGGAGATCTGATTGGAGCGAGGGAAGCTGCTCGAGTTCCACCACTTTTGGGCTTAATAGAAAGTTATTCAGGTTTCTTAACGATCAATGAAGAAACTAATTCGAATATGTTCTTTTGGTTTTTCCCGGCTGAAAACAACCCCCACGAGGCACCGATAGCTCTGTGGCTCCAAGGCGGTCCGGGAGCAGCGTCGATTTGGGCAGTTTTCTCTGAAAATGGACCATTTGTCATCACTGATTCTCTAACTCTAGACAGACGGGAAGCCTACTGGTCACAGGAAATTAGCGTCATCTACATTGATAATCCAGTGGGAACTGGTTTTAGCTTCACTGATGCTGATGGATATGTTACCAATGAGACAGAAGTTGGCAGAGATCTCTACACCGCACTGTTACAGTTTTTTCAGCTGTTTCCTGAATATCAACAGAACAACTTTTTCGTTACAGGAGAATCATATGCCGGTAAGTACATCCCAGCTATTGCTTATACAATCCACCTAAACAATCCAAATGCTGAACAGAAGATCAATCTGAAGGGTGTGGCAATCGGTGATGGGCTTGTTGACCCAGTAAACATGATGGACTATGGGCAATACTTATTCATGCATGGTCTCCTAGATTCCGAAGGATTGGCTGCTTTCGAAGCAGTGCAGAACACGGTAATCAGCAACATTAATGCTGGTAACTTCACGGAAGCTTTTGTAAATTTTGACAAGCTCCTAAACGGCGACTTAACCCCTTACAAAACGCTTTTCCTTAACACAACGGGGCTCTCGTCATACTTCAACTACGTTACGTCTAACGTGAACGGTGGTGACAGCGGTGGAAGCTTAGAGCAATGGTTAGCCAAGAGTGAAAATCGTAAAAGAATCCACGTAGGAAACCAAAAGTACGACGAAGGCAATACAGTAGAGACCAAATTGATGAACGATATCATGCAATCTGTAGCCCCTTGGTTAGAAGTCCTCATGGATAACTACAGGGTTCTTTTGTACAATGGACAATTAGACATAATTTGTGCTTATCCTCTGACCATGAATTATCTGAGTAAACTACAGTGGAGTGGCAAAGCCGAATATGAAAGCGCCACGAGGAAGCAATGGTTTGTTGGAGGAGAGCTCGCTGGATACTCGAAAACTGCTGGCAATTTTACTGAAGTACTGGTCCGCAACGCCGGACACATGGTTCCTGCTGATCAACCAGTATGGGCTCTCGATCTCATCACGAAGTTCACTCAAAACATCCCTTTTTAAAATGATTTGAAATATTCAAAGTATTTCGCCTTGTAAAACAAAAACTGACCTATTAAAATTATTTCATGTCTTAATTTGTGCCATTTCTACACCAAAGTTAAGTATTCTATAGGTACGATTTTATAAATGAATTGCGTGAAAACATGTGATACGTTCAATTTCAATAACACTGCTAGTGTTGTTAGGTAGCTCTTAAATTGCAAAAACGGATGATTATTAGTTTAATATAACAGCAATTACAACGATTTAATAAAGATTGAAAAATGTGTGTTTAGGGATAACGATGAGGGATTGTGCGTAACAGTAGTACCTAGTTCATTCATGGTTTTCCGTTGACCTATCCACTTTGACGTTATCAATGATGGATGGAATTATTAAGAGGTTTTCAGAATGACTCTCAGGCTTGTGGAAACTACGTCAACTTCTAGTAATCTAAATACCAGCCCAATCATTGAAACTCATAGTACATAGTCCTATATATAACTTCCGGGGAAGGTTTGAGAATATATTTTGAAAATTTAGTTCCCTTTGAGTGAAAAGATATCGAAATGGCTCACAGGTTCATAGGTAAAAATAACGAATTCACAGCGTTACTCAAGCTTGAAAAGACGGGAAAACGCCGATTTTTCGAGCAGTTATTCCAAAGGTAGGTAACGTAGAAAAATGTAGCACTTTATGTTAAAAACGAAAATTCTTTCTATTTCATTCAAGTCAACATACAGAAATGAGAGATGATGTTAACTGATTTGACCAATCAGTTTTAGCTTGTGTTTTTGAATAAAATATCGAAAAATGCCATTTTTTAACATCATATATATGACCAGCAACTGCCTCTTACTATTTGGGTTGCTTGTCAAGCGCAGCTTGAGTTTGTTTTGCTCTAGCACAAACGACCTTTTTCATATCTAAAATTTTCCGCTTACCATTCTTTTCGATAAGTGAACAACTATTATGATTGGATTTTTAATGTGTTATGAACATGTTAAATATTATTGATACTATGAATTTTTTGTACTGCCAACCTGGGCCCCTGATTTAACAATGATTAAATCATATCCCTAAACGTTGAGTACGTAGCTGACGTGCTATCTAGGCTGGATCCAAGATCAGCAGAATGGGATTTAAATCGTGATGCTTTTGATCACATAGCTGACACATGAATGAATGAATGAGTTTATTGTAGCTACATCATACATAGATGAATTAAAATCGTCAAAATAAAATGTATGCATAGATTATACAGTCATATCATTCTAACAATTAATAACACCATTACAGACTGGTAAAAGAGAAACAAGAAACAATTACAAAGGATAAGACACACAAAAATCGTCAACACTATAAAGCTCTTGCTCTATTAACATAGATTTCAATTTATTTTTGAATGATCGTCCTGAGGGAGCTTTAATGTCAGCAGGCAGTTTTTTAAGTCTAGACCTGATCTGTACAGGATGGCAATCAAGAGAAGTACTAAGACGGACGAGAGGGGGGCAGAAGTCAGAGCGCTTCCGTGTATAGTGGTTCTGCGATCTCTTTCATACTGCAAATAGGTCAGGGTTCTCCTTAACAAACAATAAGCAGCTGAGAGCAAATAGACCCGGCACTGTGAGGGTCCCCAATTTTTTGAAATAACCCCTGCATGACTGTCACTGATCGATGCCATAGATTATTTTTATTACCTATCTCCTTTGTTGGATGAAAATTGAATGGCTATGACTTGAGTTCTCCCAAAGCAGTACTTATACAGTAAGAGATCCTACTGTTGACCAATGCGAAATAATCAGATCGAAGAACCTCGGGGGAGACAACACCACGAAGACGAAGAATAGCATACTTGCAGGAGGCAAGTTTGGGTAACAAAGAATCAACATGTTTAACCCAAGACAGACGCGAATCTATCATTAAACCAAGAAAATTCCCAGGTTCGTATACACATCCATTTAGGGAAAATTGCAATTATTGCTGTGTCTTGTTGATATTAAGAACTAGACAGTTGGCCTGACACCACTGGAATCAACGAGTTAGCATCATTCATGGCTTTTTGGAGACGGAATTATTCGGAGCCGAACTCAAGACTGTGATGTCATTTACAGTCTAAGAGGAACCATTTTTCATCATTTCTGAAGTGGTATGCAAGATCGTTGATAAATAAAATGAAGAGAAGAGGTCCCGATTTCGAGCCCTGTTTCACTCCACAGGGAATTTCTTCAGGGTTGGAACGTACGTTGTTAAAGCCAACAACCTGCATCCAGCCACACAGGTATTCGGTGAAAACCGAGACCGCACCTCAACTTTTTCAGGAGCAAGCTGTGGGGAACAAGATCAAATGCCTTGGACAAGTCATACAGGCAGATAGATGTTGACAACTTATCCTCGAGGGCACCCAAGATATACGCCATTGGGTGCCCTCTCCATCGATTCCTTCGGATTGGCATTGAGCCACAAACCCAATTGTTTTTTCTCTTTCCGGCCGGAAGAGGGCTCATAGGGGGTAGATGCATTTACCAACTTTTGGGGAGATGAATTTTTTCTTTTTTTTTTTTTTTTTTTTTTTTTTTTTTTTTTTTTACCGTCCAGTACTGATGTCAAGGGTGCTAAGAAAAATAAAATCAGACAATGCAAGAGGCATCATAGTTGCACCCGATTGGCCTACGCAGGTTTGGTATTCCGCATTCATGTGCATGTTAGACTCGAAAATACTGAAATTTGGTCTGTCTAATGACGGACAGTCTAATTTCTGATCTTTCCAAGTACGGAAGCCTTCAATCGCTACATCAAAAGATATTGATGGTAACTGTATTATCAGGGAGGCTTGGTTAAAATAGGGAATTATGCCGACTGTGGCGGATACCATAACAAAGTCAATGGCTCCTTCGACCAATAGGCAATACCTATATTCTCTTAAAGCATGGGCCACGTTCTATTCGGAACAAGGTTGAGATCCTATGAAGATTATGGTTCAAAAAACTGCGTTTTTTTTAAAGAACATTTTAAATTTTTGACAATGCTCCTTTAATGCCCAATGGGCAGCTCTGTCATTGATTTTGCAATGTTGGGCTCATACCCCCTCATGTAGAGATATTTAAATGCTTTGTTTCTACTAAGACTCCTGCAGCCAAGTACGAGAATATTTGTGACCCAGAAGTAATGCTGCTATACTTCAGGTCCTCAAATGATAATTCGATAACCTTCATCTTCTCAAAATTAGCAGTAATAGCATCGGGACAGCAGCCACAAACAATTCTGGCCATTCGTAAATCCAACATAAGATTTGAGCCTCATGGAGTCAACATATTTATTCTGACCCTATTAAAGACATACCGTCGACCATTGGCACCAGCTCCTTCAATTTTTCTCCCAGTAGGTATTTCCGCTGGAACCAAACTGTCTCTCCTACCTATCGCGACAATATATAGATATCACAGCGAGTTTAGAGCATGGGGACAAATTATTGTTGACCATACGTCCTCCATCTCGACTGGTTTCCAGAGCTACTTCAAGCAGATGGGTGTCTACAACCCCAAAAGCAGCAGAAATAGATGTAGCTAAATGCTTGGCATACTCAACCTGTCTTGCGTTGGTATCAGAAGCTGCCAGGAAGGGACTTTCCTTGCCTATAATTTTCAGGGTGGCAGGATGAATTGGTCAAGAAGAATTCACCCCAGGCTCTTTCCCCTGGCCCAAGCTTGCATTGGGAAGGGGAGGGGGATGCCACCCCCAAATCCTACAGTTAGGGGAGTCACTTCTCCCTTCAAGAGAAAAATGAATTTTAAAAGAGAGGGGAGGAATGGTAGTGGATACTAATACAGGTGGCAAGACGGGTTCAGGGGAGTTGGGCGTTTCACAGGTTCTCTACACACACAAAGTGTGTGCCATGAGTATTTTTTTAAGGCTCATGTGGATCCATATGTGGGCACATGAGGAAACTACCACTACCCTTTTTGGAGCAGGTGAATGGATCTTTGAATGAGCTGGATCAGAAAACAGTCTTTTACAAAGACCGTGCTAAAATAATTGAGAACTTACCATTGGGAAAGATTGAGTAGAATAATAGTAAGTAGTAGTAGAAGACTGTTTAGTGTCCACTCTGGCTGAAGTCGGTTTTCCCCTCCCATTCATTCATCTGCCGATCCACGCTGCTAGAAATAAAGTGAGGAAGCCCCCTCCCCCCACATGGAGGAGAACGGGGGGACGCAGGGCAGCCAACAAGAGAGAGTGAAAACTCCGTTTTTGTTTAAAAAAATCGAGCCTTCGGTCTCAGCTCCTGGAATAATAGAATTGTGAAAAAAAATTGTAATGCTAGTTGAGAACGGCGCACTTCAACAATTACCTTGAGGTGGATCATTGGTGAACTTGTAGCTGATGTGGAGTATGCTGATGGGAAACTTGGGCGTGGGCTCGGTCGTGATCCACAATCTGAAGTTTTCATCGATATTTTTCGTGGTAGTGATTGTTTCATAAACTTCGTGCATATATTGTATCCCCAAATGACAGTTTTGCAGCAAGAGCCACTTGCCCTATGCAGGTAAAACGAATATCTTATTCATAAATACAAAGGTACCTAAATAAATATGTATATTTACAAGCTATAGCAAGGGCTCAAAAAATGTAAAATAAGCGTTTTCTGAAATTTTCTTCATGGAAATCTATTTTGAGGAATTCAAACAATTCCTGAGGCTTAACGCTTTTTCATATACGAGGTTTCTTACTTTTGGGCGAATCACCGGCTAGAGCGGGATTCTACAACCTACTAATTGGTGACTTTTTGTTGTCTTATTGAGGTGACCCGCCTCACAAGAGCTGGCAAACAACCACGACACCGCCTCTCGTCAAAGCACGATGAACCACCACCACTCCAGAATGAAAAGGAGAGCGCCACCTCTGACCGTCATGTGGCGAGATGGCCACAGGAGAAGGGAGAACCGGGGGGTACCTAGCCTGCTGGATGGCGCAGCAGCTGAGTAGCCACTAGTTTGTGAGACCTGAGCGGAGCACCTACTTGAGCTTGTTGATGACCAATAGCCTCGCGGGGAAATGGTGGTGTGGCTTGGCCTCAGCAGTACTACAAACTTGATTTGTAAAAAATTATACGAGGAGAAAAAACTTTTCTCACAGAGATATGAATAAAAAATGAAAAAGTGGGGTCCGCGCGGACCCCAGTGTGAACTTCTAGGGTTAAATGGGCATGACCAGGATTGCTTTGAATCCAACCTGATCCGTTTCCATCTGGAACTTTGGGCACCAGGGAAAGAGGGGGGGGGGATGGTAGCAGTGCGACGGAGAGGGGCAGATATTAGGGGCCCAAGTATATGGGCCAAAACCGACATCCCACCCTCCCCTCTTAGGGGAGGAGGAGAAGGGGATGCAACGAGTTTTTTGCACATTAGCTCTCTGTCAGGGGGGTTGATCTGCCTAGGCCTGGACCTGACAGTCTATGATTTTGATAGGATTATCCATTCAAACATCTACAATGTTTAATAAAACACCCTCTAGTGCCACTAGATATAATTGATGAATAAAGGAACTTCCTAGTGAAGTTCATTCATAATTATGTCTGGAGGGTGTTTTATGCCCACCCATTACCCTACCCTGTAACAGACCTGCCTGAGCACTCGATGTACTAGTGATACGGGCCACGGACAGCGCTGCCAACATGGCCGACCGAAATGTCCCTAAGGCGCCCGTCCCGCGATTTTTTAAATACCTTTGAAACCAACTCTGTCCAGTGTGTGGTAAAGGCCACTACAATGGTTAATAAAACACCCTCTAGTGCCCCTGATATAATTATGAATTAACTTCAAAAGGAAGTTCGTTCATTCATCAATTTTTTAATTCACGCTAAAGACAAATTTTTGTTCAATTTCAAGATTTTTTCCACGTTTTCAACTCCGTATCATTAAAACTGCCATAACTCCCTTAATTTTCAGTCAAAACTCCAATCTGAAAGCTCGTTAGATTTTCTATCTATATGATGGCTTTTCAAAAAAATTTAAACGGAATGAACGGGTGAAAAATAAGCCATGAGTGAAAAATTTATTAAATTCTGAAATTTCCACTTTCTTCAAAGTTTGTCCCTCGAAACGTCCTCTTCTCCGCAAGTTTTATGTTATATGCTTAAAAGTTGCATCACAATCCCAGCTTTCCAACGGTGTAGTTAATTGTTCTTTAACATCACTTATATGCGTGGAAAATTACGTTTTTAGGGCGAAAACGGTAATTTTTAGGCGAAAATCGGCGTTTTTCATTTACCAGAAATTATTTCCCACCTAATAAATTGGTTTAAAATGGGATTTTACGTATATTTTGAAGCTTAATCGAATGGTAGGTAACACTTTCAGATCTCCTCGACAAACAAATACGGGCAAAGAGCCTAATCTCGTTGTTCGTTTTCTTCTAAATTCACCTGGATACCATAATGGCAGGTTTGGCTTACTCAAGACTCGTACACCTTCCGATTTGTTTACACACCTACCTACCTAATTTTTGCACGCTGTCTTGAAAAGATCTTCATTGCAGAGGTAGATCCTCTCATGTATCCGGACGTGTCCTTATCGTGTTACTTACACAATAGGGATTCAATTTGAAGATTCTACTTACACTGAACGGAGTTCCCGCAGCGAGTTTAGAGATCCACATGGATAGTGACGCACAGAGGTAACACAGAACATGCTCATCACAGACGGCAGGTCCTTACACACTCTCGAAACAACGTTATTGTCAGGAAGACGTCCCTGAAGGAATTGTCGGTGATACTCCCTTACGGCTCTACGGGCATTGCTGTTAGTGAACTCGTAAACCAACAGCATAAAT
Organism: Adelphocoris suturalis; assembly: GCA_030762985.1. NCBI lineage: Eukaryota > Metazoa > Arthropoda > Insecta > Hemiptera > Miridae > Adelphocoris > Adelphocoris suturalis. Next base: position 84,595,235 of record CM061042.1, read on the forward strand.
ATCCGCGTACTTACTCCTAATATGAAAAAAATGCCTTGGTTTTCAAGCGCAGAGTAATGATCATCTACCAACCTACGTCAAGGTTGACTGTTCCAACAATCACAGATGAACTATTGTTCCATACGTGTATCTAATCGTAAACACGAAGCTTTCCAACAATAATTTGGACGGTCTTTTCTAGACAGGGGGCAAAAATCAGGAAGGTAAGTATGTAAATAAACTGGGAGGTCATAAATAACCCAGACCTCGATATCCTCAAATGAATTTAGGAGAAAACGAGACAACGAGATTGAGCCCTTCGCCCTAGGGAAAAGCCCTTATTAGTTTGTCGAGGAGATCTGAAAGTGTTACCATTCGATTAAGCCTCAAAATATACGCAAAATCCCATATCAAACCAATTTATTAGGCGGGAAATAATTTCTGGTGAAAAACGCCGTTTTTCACCTGAAAAATAACTTTTTTTGCCCTAAAAACATTTCATTTTCTACCCTAATAAGTGATGTTGAAGAACAAATTACTACACCAGTGGAAAGCTGGGATTTCGATGCAAGTTTTAAGCATATAGCGTAGAAATTTCCATCGAGGAAGTTTCGAGAAACAAACTTTGAAGAAAGTTAACATTTTCAGGATTTTACAAAATTTCCATTTAAGGCCAATTTTTCAACCGTGTGTAAGTGTGGGTGCGCGCGCATGTGTGCGAAATATGATTTAATGAAGTAGGGAGACTGAGCTCGAAATTCATTATTTATGTGGTGATTCGAGAGTTTCAAGGATTGGTATACTTGCCATGTAAAAATCATTTGAAAGATTAGGGTGTATATTTCATTTTTTTTCCCCTTTATTTTCTGGAGGTTAAGAGTATATCAAATGCATTTTCAATTAAATGTCTCCTCACTGCGCATGTGCGGACTGCTTTGAACAAGTTCTGCAGGTTAGCTTAAGGAGGTATTATGAGACTTCTTAAGGGATTGAGTATTAAAAGTATTGATTAAAGGTAGGTAATAGAATCAGATAACATACCTCTTCCATGGAGGCTTTCGTCATTACTCGAGCAATAATCTCTTGCCCTTGACCCATAGAAATGGCGTCCAACCCGAATTCCAATTTCTTCGCTAAAGCCTCAATTGCAGTTGTTGGATCAGCACCCATAGTCAAGAAACAAATCATTGGAGTTCTCCTATTCGACTCTGAGTAAAGCTCTTCCAAATTTAAAATCACAGCATCTGCGTACCTCTTCCCTAAAGACGATTTCACATATTTTTGTGCTTGGATTACCAGCCGATCTGGACAAAGGGATCTGAAAGTATAATATCCATTGGTCAGGCTCAACTTATTAAATTATTTAGTTCCATATTTTTATACTCGCCTTCCTTAAAGGCCCGTTGCACCTGGGCTGTTGCGTTTCGGTCGATTATATCCGTTGTTTTCAATCTGTTCAAAAAGTAGCCAAGATAACGTTTTTTTTTTTCCCTGAGTCAATTTTACCAGTTTAGATAACGTAGAATTTTCAGATTTCCTAAAAATATGAATAAAACTAGGGGGGGATTTAGGTTGGACTCCTTAGTCCGGAACTACCACAATAGGAGGGAAGGCATAAAAATTTAGGTCAGTCCATGAGTATGTAAAAGCAACCAACCCTACTGCTCTGGGATCGGGGAACCATGAGAAAATTGAGAACATTTAACTTTATCTGCAGAAGCGAGATATCTATAGAAAGTACCCCACAAATTTTTATGATCTCATTAAATATGCCGTTGTTGAGAGCCCACTCAGAGTGTCCTGGAAGAAGTCTAGAACACTCGTCGGCTATAAAATTTTAGTTGGATGCAATATAAGATGCAAAAATGAAATTGCTTCTTTCCACAAACCAGGCCCAAATCCGCTTTGTTGTCGTAAATTACGACACAGGAACCATAGACCCCTGACGATTGACACACCCTATGCCTGCGGTGTTATCGGCCCTGATGAGGATTCGGGAGTTGGTTATCCGCTCACAGTGCTGGAGCGTTAGTTCTATAGCCCTATTTATGTGCAGAAGAGATTCATCCAGAGACCACCAACCGTGAACTTTCCGGTTCCCCTTGGATGCTTCCCACCCGGATAAAGAAGCGTCAGTGGTAATTATAAAGGGATAATCATAATTATACAGTCGGTTTGATATAGTGATGTCCCTTGAATCAAATAAAAAGCCCAAAACCCAAATTGTTGAGAAGAAATTAAATTGCTTTTTGATTCGTTTATAACAACCCCCAAATTCTCCAAAAGGGGTGCCAATTTTTTAACTTGGATCTCACATTCTGCGAAAGAAGTACCACCTACCAAGATTTCAAAAATCATCAAAATAATTTACACATTCATTCCCTGTGATCAAAGCCATTTCCCCATTGAACGCATAAGTTTGTGGAAGACAAACAAGGAGACTGACATACCATTGGCAAACACGTAAATTCCAACAAGCGTTCCAGAAACTTGAACCGCAAAAATTTGCAGGAAGACTGATTGAATAGGTATCTGCTAAGTCTACCGTAACCCCATAACAATTAGGCGAAATCAAATCCCGCATTGTGTGATGATCCTCTAATTTGAAATGAGGTGCGTTTATAAATAAATCAAGTGACAAGCGTTTAAGGTTCAAAATGAACCTTTTACCGCAGGAAGATTTATCCACCAAAAAGATAGGTGAAACAATTTGATCTAGATGAGGGGCACAGTACCTTACCATACCACCCTCTCTTCCAACAACTTGGTGATAATAGTTGTGGCCTGTTCAATGAAAATAGGGTCATGAATGTGATGGGAGATTCTCGGGCATGGTGTTGCGGGATCGATGAATGGAATTTTGTACCCTCGCAACCACGATAGAATTGTGAAGTTGCTAGTTATCGACTGCCACTTATAAAAAAATCGTAACCTGCCACCTAAACTAATATTTACCTGGTTTGGCTGTGGCGGAGGTGTCTCCTCTATGTTTTTGCGGAGGTGTCTCCTCTATGTTTTTTTTAAATATTTATTTTATGAGACCATTACTGTACATGTAATATACCTCATTGGCGGGAAAGAGTAAATATCATATTATTTTCGCTTGTTCTAGGCTGACATCATGGCATCAGTCCTTGATTGTACATAGTATGCACCTACTTGATAGTTACGTCACTGATCACTGAACTATATTGTCACTTATGTATCGTGGTCTGGAGAGGCGTCTGAAGGGTGGTGAGTGAAAACTGTTCACAACCAGGGGGGTTGCAGTGGTCTTCGTGACGAAGATGGAAGTTGGTTGAGTGTGGGCGGGTCAGGAATTCTTTCGGTGGTTCAAGTTTTAGGTCGGTGTAAATAGTCTCATTTTGGACAAAAGGTGGTGCATGGACTAGTTGTCTTTGAATCATGGCGCTTCGATGCTGTTCGAGCCTACTGAATTGAGATTTGGAGCAGGTTCCATTTACTTCTGTGGCATACGTCCAGATTGGTCGGATGAGTGTTTTGTACATCAGCACACCATTGAACAATGAGACATTCGGAGAGTAAAACGGAAGTTAGTGAAAAACGTTCGTCTACTTCCACGAAAAATAAAGAGTTACAATAGGTTTGTTCGCAGTGACCATCAAACCGGTAAGAAATGGTTGGAAACGCATTTGGGGCGTTCGCAGTGTACATTTGAGGAAATCTATGACTGTATAGCATCCATAGTGGTCCGTTCGCAGTGACCACCAAACCAGTTTGAAACGCGTTGTGGATCGGTTAGACCGGTCAGAGAAATTTCTGCTGACCGATCTGACCCCCACCACACTGCTACTCGAAGTAGCCAATCAAATCATTCCACTGTGAGATGTAGGGTAGCGGGAGCTCAGCGAGCTGAGAGATGATAAGCCAGCCGAACGAGATGAGAAAGCTGTCGGACATCTGCATGACGTGCACTGTTCACTAAGTTCTACCTTTGCATTTACCCTCGTTTTAATTCTACGGTTATTTATTGAAAGTTTCCTACTAGTTGTGTGATATGGAAAATCTTATTGGTGACAACGACATAGAATGGGAATCTTCGTCTGAATAGCAACAAAATACAAAATCAAACAGTAAAATTAATTAATCTCAACTGAAGAGTTATTGGTAAAGCTATTAACATTAAAAATTGAGAACGACGGTCGACTTCGATTTAAATTCTTCCCGCGAGATAAACACCACATTCTCCCACAAAATCAGCAGCTGGAGGCAAGAAAAGATAGAGCATGGATTTCTTATTCCTGTTGGAAGGTTTGTTCCCAATGAATATTTTTCATTTTTCAACCTGCCTGTTGTCTTGCAGGCCATCTCTTTACGGTTCAGGTTCTTTATTCATACGTGAAATGTTTACCTATTCAAAGGATGAGGCGAGCCCACCAAGCAGGTTACAGCTGTTGGAGGCTATGCGACGGTTAACTTTAGTCAAACCCATTCGCAGTGCAGATTTGGTTACAAACGGTATGAAATTAGGTGTTGGTCACGCATGCGCACTAAACCAATCACAAACCTGGTCGCCAACGGTTGGTAACTGTTTCCAACCGGCACTGCGAACAAAGCTAATATTAAATCGATTTCGACGGTTAGGCCATCATCAGTAACAAACAATAACTAAGTTATTAACTAAGTTATTGTTGTTATTGTTTGTTACTGATGATGGCCTAACCGTCGAAATCGATTTAACATTGTAACTCTTTATTTTTCGTGGAAATAGACAACATTTTTCACTAACTTCCGTTTTGAAATGGGTTTCCACAACTTCGTCACGAGTGATTTAGTTCGTATTCGGAGAGTGTAGTAGTGATCGGAGTTGGTAGCAGCGGGTTCTGAGTCTTTTAATTAGCTCAGAGATGTGTTCGTGGAATGTAAGGTGCTGTTCTAGGATTACCCCTAAATATCGGTGAGACGTTGCGTTTGGAATTGGTTGTTGGAGGTAAATGAGGATAGGTTCAGTGAACTGCTTCTTGTACGTGTAGGTGACTGAACTTGATTTTGAGGAGTTACTTTTTATTTTCCATTTTGTACACCACTGGCCCAATATTTCCAATAGAACCTGTAGCCGTTGAGAGACAGTGTCGGAGTCTTGACCACTCACGGCATAGACCAAATCGTCAGCATATAAGCCGGAGAAGTCTGGGGGGTCGGGAAGCGGCATGTCATAGCAATACAGACTGTATAAATATGGCGCACATACACTACCTTCAGGGATACCAGCACAGATGGGTCGCTAGTTGATGTTGCATTTTGAATCGTAACAACAAATGACCTTGTAGAAGGGATCTCAAGTAATGTTGTAGAAGGGATTGAAGGTTGTTGGGTAAAAATGGGCAGGTCTTGAGTAGTAGGCCCTCGTGCCAGGTTCGGTTGAAGGCCTGCTCTGTGTCAAAGTAAGCAGCTCGACCAACTTCTTTTCTTTGGAATGAGTTTTTTATGAAGACTGAGAATCTTTGAAGTTGTAGTAGAGAATCTTCCCAGTTGATGAGCAGAGACGGTACTTGTGTGAGGTTGGAATCGTTCCGCCAACATATCAGTGAACAAGTATGCTTTCTCCTCAGGTGTCGAACTCCATCTGGTTCCTTTTTCAAGTGGTGGTATAGCTCTCTGGTTTTTGGTCAGGATTTTTGTAGCACTGTAGAGTGAGTGGTCTTTAGTGCTCAGGGAAATTAGTTCTTTGCGGCGTTCTTCTTCTTGTATACTGCGGACTTAATTCTTTATTACGTTACCAAGTCGGTGAGTTAGTAATTTCTCAGCTCTATTGTGGATTCTGAGCCATCCCCTTTTTCCTCTGTTGCGAGTTAACCAAATTTCTTAAAGATATGGTGGGAAGTTGATGTTCTTTTTAGGAGGTGTCTGTCTTCAGGGGAAGCAAGACGGAGGAAGAAGCTTCCGTTACCAGACTCGTGATATTATCGATCGCTACATCAATGTCATGCTCAGTTTGAATATGAGGTAATGAGGATAATTTGCTGGCAATATGTGTGTGATGAATGTTCCAGTTCATTGGATGACGTACGAAAGATGGTTTACTGGTGTTTATCTGAGGCATTGTGTGCAGGATTGTGTATACAGATACATGGTCGGAGCTTAAATCATGAAAGACTGAGGTGTTTGAAAGTCATGAATTTAGTCCTTTCGTTATGTGTCGTGTGGCTGGGCATAACACCTGGTTGAGGGTCATAGTGGGTTGGTACGCCTGGCATTTCGATGTGAAGGTTGAACGTATGCCTCCATCTTTCAATTAAGGTACCGTTTGATTTGCTCGTCTATCATTCCATGCGGAATGCTTTGCATTGAAATCGCCCCCGATTAGGAAAGTCGACCCGAGTTCTTGCGAAATAGACCATAACGTCGCTGCTGATAGTGTCCTGTTTTGTTGTCTGTCTTGAGGAGGGATGTAGACTGCACCAAGTTGTATGTTTTCTCCACCAATGTGTAATATGCATCTTGTCATTTGTATGTCTGACTCTCGTATGGAGAGCATTGGTGAGTGGTTTAAAGATGAGCGAACTAGAAGCATAGCTCCAGCACAACCTGAGTCAGCTGGGTCGTAGGCTATGTGAGATTGAAATCCAGGTAGACTCCAGTTCTTGTCTATGGGTAGTTTAATTTCAGATAACATGATTATGTCAATTTTATGTTGTGATGTGAGAAGTAATATTTCTTCATATTTACCTCGTATTGAGCAGGCATTCCATGCCATGACACACAGTTGTCCATTTGAACTTAAAATCATGGGTTGCACAATTGAGCAAAGTTGAGGGAACCTTGGATCCTTGGATTATTTCTGTTTTTATGGACTCTATTATCTGCCGCAGTACTGAAGTTACAACTTCTTTTATAATGGATATTAGTGATGTTGGTACGGGTTGTTTATCTGAGTATTTACGACAGGATGTAAATGAAGGAAGAATAGGTTTTTGAGATGTAGTTGGGTTTGAATCGTTATTAGGGAGGTATGGGAGGGCAGTTTGTTCTAAGGAGAAGGGTTGGGTGCTTATCATCTGTTCGTTTAAACTTGTAGTTCTATTGTAATTCGACAAGTACTTTCTTGGCGAGCCGTGTGTACCTGCCAGTCTATGATAATTCGGACAACCCCTCCAACTAGATGCAAGAGGTTCGTTGCAATTGACACATTTTCTTGTATTTGTATTGTTAGACAGACGAGTGTCGTGGAAATCTGCACAGATTCCACAACGGCTTGGACGTGAACACTGGCCTCTTGCGTGGTTCCATTGTTGGCATCGCTTGCAATGAATTGGGCCCCTTCCTGGTTTAAATTCTTCCACCTTACATGATATGTTTAATAGAATATAGTTTCGATAAATCGTCGGAGAATTCGAAGTCTACATAGTAAATTGACATCAAGTCGGCTTACAAAGTGGTGGTTTGAAATCAAAGAGATAGGAAATCCAATGCTCTTTCTAAACGTGCCCCTATGATTGGTTTTACAGAGATCTTAAGGGGAGTTGTTGCCGTTTTAATGTCATAAGTTGGAAAATGTGAAAAAATCTTAGAAATAAAGTAAGGTATCTACTCAAAAACAAAGTATTAAAAAAAAAGTTTCAAGAGGAACTTTTGATGAGCAATAACCTCTAAAATCAACCCTATTTATTAAAATGCCTATTTCAATTAATTGTAAACACAGCTTCAATGCCTTTGGCTGTGCGTTTCGAGTGACTATCAGCTAAAACCAACTATGAGAGTTCACTCATCCAGACGTCAGACCTGTGGGATCGTTGTGCTATTGTGGTGCTAATTACGGTTACCGAGGTAGCTGGGTCGCCTGCAGTGAGAAAAAAATGTGAACGCAGAAGGATTTTCGGGTTGAGAGGTTTCTTACATTTCCACACAACCGAGACAGCGACTGCACTGGGGTAGTTTTGAGGTTTTCGGGAGCTAGCTACAACGGGCCCTTAAGGACTCAATGACTATGCGATAATAATCAAAAATACCTGATGATGAGAGTTTTTCTGAATGTATCTAAATGCTCAAATCGATCAGGCAATTCTTCAGATTCAGGAGCTGGTTTCTGGTACCACAATCTCCACATCCTTTCGTTAGTAGATAACTGAAAAATAAATGATACCTTTATAGTATTTTGAAATTGGCGAATTTCACGTAGTCTGGTCATTTTTTGCGCTCTTGTAAGTTGATATTAGAAGGACTAGTTTAATATTTCTCAACAAGTCATCACGTTGTAGCTGATCATGTAGGTACTTTCAAGTAGGTAGTCCGAGCCATTTTCTCCGATGCATTTATTTTTCTATTCAATATATTTATCTATTCGTTATTGAAATTATGGAATATTAAGACCCTATATGTTCAACAATTGAATATACATGCACCCTGGGAGTGATACTGGTATAAGTCCAAAAATGGCAGTTTTGAATTATATACTACTACTGTGTACATTTTGACGAGCTCTTCATGCGGCTAGTATCGGTTTAATCATAGGACAAAAAGTGACCGGTAGAGAGCAGGATAAACCAGTATGATTCTGGTCAAAGTCTTCATCTAGCGTCGGGGAAAGGTCGGTCTATGTCAGTCATGTTCCAGCTGTCAACGAACGAAGATGGAAAATTCGGTGTTAATAGTGGTTCATCCCGACATAAATCACTATCGGTGTGACAAACCAGGTATTTATCCATTATTTTTACAGCAATACTGGTCTATTTCAAGAAGTACCGCTATTGAACCAAGGAATATCAAGTTTCTTCGTGTTTTTCACTGTTGTACCGGTACATATTTTGCAATGCACCACTATTCGCCCAAAAGATTAGTAGTCGTACTGAGGCAACCTGGTGATTAACTCGCGATGTACCAATATTGAACGAAGGAAAAAATCAAGGTTTGTTGTGTTTTATCGTGTTAGTGGTACATCATAAGATTTTTATAATTATAATTATGTTAATCAAAAACAGAAAGGTGGAGAAGCTAATTAGAAGTAGGGCAGTATAGGTAGATGGTATATGCATGACACAGACCAAAAAGAACCGAGAAAATATGAATGGTGTGTCTGTAGTACGCCAACAAAGTCATAAAAAATCTTTAAATGCGATTTCCCAGAATTCATGTTTTTGGACTTATACCAGTATGACTCCCAAGGTGCGACATGTGGTCACATATTGCTCGTTTGGGGACTGTTCCCAAATGATCGAAAGTCCGTCTGCTTAATCGCGTGAATAGCATTTATTTATGCCAGTGGAAATGTGGAACTTGGATGGTGAGTAGTTTGATTCGGTGCTATATTACGAGTAGTATGCGCCCCACTCCCTGCGGCGCCCCCCAACCCTCTCGGCACTTTGTTTTTTATGGAAGTATGCGAATATATATTAAAGTAGATAGGACAATTTTTGGAAGGTACTTACATGAAATCCGCATTAAGGTGCTTCGTCAAGGGTCTATCACGGTTTTAGGGTCGGTAAACTTCTTTCACGTCCTACAGGAATGCGATGAACACATCTGGCTCGTCCTTTCTCATCATTCTCCAACAGAAACTATCCAATAATACTGAAGCAGTTCGCGAGTTGTCCCTCTCATTTTTTTTCAAAATTCAAGCCAGCAAATCGGGCTTCGTCAATCTGAATAAGGTGGTCGCAAGTGCCTATCATTTGTGGACGTTTCTGGACCATTGAGGAACAAACTTCACGAGACATATTGTATATTGAACCAGTCCGTGATGGTCTTGGTTGATTTTCCGGTCAAATCGGAGTTGGTGGTTAGCGAGAGGTCAATAATAAACATAAACACGATTTCAAGAATTTCGTCTAACTTCAATTTGCAATTTAATCTCCCATTGAGATCCATGGAGTGGAAAAAAACATTTCCACTTTGCACTGACTGTGTGGTACGACAGGTTCGCACACAACATTTCCAAATAGGGTGATATTCTCCGCTACACTCACGTTTCCTCGTCCGTTGCATTTCACCACCGCACTAATGGCAAGGCCCTTCCGAACCTGTACCAAAAGCTCGTATTCGCGTAAAAAACGCAACGCACATTCTTCGCTTTGCCCAACCGTTGCATAAAATTCGCGGGGAAGCATTTCGGTGTAGCTCGGTTGAGACTTGGCCGATATAACTGATGGACAAGATGGGTTAAGGGATCATAATGGAACGTTCGTAATGGGATCATAGGAGAATTACAGTTGTCTATGATGAAACTCAACTACTACAAAGCAAAAACATGTTGAATATCGCTGAGGGGCGCGTTGCTAGTAGTGTGGGGCGCTGTCGGAACAGAGGTGCTGTATGGGGCTCGTACTAATAATGAAACGCGACTGTGGGACCCATACTAATACACTACCCTTTGATTCCAACAGTAGTTTGTATCTATTTTACTTGAGAATCTAGTTATTTGACTGTTTTAATGTGTTCTTACTTAATTGTTTGCATTTGTCATTTTAAACAAATACAGCCATGAGGTGTACATTGTTGTGCTAAAAGTAGGAACTTACCATATTCAAGTAAGTAGTGTAACATATTAACCTGATTAGGGAGATACTCAAAATCTTCAAGTTTCGAAAGCTGAATAGTATTTAACCACATCATATCGGTTATCCAGAGAAAAGGTGGTTTTGGTTCCACAGCATTAAGATTCAGTGCAGCTCCACCTAGAGAAACAATTGCAAAGCTTTTGGGTCGAAAATGAATATGTAATCTTTAAAAATTTCATTTTATATTGAACTAGCCGGTTACCCGTACGTTGCGCGGACCCACCTGTTCGGGTTAGTCGGTGCATAGACTGCTGAAATAACCATAGACTGTGTTCGTAACTACGGAGGCTGCATGCCAAATTACAGCATAAAAGTAGCAAAATCAGGCCCGGACTGATCAGGAGAGAGCCCTTAATTTCAATCACATCTTATTGTCCCAAAGACAATTTCAACTTTCTAGGGTGAACAGGAGAGAATTTGGCTCAGTCAACTGATCAGAAAAGAGACCACCATTTCAATGGTCTATTATGAACCAGAGAATCTCCCTGTGAAATTTCAACTTCCTAGGGTAAACAGAAGAGAATTAGGTCACTCAGCTGATCATGAAGGAGCCCATCATTGCAACTATCTCTTAATGACCCAGAGAGTCTCCTAATCAAATTTCAACTTCCTAGGGCGAACAGGAGAAAATTTTGATCGTTCAGGTGATTAGGAAAGAGCCTATCATTTCATTCGTCTCTTAATGACTCAGAGAGTTTCCCAATCACATTTCAACTTCCTTGGGTGAACAGGAGAGAATTTAGCTCACTCAGCTGATCATGAAAGAGTCCATCATCTTAATCATATTTTAATGACCGAGAGAGTCTCCCTATCAAATTTCAACTTCTTAGGGTTAACAGGATAGAATGTAGCTCACTAAGCTGATTAGAAAAGAACCCATCACTTCAATCGTCTCTCAATGTCTCAAAGAGTCACCCTTTCAAATTTCAACTTCCGAGGGTGAACAGGAGAGAATTTAGCTCACTCAGCTGATCGAAATCGTCAAAACCAAACACACCCGAAGAAAGGGCCCGAACTGCGTGTTGGCAACCATAATAAAATTTAGGGAGCCAAACAAATCGATTTTCCATCCCACACTCCGCACAAAATATCAAATTCTCGTCCATCACCTATCAATAATGCAACCCATGCTTCACTCGCCCATAGCAACCCGTCAAGGCTTCTCCACTCAAACCGATTGCAAAGGGTAGTGCCGTTTGTAAAGTAGGAGGATGTTTTGGAGGTTCAGGCCTAGCCTTTGTTGTGCGCTGGAACTTGCTGATCATAAACGGTCCAGCCGTTTAGCCGCCTATTGGAAACCTACAAAGATAGATAGATAGAAACAAACTTTGAGTTTTATATACCAAAAGTTTTGTCAAAAAATACATGATGGGTTCAAAAAGCAGCTTTAGAAAAGTGCTTTGCTTGCTCAAAACTGATTAAATATACTTTAAGCAGTGTTATCAAAATTCCTTAACTATTAATTTGAATGACCTAGTTTATAATACACAACAATTCGTCGTTTCACTTCACTCCTCGGGGTTTCCTTTAGACAAGTGTTTCAGGCACAATGGCTAATACTCTCCCTCAAGTCAAGGCATTTTTAATTTAAGAGAGAATTCCGCCGGCCACCCCGAGTTAGAGTCATCGCATGTGAATAACTTCGCTTAAGTTAGCAAATTTTCTAACTCTATTCCACTTGATATCTCTGATAGTAGCACGCCCGACAGTGTGATGATCGAAAGTTTATGTTATAGATTTCCAGCAATGGTCGCATCTGCAAACAAAGTGCTTGGCGGAATCTTCTTCAAGACATCAAGGGCACATTGGTGAAATATTGCCATTAATGATATAAAATATCCCACGGAAATCAGAAGTTCAGTAAGGATGTATATCATAGTTCTTACTGAATTTCTGCTTTGATTCAATGGCCAGGATGCTTGTTTGGGGCTGAGAGATGTGACAAGCATACTATTATGCTATTATGTTTGCACTTGGCGGTTTCTTTGGCCCAGAAAATAATTTAAATTCTGCGCGGCCCATTTTTCAATTTTTGATTTATAGGGATTCTTGGAAATGCAGATGGTTGGAGGGGGGGGGGGGGCTGAGCCTGCCTGTGCCAATCGATCTGCATTCATGTTGCCTTTGTGACTCTAGAATGTGCATTAAAAAACCCCCCTCATAAAGGTTGTGTTGAAAATCCTATTATCAAAAGAAATTTAAATCTATAGTAGACTAACTTTGATTTACACGTTCCTCTTTTATATTTCCGTGCTGCACATACCTTTTATGAAAGTCTGAAATTCTTCGTGAGATACTTTCCCTTTGTACATGTCAATTTTCAAGGCGAGCATCAAAACAAACATGAACTTGTGGTTTTCGTACAGTCCACGAGATATGTATCGGAATATTTCGTGTGTCAAGTACTCGATGATAGATTCTATTCTCTTAGTCAAAATAGGGCTTGTCTCTGATCTATAAAGAATTTTCATTACTAGTTACAAGGGATTTTATTGCAGTACCCGCATTCCGTACTAAATCAGATTCCAAACTAAGTTTACCTTTCCATGGAGATGTCGAACTTTTCCAAAAACTGAACCAACGAAGTTTGGTACATGCAATTGACCAATGACATTTCCACTACCAAAAAGTAGAGGACGCTCCCCCTTGCGGCCACCGGTCTGTATTCTTCTCTAGCTAGATTGATTTTGATTTCTGTCTCAGCGGCAGTTTCCAGCTTGCTCCTCACCACCGCGGCTGTTGCTTGAGTGTTATTCAAAACTTCCAGAACGCTCTCGTCATCCACCAGCGATCCCTACACAAAATTCATAAAAACTAAATTATTCCTAAGCATACAAGGATACTGATGAGAGGAAAACAACTTTCTCAAATTACGATAAGTTGTATACATAGTTGCTGGTGGTTCATTTTGAAGGCTTCTAAAACATGAAAACCTAATTTTTGACCTTATGAACACCAGTGCCTATCTATACTGATGGTAGCCAGTATGGATTCAAGAAAAATTTTTGAATTAAGGTTTTTCCTCGACAATCCACATTTACCGATGTGTATAATGATGAGAACGACAGGTACATAATCAATTTCCGGAGAATACGTATTTCGAAACGTAATATAACAAATTTCGGGCGGGAGGACAGTTGACACATTTTTATATAGGTATTGGAAACAAGGGTCTCTGTTTCAACTAACTTGTTCAACTTTCCATCGAATCTAATCTAATGGTCGGTTACTTTACGAACAGAAAGAAACTGGAAAATAATTAAGGGACAGGGATAACCCACATGTATTATTCAATCTCCTCCGCATACCTAACACATCCAAAGTATCTTACTTCAACTGTGGTGAGTTTGTGCAATAGATTGGCTTCGAGCTGAATCATTTTCCTCTTCATGTTTGTGACTTCAGTCACAAGTGAGGTTCTCTCCATCTCAAGTTCATTTTTTTCTTTCAATATGACGCGCCCTAGCAACTGATCTTCCAGACCTGCGAAAATCCAAACACCCATTATAGGAAACACGTGTCACACAAAGGCCCACATCAGCAAAAAGTAGTTTACCTTCACTAAATTACCTTTCATAGTTACTGTAAAATCGATTATAGACGTCCTTGCAGAGATTTCTGGTGAATAAGACGGATTCCCCATTTTGGTGGTGATGAATAATTTGAAGTTTTTGTCAACGTCCACTTCTTTGTCGCTTAATTTGACCTGAAAATGAACGTCGACATTCATAAAATGAAGACTGAAGGAAACAATCCCTAGTCACGGTTACCAAGAACGGGCACAAAAGGGTCAGTAGGATGAGATGAAGGTTTTACAAAAACCATTTTTCAAGAATGTGCTTAGCTTAAAGTGGAGTCCCTGGTTACTTCTTGAGGCCAAGACTGGTAGACTACCAATAAAAGTTACAGTGCTAGAGAAAGCCTAGCAATTCCTACTGCTTATTCTCAAGGTGATCACTGCTTAACGCCCAAGCGTTGATTTAAAGAAATCCCAAGATTCTAGCTCTCTGCGCTTGGGCCACCATAAATCATCCTCTCCAGCGCATAGGTGTACCACTAGAATGGGCCTTCATCTCCAACCAGTCTATTCGTATTATCTGTGGAGCTTTACAGAACGGTATTTTGATGGAGATGACTCTGAACAGCGAACTTAATCCAATGATTTGTAGAATACTGAGCTACGGGGTATGCAGTATACCTCGATTCATAAGGTAATATTCATAAGGAGTGGCACTTGCATAAGTGCGACTGGCTACACACAACTGGGAGATGGGAAAGTCAGATACTGGCACAGACAAAATAAGTACTTTCGTATCCAGAAAGTAAGAATACAAGGCGCCCCACAGCCACAGGGATTGCACTTTGGGCACTACTGCAACTCAGGGCTGGTTGAAACACTCAAAAGAAGACAAAAACAGTTCAAGTACGTTAAAATCTTCGTTTGCGAGAGGTTTTTACGATGGGCCAGCCATCACATTCTCCTGCCACCTCTATTAAAGAATATTGAAAGTGAGAAGTGAGGTATGATTCGTTTTCTCGTATTCTGAAATTCATCATTGACTTGTCCTGGGCACATGGACCAGGCGTTATGAACTGCCAACATCTTCAAATGGGTATAGGAATTTCGAGAATGAAGGACGAGTGTGCACAATGAGAGGGGAAGGCCTTCTACTGTGACTGACAATTTTGTCTAAAGGCCCCTCTACACAATGGCCAATAATACCACACAAGCCTAGACCACTTTGCGCACTGCCATATGTGGATGTGTGACGACGGCCAGCGCTGGCTCTGTTTTTCAACGCCACCAAGCTTGGCGAGCCCCAGCCTTGCGCCAGTGCCGATGCGAGGCAAATTTACTTGACCGGCATAGGCCATTGTGTAGAGGGTGCTTAAAAAATTGTTCATCCGTCAAGATCTTCACTCTACTTTAGACGAACTTTCTCGATCTGTTCTGCTCAGAACAGCAAGATTACAGGAATGAATTGTGCTTGAAATGCATTGTTCCAATTTTTGTACAAAACAGTCGATCACCACAGATGGCCTGCTACTCTTCTCATTATGCACACTTGTTCTTCATTCTCGAAATATCTGTACTCATTTGGTGAAGTTAAGGCGGTTTGTAACACTTGGTCCATATTCTTGGACAACTCAATGATGGATTTAATAGGTCCTCCATGGGCGAGAAAACGAATCACACATCACTTCACACTTCGAATATTCAGTGATAGAGGAGGTGGAGACGTGAAATGACTTGATCATCCTAAAAACATACCACACAGATGTTGCTGTACTAAAACTGTTATCGTGACAGTTAAATCTAGCTCTAAGTCGCAGTAGTGCCCAAAGTCGAAAATAATCCCTGCGGCCATTGGGAGCCTTGTATCCCCACTTGTCTCCTCGGAAAATGTTTTAATGTATTACTTCGAGAACTCTTGAACTAATCTTTTTAATAGCAACTCCTCCCCGCTGACAGACGATGTCATTTGACATCCTCCTCCAAAGAAAGTTCCCGTTTCTGTTTGATTTATGCAAGCCAGTAGAATGAATTTGGAGGGCGGTGAGTGGGATTTTTCTCACCTTTGCAGGGTGGCAGCCAAAATAAACATTTCAAAATTCCCTGACTTTTCTCTGACGATTTCCCTGACTGAACCAAACCAATACCTTTTAGGAATATGAAAAAACATCAATAACAATTTTAACCTATCTTAAACCGTAGGTAACAATCTTAAAAATAACAAAAATCATATAATTTATCATTATGATCAATTATCCAATTCGATATCAATAAATCGTCTAAAAATTCAAGACTGGTAAATCACAAATAAAAATTGAGAAAAAATTACCACGTTAAACTATTTATTTGCTACATAATTTTCTTTTTATATGGCTCTGAAGGGACTGAACTCATATGTTACTGAGGGAGAATGTGGTAGCGCACAATTCGCATCTAGCACTGCATCGCAACGGAAGCTTCAGACCAAGAGCTGGAACTGGGATTTTTTTATTATTTTTTACCATCTAGAACCAAAACCTAATTTAGGGAACATGAATAATCTGATTGTTAAAAAAAAAAATCAGGTTGTAGGTAGATTTTTCTGTTGCCACTGGCGTTGGTTCTGCAGGTGAGTAGTGAAGGAACAGAGCGAAGTTGAACAAGGTATGTGTTTACTACAACTCAAATTTCTCACTTATAAATATACCTAAAATCACTATACCTCTGAAATGCCATGACTTATGTTCGTTTAACAAAAAATTCCCTGAATTTTCGAGGTATTCCCTGACTGGCAGCGACCCTGCCTTTAGTTACCTAACTAACCACCAGAGTTCGTCATTTTTGGCTCTGGTGTGTTATCAGTGATAAAACAGTGAAATATAAAAGAACAAAAGTTTCAGTGAGGGCCATTTACCAGCCTTTGCAGTGCCACACTGAACATATTAATACCCCTCCATGCAAATTTTAATTTTTGTGGTTGATTCAAGCCTACTGAGGGATTCAGTCTGTCAGAAATGGCCTAGGTACTCAACCGTTCGATAATCAGATAAAAATCACCTCTGATACTAAATAATCCGTAGTACTAATCCTTAGTTACCAATGACAGCTCACCTTCAGGCTTGTTCCTACTTTGACGTAATTCTTCTCTAAAACGTTGTCCAAGACTGGATCCAACTCTTCAAAGATATCTTCTATCATCAAAGTCCTTCCCAATGACAAGCAGTCCTCCAAGTCTTGGCGGAAATATTTGTTGTTGAGACTAGTCACCTGAATTGAGGGTCATGAGCATCATCAATTTGAAATGAATAATTTGCGATCAACGTTTAATGGAAAAATGAAATCTTTGATGAAAAACTAACGTGTTTGCAGAGTAACTTTAGGATTTAATACTACCTAACTGATTCTGATAAACATTTTCCCCTCAAAATCTTCTATATCTAATCCTGTACCTAATCTTTAAAAAAAAAAAAAAAAAAAAAAAAAAAATAAAAATAAAAAAAAAACTGTTCTTGGCCAACAAATTTGTTAACAGTTATTTATATTTTCCAACATTTGAATACCGTATGTACATACAATAATTTGACCAAAAATCAAAATAAAAAACTTTTCTTCTACAATAGTTGAGGCCCTTCCAATAACGTATAGATATTAATTTAACACTAAACTCGTTTATACTTTTTGGAGTTGAATCACTTTAAAAAAAATCATGGTCTATCCCGCTAGTCCACATCAATCAAGAATGATACATATTTATTGCAAATCAACTTATGTTCATGACAACTTTTCGGTACTTACCTATTTGTTCTTGTATGAAAATATACGATTACTGTTCGTCCGCATTAAGTAGGTTGCTGAAGGGGGCCACATAATTATCCATAATAAGGATCCTGGAACCTATGGTCAACTACCACCTGGTATGGTTCCTTGAGAACAACTGCCTCATCAGCCAATATCAGGCTGGTTTTTGCAGACGCTTCTCAGCAGTTGACCTACTCTCAGCTTTTGAGATTTATATCCAGGACGCCTCTTTGGTCAGGGAGCATGCCATTGGCGTGTTATTTGATCTTGCTAAAGCCTATGACACCACTTGATGTCATAACATCTTGCAGCAGTGTGGAGTGGGAGGTGTCCATGCTGGGCTTCCTCTGCAGCTTTCTTTCCCACCAAGAATTCAGAGTGCGCCTTGGGAACATCTTCTACGATCTCCACCCTCAGGAGAATGGCATTCCTCAGGGCACCCTGTTTATGGTCGCTATAAATGGCCTCGCTGATAACATTGCAGACGATATTTGTCTCTTACTGTATGTGGATGACTTACCTATTCTCTTGCGAGGCGATGATCTGAGAAATGAGAGTGAAACATTGCAACGTGCTATTGATACCATCTATCAAATAGCGCAGATGTGAGGTTTTATTTTTTCACCAACAAAAACTACCTCCATCCATTTTTGCAGAAAGCGCAAAGCACATGATGAGTATCCATTCACAATTGGGGGAGTCACAATACCTTACTCCACACACACACACACACACACACGTTTCCTTGGACTCATAGTTGACCGCCAGCTGCAGTGGACCCAGCATATTGAGTACTTGCACCAGGCTATTATGCAGGTTGTACAGTTGCTCAAGGCCCTATCTAACAATAGTTGGGGCGCCCAGCAGGAAGTCCTCCATGCTATGCTGCAATCAAGAATTGATCATGGGTTTGCAGTTTATGTCAGCAAGAAAGTCCTTGCTGTGTATGCTGGAACCTATATTAAACAAGGGTCTTCGTTTGGCCATAGGGGAATTTTGAACTACCCCCTTCAGGTACTCGGGCGTAGACAGCCACTAAAGATTAGGCAATATCTACTGACACTCCGTTTTGCAGAGCACCTTCGTTATTTCCCAAGGCACCCTCTGCATACCATGGTAACTCTACCACCCTTGGATGAAACATATTCCAGGCTCCAGACTCGAACTTGCCCACTGGGCATCAGGAGCTCACCAGGTGGGACTGCACAGAGAGATACCGTCTGGTCCCTTTTGAATTCCCCTCCCCCTCCCTCGCTCATTGGACCTTGTCTGGGGTGCGCGTTTATTTTCACTTAAGGGTTCGGGTCAAGGGCAATACAAGGAGGATTGCTCAGCCCTCATGGACCTCAGGGTCCAACATTCACCCCCTCAGTGGGTGGATGTTCTGGCAGGACTAGACAAGGTCCAGTCCCTGGTAGTGTACCTGAAAGCCTCTGAGCCGTAGAATGAACTGTGATATATTTATTTATTTATGTACATCTAGCATACTTTTATTTAACTAAGATGTTAGTATTTATCATTATATATTTATCAATAGTATTTATGCATTTGTAAGGCTCATCTAGTCATAGTTTAGTTTTTATTACAAGGTATTTTTATCCGCTGTAGGGGTAGCAAAGTGGTCATCGCAGTACCCCTTGAGGCAGAGTGCGGTGATTCCTCTCTTTGCGGATTATTATAATTATTATTTATCCCCCTCCTCTGCCAGTAAAGTTCTTGATGGCAATCCGTCAGTGAAGGACTGTCAGCATGGCTCCCCTTAAAATCGTGCCCGTTACAGTGTCCCTTTGACACCCTTTTTGATTGCCGCTATAGACCCTTTTGGTTGAGACTCGACTTAAATTATTTAAAAAAAAATAATAATAATAAACGTTTACCTTCAATTTCCCAGCCTCTTTACTTTTGATCCAAACACTTCCTTGATTTTGTGGGTCGATGAGAAGGGGATATCTGGCTGCTTTTGTAGCGATTATGCCATTTTGCACAGATAATTCATCGTTAGGAAGACCGTGGAGGTTCCATTCGCCGATCTGAAAGTAGAAAGAGCAAGTTTAAACAATCTTGAGCAGAGAGAGAAAAAAAACGAAACGAAATTAGTAATTAACGGTTTAATAAATAATCAAGACAATAGAGAACTGCTATGTGACTGATGGATCAGAGAGGCAGGAGGGTGTTTAAGGGGGGGGGGGGGAGCAAGGATCCATCTATGTACAGCAAAGGGGGCTAACAGAATTGCTTCTAACACACCGCCTCAATTCTGCAATATCCATACTTATTGTAAATTACAAGTTTCATTTCATTTGAATTTAGGGTGAGTACATTCTTACACAAATTACAATGATTCTAATAGGCAGCAACAAAATTCAATTTTTTGTATCATTCGGTTAAATGTGCAAAAATAGTTTTAAATAACATGCGAAAATTTAGACTTTCAAACATTTCAATTTAGATTTTTAACAGATCACAGACTCACAACTAGTCGTTGAATTTTGGCGTAGGTAAAGCTTTCGTAAGACAGTCAACAATATGATCTGAAGTGTTTATGTAGGTTAACTTAGCATTCCCATTCAAAACGTGCTCTCTTACCAAATGGAATTTTACATTGGAATGTGTTTAGAGCGTTTACTTTCCAGACTGCTTGCTATTTTAATACATGCCTGATTGCCCTCAAAGGCCTCGATTTTTGGAGCCAAAGAAACCTCAGTTTGATAAATATACATTCACATATGCAATCAGTTAAAGCATAATATTCACTTTCACAGCAATTTAGCACTAGGGTTTTCTGTTTTCGGGATCTCCAGGCTATGGTGGAAGCATTTAACTTAATAGCGAACCCTGTTGTACTCTTACGGTCAGTATCATTGGCATAATCGGAATCAGCAAATGCAAAAATACAATAATCAGATTTAAGATTCTATTTTTCAAATTTTAGTGCATGGTTTCTTGTACATTTCAAATACCTGATTACGTTCTTCAAATATGTCCAATGTTCCGAGAGACATGAGTTTTGGAATTGGCTAAAGTATGATACAGAAAAGCATAAGACGGGTCTTAGTTCCTTGTAAGGGGGCTTTAAAATCTTGTGTTTCGGAATTTTTGAAGTATAGCTTAGGCTGCATGGGTATAGCTGAGGGCTTACAATTTTCAATGTTCAAGTGCTTGATGATTTTATCAATAAGTTCAGGGTAGCTATTAAAGGGAACTTGGTGTTCTACTAATTTCGAGACCCAAAAATTTGTAATTTTTATCATTAGAAACATCTTTTATTTTGAATTTTGTCCCCATTTTTCTTTTGAATTCTGAGATTTCGTCTAAATCAGGCGAAATAAGAAGCAAATCGTCTATCCACAACAAAATATAGAATTTTCTGTAATATATACAAGGATCTACTTTGCTACGAGTAAATTTTAATTTGACCAATTCAGCGTTCAAGCAATTATTCCAGACTTTGGGACTAGATCTTAATCCGTAAATGGCTTTAACTAATTTACAAACTTTGTCTATTTTGCTATCAATTGGCATACCTAATGGCAATTTCATATAAACAGGGGTTTTAAGAGTTGAATTCAAGAGTGTGGCATCAAAGTCAATCATATGAATCTTGTAATCACTTTCCACAGCGATTGAGAAGAGCACCCTGAGTGTAGTCATTCTTGCGACTGGTGAATAGATGTCATCATCTAGCTTCGGATTTTTGGAGGAATCCGCGGGCTATAAGTCTAGCTTTTCTGACTAAGTTTCCATGGACTAGATCTTGGCAAAAAACCCATTTAGAGTCAATGACAGGTTTTCCGGGCGGCAAGTCAGTGATCATCCAAGTTTTATTAGCTGTCATGTTGTTGAGTTCAGCTTGTATGGCGTTCCTCCATTCTTTTGACTTGATAGCCTCTTCATACGATGTAGGTACTTCTGACGGTAGAAATCCGCAGGATAAGGCTGCATAGTTGTTAGTTTCATTTTCTTCAGGCGGTAGGGAACCACGATGAAAATTTTCAATGTATCTAGGAAGTTTTGTCAAGCTTTGAGGCCTTTCAGTGGTTGGTAGTTCTTTGGATGCTGTCATGGTGTGTTGTTCATCCTTGCAGGATTCTTCTTTAGCGGAATCCCAGTCTTCCTCCTCCTCTTCTAGGGTGGAGTCTTCGATCTCTGAATTTTCGTATTCTATTGATTGTTTCTCGATTGACTCTTCATCTTCGTTGTCCGGGTCTCGGAGTGGGTTGATGACTTGTGTAGGGTCCATTTCGAATTTTTCATTGAATACGACTTTCCTTGAAGCGATGACATGACGAGACTTGGTGTCCCAAAGACGGTAGGGTACAAGAGTATAGCCGATGAAGTAAGTAAGCTTACTGCGATTGTCTAGCTTACTTCTGCGATCTTCCTTAGGGATATGAGCGTAGGCGTTGCATCCAAAAGTCCTCATCTTTGTGACAGTTCCCGTCAGATCCAAGAGAATGTGCGTTCGTCGCTCTCACGCTGGGCATCATTCTCGAGTTCTTGGAATGCTGTGTTTGGTGATAGATGAGGATCCGAGAACCGGAAAATCATCTTCTCCGAACAAAGTGAATATGCTATTAGTACGAGTTGTATCTCTTATGGTACTGCCACACCCCCCCTCTCTCAATGTAGTGCGGATTTAGGCCCCATTGCACCTCTGGGGCGATCTAAGTTCGTTACATGGTAGCAGAGCGTGGTTTGGATTATGTACGGCTGACGCCTAGTAATCCGATCCATTATTTTTGTGAGCGTTAATGTTTCAGAAGAAACATGGCCCGGGTTTCCAGAAGGAATACCCATTATACTCCCTTGGATACATAAATAATTTCATTGGTTCTTGACTATCAATTTCTCAATTTTTCCCCTCATATTATTTCTATTTTTCATACTTAATTTCTTCCAAGGGTATTGTTCCCCTAACCCAGGGCATCGTTCCCTATTTCATAAGTCCCCAAAGTGGGCATCTCCCACTGTGAGTCTCCTGATTGAGCAAGTTATATTATTCGTGATTGTTCCAATCTTTGATTGGGGGTTAATTATCTAATGAATACTTCATATGAAGATTCATTGACAATCCACCCTGTATTAATTTCTCTTTTTATCCTCAATCGCCAATGCAGCTATTTATTAGTGAGCATCAGTTCTCAACTAGTAAGCTATTCTACCTGGTTCACACACTTGTTCCTCAAACAAGTATGTTTTTAAGGGGAGGAGTGTGACAGTTCCCATCAAATCCAAGAGAATGCGCGTCTGTCGCTCTCGCGCCGGGTGTCAACCTCGAGTTCCAAACATAGCACATATGCTATTAGTACGAGTTGCATCTCTTATGGTACTGTCACACCCCCCTCTCTCTATGTAGTGCTGATTTAGGCCCCATTGCACCTCTGGTGCGATCTAACTCTGTTACATCTTTGACGTGTCAACTTTCCTGTTGAACCATAGGTTCGCTGGAAGCTGTCCAGAGTCAGTGTTGCTGTCGGAAGTCGATTTATATGTACGCAGCGGTCCGGATACCATCTCCCTAAAATGATTTATCAAGTGAGCTTCCTGAAATCATACACCAAGCCATGCCAAGGATGCTCCTGTTAACCTGATCGCTCCCACGGCTGTGTTTAAGCGCAAAACAGCGTCGCCGTCCAACCAGGCCCGTGTTTAAGCGCAAAACTCCGATACAGCCCCTGGTCCCAGGGCCGTGTTTACGCGCGAGCCGCACCATCACGCGATCTGAACTCGTCTGCCATCTATCTGCGAGGCTAATGAACTTATTTTTTAGATAGTGTTTACTTGGGTATCCGAAAGACATTGTTGACGTCATAATCGGCCTTATTAGTTTTAGTGTCACTCGGAAGATCGCAGAAAGATCAGAAAGTAAAAATCAGAAAGAAATGAGAATTCTCCTTTGCATAAACAATAAAAAACTATAGTGCATTCCGTTTATTCATAAGCTGAATCGTAATCTTAATGACTATATTCAGATGTTGAAAATATAAATATATAAAAGCAGGTTAAATCTTCAGCCAGTCGACAGGTATTGCTAAGTCATGAATATAGAACAAATATTTATATATAATATAGAGTTCGTACTAAACTAGTTCTCAACTATTTTTCTAACAGTTCAGAACGGATAGAGGAATAAACCTGGATTGGGTTAATAGCACGTCTTGGATTCTACAAGACAGGAATCTATGTGGCATTTATATGTTTGGGGTACATTTCAGTGTTACAAAAAATTTTTTGGTTTGAAAAATAGCCTTAATGCTAAAATCGATGTAGAAACGTATGTCGAAATAAAGATCAAAATGTGCACAACGATTATGAGCCTAGGAGTAGGAGGACAACGATTGTACTATTGATATTTCATCGATCTCTTTAGAATGTACGAGGATGTATCGAATGTACTGTAGATAAGGTACGGATAATAGTAAGGATATTAGTACTCTGTGGATAAGGTACCTATGGAGGGAAAATTCGAGTACAGATAGCTTATAAAATGTCAAATTTCGGTATAACCAAATCTTTAGTGAGATCAAGCATTTTAATTTCTCCCTTGATGGGAAAAACAAAAGATCATGGATATGTCTAGTACCTTCTGCTTACCAGTTGGTACCTACTACTCAATTGTATACCAACCATGTAGTGCCTTCTTTTCACAAGATTATTCCATTATGATTACAAAACAATATTAGTTTTTAACTTAGAGTAATAAATCAGCATTCCTTGACACTACAATGGCTTAGAGGTCATGAAATGTCGCGGTAAAATGAGAGCATTCCAAAAAGTGGCGAACGATTTTCCTACTATGAAAACTATGGGAGTTACTCTTCCCTAGTAACGCCTTGGTTGTACGTGAAAATCAATAGAAAATGTGCCGGTCGGGAAAAAAAGTGTCGGTCGGGAGAAAAAGTGTCGCGAAAAAATCCTTGACCCCCAGCCAAAAGACATATCCATGTCAAAAAGACAATGTAACTAGCGAAACATTGTTTGGTAATGAGTTATGATGAAACTTAATCCACACAAAGAAAAAAGAAAACGGGAAAAAACTTTTATTTCAAAGAAAAACATCAAGTGAACAATTTGCTTGTCTATATGTAACGTGAAGTATGACGGGATTGGCGAAAACAGAGGGGAGAACGCAGCGCGAAACCGTCGGGAAAAGGCTGAAAAAGCTTGGGCTGGAGGGTGAGACTGCACCACAGTGTCTCGGGCTGCAGCGGGAGACGGGCGCGCGATCGCTCGGTAGCTATCAGGTTAAACCTTTCGGCGGTTCCGTTCATTTCGGGAGTTCTGAGGCTAGTGTATTGGATTTGGATTCCCTTGGGCTCGCAGAAATCTAAATTTTCTAGATGAATACTCTCCTCTTTAGGATTGATATTTTTGAAGAAAATTGAGCTGTTACCATGGCCTCATATTTTAGGACAATGTCATACACTTCACATTTTTTCTACATAAGATACAAACATGCAAAATGAGTGAAATGATCAATTAATGTAACTTAATAACGTTTCAAAACGGAATTTAGTGAAAAAACGTTGTCTATTTCCACGAAAAATAAAGCGTTACAATGTTAAATCGGTTTCGACGGTTAGGCCATCATCACATTAGAAAGGACACAGGGAGAAGCGGAGAATGAATAGGTGAAGCGGGGATGGGATAGGTGAAGGGAGATTGAATCCCATTGGTAGAGAGAAAGGAAAGGGGGATTATAGCTAATCAACGTGAAGGGATAATTCCAACCTTTATAGAAATGGACTTATTAGATGGACTTATCCTCATTTGACAATTTACCAGATTTACCAGATGATTGGATTCCTTAAGATATTTTGCAAATGCCGACTTACCATTATTTTCCCAGAAATCTTCCTGATGCTCTTCTATTCTTTCCCTGAATTTCCAACAGTTTGACCGCAATATTCGTAGCTGCAATTCGTAGCTCTACTTAGTTTTCTATTCTCAGTCTCCATTTTCCATTCTCTTCAGTCTTAATTCTCTATTAGTTTTCACTCGATTTGTTGTTTTCAAACTTCAACAGGGACACCAAGTCAACGTTGTGGCATTGGATTTTTCCAAGGCTTTTGACAAGCTTTCCAAGCCATCTTGTTGGTATCACTTTTAGCATCTGGGTTTATTCAGCTCAACACTGGACTGGCTGGCTGTCAAGCTATCTCAGTGAGAGGTCCCAGATTGTGAGACTGAAGCGTTTCATAGCGTTCCCATTTGCAAGTTCCAGTGCAAGTTTTCGCATTCTCTGGCAGCCATGGTGAGGATACTGACGGAAAAGTTTGATGACATTCCAATGAAGAAGGTTGCCAGAATCAGTTCTTTCGTGGATAGGTGAACTATGGCGGACCTAAAATTCTACTTCAAACTAGTGAATGGTCATCTGGATTGTCCCAAATTGTCATCTTGCGTTTGCCTACATGTACCGTAAGTATCAACTAGATCACACAGTTTTCCATGTTCCTTTTTTGGGTAGAAACTCTTTGATGAACGGTTTTTGTCATTAAACGAGAATTTTGATTTCTTTATATTCTCTCTCAATTCATTAAGAATGACTTACTTTCCTATTTCCCCTGAACGCTATTGTATTAATTGGTATCTGAGGTTATATTTATTTTGTATATGTGGTTATATTTATTCGGTCTATTTATTTAACTGTAAGTTTCCTGTCTTTCGATCCTTCCAGAAAGTAGGGCATATGGTATATTGGGGATTTCTGTTCATATTACGATGAATAAATAAATAAAAACATAAGGGGAGTGATTTTCACCCAAGGAACATAAAAACATTTTCATTTATTTTTTCGTAAAACTATCAGTACTAAATTTCGAGTTTGCATGCAACAAGAAAAGTATAACATCTTTATAGTTTAAGGTGTCATAATGTTTTTTAATCCATCGGATGTATAGGGACATAGGGTGGCTCGTCTTCAGCTTCTTCAAACTTCTCCTCTAAACAATTGCTGCACTATTATTCTGATCTTCAATTTCTTATTTGTCCGTTCAAGAACATAGAAATAGAGAGGATAGAGAAGGAGTCTGCTGAAACCAGGCGCCTAATGATCAAATCGAAATGGGCGGCGCTGGCAGTAGGAAGTTGACTGTACTGCAGCACTTGAAAAAAATAAAAGCGCTCTCCTGAAAAGTTACTTCTTTTTACATTTTCTCCTTTTCGGAGCACTTTTATCGAAAACAAATTGACCAATTTTGATTATTATTTTTTTAATTCTGTTCCTATGTTTTGGATTAAAATTTCTGCTGAATAGTTAGGTAGTTTTCCTGATAGTCAATAGACGATTCCTAGTAAGAAATTTAAAAAAGTGAGAACTTCTGATCAGGTTCAAAAATTTCTGACTAAGAAATTGAAAAAAAAAACTAGATCAGCACGTTTTTAGGGCTTGGCGTGATTTAAGGAATAAAAATCCTAGAACTGCTCAAGAAAAGTGTACCTAAAGTTCTAGGGAAAATTATAGAGTGTCACTCTCCCCTTAATCCTTACTCAGTAACTCATACTATGCCTTAACTTCGCAATTTTCTAGCAATTACTCTAGTTAAAATGCAAAGGTAGATCTCGAAAACGTACGGTAGCAGCGTCGACGAGCAGCTCCACGATTTTCAGGTTGTGAGTGAAGGGAATATCCAAATCTATCAACTCATTTATCCATCCTTTCTGTAGCGTCACGCGGAACTCTTGATTGAAAGGACCACAATAGGAGAGAAATCCCGTCAACAAAACAACGTCTCCGATAAGTCTTTCAGTTTCTGCTTTGAACTGCTGTAACTGTGCTGTCCAGCGTTTTTGTTCTCCTGCAAGACCGGTGATTAGAGCTGTGGCTTGGTTCATTTTGTGTTGACACCTGTCAGCTTTCTCTTGAATTTCCTAGAACAACCAAGGTCAAATTATAATCGAAAAGTCCAAGTATAATTGATCTAGATGCATAGCGATTACTCTATTGATTATTTTCTCTTGGCACAGGATGGTTTCAAAACAGTTTTACAAGCTGGTTCAATGACATTGCACAACTTTTTTTTTGAGCTGGAATCTTTCGCCAGGAGCAGTTAGTGAACAGAACCCACGAGTTATATAGTAAGTAGGTATTGTTAGTTGTTATTATAATTTATTTAGTTATACAATTGATCAGTGTTTGTATATATGTGAAATAGCGACTATGCTCAAACGGTAGGACCAATTTGAATGAGAATTTTAGCATAATTATCAGCTCAAAACTCCAAATGGTTTCAACAAAAAGTCGATCAGAGCAGTCTGTGTTGACATCATAGGTATATGGCGTTGAGGTTTCCCTCCCTGGCGGACATGGGAGTGAGGTCTTGATGGTGGGCCTATGATTTCATTCAGCTATCTTCACACCGCTGTTTCGCTAACTTCCAATCATATGATAGGTACCCTCCATTTCGCACGTTTTTTTAGAACTCTTGGCAAGGTTTTTTGGGTGATGGAATAAAATAAAATTGTCAAAATTGTCCTTCCCCTTAAGAATTTTGTGGAGTCAAATATTCTCTCTTTGATCCCACACTTTTGAAAGTAAACTTGAAAAGTAAGTTCACACCTAGGTTTTTTCCCTTGACAAACTGGCTTAAAAAAATTGGATATTTGATCAAATTTGTACTCACTTGTTTTGTCCTGTTAGCTTTGTCAGCTTGTTCCTGTACTGCCTTCAGTTCCCTTTCTTTTTGAGCTTTCATTTCTTCAGCTGCAGCTAACTGCTTTTGCGCCTTGTCCAATTTTCCTTCAAGCGCAGCTAAGTTTGCCTAAAGATATATTTTTGAATTATAGCCCAATGTTCGGGAGTTTTAATACCTGCGGGTTTACACGAGAAAAAAGCGATTTACTTTCAAAGGAATGACTTCTTTGTTGACATTGTAAAATGAACACATAGCAATTGTCCATTGGAGCAAACCAGCAACGTTTCCACAAGCCTGTTTTGCTGATTCAAAAGTGTAAGTGGGTAGCCTGAGGTAAGGTTTCAGTAGATCAACCATCTCTCCAGTGATAGAGTCTTTCGGATAATTTTGCAAGTTATACAGAAATTTGCTGTCCCCCATTACCTTGAATAAACAAAAATTAATAAATTATATTTTAAAATGCTTAAAACTATAAGAAGAAAGGATTAGGTATAAGACAATAAGTTAAAAAAAAATTACTTTCAATGATTCTGCCCAGTTCATTTGGAAGAAATTTTTCTCCTTATCAATTTTCATAGGGTGAATGATTCTTCTGTTAAATAGAATAAGTACAGCATCCATAATAACAGTGATTAAATAGGGTGGTTTTCCCAGTTTTCTTACTGTGGCGATATCTGCTGCTTTTATTGTCTAAATAAAATTGAATCATGCTATGATTAGGTAATCAAAACTTCAATATGTGGAGAGAGCCTATAAGTTGACAAACATTGATTGAATGAAACAGTATGAGCAAGTCAATAATCCACTCACCAACAATGCTGCTTCAGCAGCTTCCAAAGCTGGTCGAGCCTTTTCGAGAGTATCCTCAGCAGCTTGCTTATCTTTAGCTATATCTTTGACAAGAGTCTGTGCGTTCTCTGCCATGACCTTAACTTCTGCCTGTACCTTCATGGCTATTTCCGCAGCGGCCATCACTTCTTTGAGGATCTAAAGAGAAACGTATGAATAAAATAGGTACATATTTGAGCCAACGGGAGCTATTAGTATAATCAGCATTCCCCTCAAAATAGTATCAAACTCCAGAGTGTTTTGATAATTTTTTTTTTTTACCAGAAAAATAGAGGACAAGGAGCATGTTAGATTGATGAGCATCAGTATGCGGTTGAAAAAATATGTTATGAACTTATGGAACTTCATAAATCACAGAAAACAGAATAAAACCCACAAAAACTACACATTGATGTCTTTGCCTTTGTAACTGTGTCCATTAGTGTCATTGAAAAGATGATTGGGTATCAGTTCCTAACTTTGGATCCCAAAAAGGGTATGTGCCTGGATGGAATGCTGGGCCTGGGTCTATCTCGGTACTTTTCAATAGTTTCTTGAAGCTCAGTCAGAGGTTTAGAGCATTCGAGAGAAATTTTTTGAGGATAATCCTTGGTCCAATTCGTGAAGGTGGTTGATGGAGAAGCAGAAAGAATTATGAACTATACCAGATATATTACGATACTGATGTGGTCAAGTTTGCAAAGTTGGGACTCTTGCGATGGGCTGGTTATGTCTTGAGAATGAAGTGGGATGATCCAGCTAAAAAAATAAACAATCCTCGCAACGAAACCGTATGAATCCAGAGGAAGGGGGTGGCTCAACAAAGATGGATTGTCGATACAGAAGAGGATACATTCACGGCGGAATGCCAAGATTGAAGGAGTTTAGCAGTGGATAAAGATAGATGGAAGACTGTCTTGAAGGAGGCCAAGGCTCATCCAGGGCTGCAGAGCTGACGAAGAAGATCTTAAATAAATGGTAAATCATCGGAAGATCTTATTCATTACACCTATTTCCAAGACTGCTGAAAAGTCAGATATATCATTACCGTCCAGTCTACTCATTGAGTGTCCATGTTTGGAGTCCACTCCAAAGGCTTTTGAGGGATCATGGACTCTATTTCGCTCTTTCTGTGGACCTATCTCAAGCAAATGGTCTGAAGGCTCTCACCATTGAGAGCTATTTAGATGACTATCGATAGAAATTCAGAATTTGATGCTTGGAGTAACAAAAACCACCACCACACAATGTTATACCGTACTCAAGAGCTTTCAGCCTCAATTATGACTGCACACTTAGAGGTGCAGCACACCACTCAAATCTTGGTGTCACGTTTGACAACCTATTGAATTCAACTGAGTAAGCCCTTTTAGCTCCTTCAGCAGTGTAAATTGCATACATGATTATTTAATCTACAGAAGCATCCCGTA
The DNA here is from genome assembly GCA_030762985.1 of Adelphocoris suturalis. NCBI lineage: Eukaryota > Metazoa > Arthropoda > Insecta > Hemiptera > Miridae > Adelphocoris > Adelphocoris suturalis. Next base: position 84,625,914 of record CM061042.1, read on the forward strand.
GAACGTGTATGCACAGAGTACGTAATTGGTAATTAAATGTAAAACACGTGGAGGGGAGGTGATGAGCATTCAGAGAACTATACAAGGCAGCGAGCAAGTAGAGTAGCTTCTAAATTGCTCACTTCTTCAGCAGCAGCATTTGCAATAGCAATTTCCTTCTCCCCTTCCTGTAACTCAGCTTTGAGAACAACGACACTTTCAGCGGCTTCAGCTAATTTATTCAAGCCAGTCGTCATTTGCAATCTGAGTTTCTTAATTTCATTGAAACGCTGTGTGTAAATATGTTTGTATCCCTCCAAAAATGACAGGAAAGATTTTGGTGTGACGTATGTCCTTCGACGATACCTAAAAATTAAAAAATGTCAATGTCAAAAATGTCAACCTTACAGACGTTTAATATACCTAGGAAGTATGGAACCTTCAAAGTTTGTAACAATTTAAATGAAAATACCTTTCAAAGTAATGTGTACAAGCATCTGCCACTTCATCTTGAATCTGACCCATGAACTCAATTGTTTTGTTTTTGACTTCTATCGGGCAAACCATTTGGTATTCGTCAAGAAAATGATGGGCAACTTCAATCAAAGCAGACCGAGGCCATCTCGAAAACCAGTCAATAGTACACCCAGAAATGAGGCCAGGAAACTTCAGTGCTCTTGATCTAAATTTTTCACTCACCTTTAAAATTAAACTTCAAGTAGAACCTTACTCTTTTTGATTGCTTAGTGGGTTTCACCGATATTAAGATTCAATTCTAAACCAAGATTCAATACAAGAGGTAGGTAAATATCTTATAAGCTCTTACCGGCGAAAAACAAAGCACAACGTGAAGATTCTTTCGTGACTGCTGAATGAAAAAGTCATACAAACTCTCCAACGTCGGTGATCTTTTAGGATACATTCTCTTCATGATCATAACTAATTCATTGCACATCGTATCATTTTCTTCTTTGGTAAATAAATTTGCAACCTACAAAGCAGAATTTTGTTGTTCAAAATATTTTAGGTAACAACCATTAAATGAAGATATTACTTATATCTAGGGGCACTAGAGGGTGGTTCAACAATGTAGTGGCCCCCAGCCACAGCATCAGACAGAGCCGCTTCAAAGAGAAGATTCAAAAATTAGCGGGATGGGCGCCTTCCAATCGATACTTAGCTCCGCCATGTTCGTAGCACTGTCCGTGGTCCCCAACCCTTCATTGTTCCTTCAGCTGCACGTCGTGACAGACGGAGATTTGCTGCATTCCCATCTAATAATCTTTTCGAACACATTCTTCGGGCGAACTTGGTGCCAGTGTTTTCCATTTAATAGCACCTTGTTTCGTGGCTAGTTTTTATATCCTCAATCACGAGTTTAGTGAATTGTGCATAATATGTTTCGCTCTCACGATCCTTCCCCTGGTCAACTCCCTTTGGGAGTGCGATGGGATTTTTTGGAAGAAGGGTCGCAAGAAACTCCCTTTTCGTGCACAGAGAACCGGGAGTGACGTTTTCTGAGTTTTTATACGGTCGGGAGAGAGATTTTTCACCCGATTGGGACCGGGATTATGCGCCTGTGGTTCGGCCAGTAGGCGAGGTGAATTTTATGGCGTCTTTAAACATTACCGCCATCTTGCTCAGGGGGATGGAAATAAGGAAATAAGATTATTTTTCAATTTCGGGTTCTGATGTGAATAGGGTAGAATTTTTCGACCCTCCAGGTGCAGATGGGACATTGGGAAGATTTCTTTTTTGACCTCGACCCAGCAACTTCCGAGTTTACAGCCACAGATAATGTTCGGCCTCTCCTCTGGGGCCGTTTAAGTTCATTTATAAATTTTTGATATGGAGTTGCAGTTAAATCAGATATCGCGGCTTGAGTTCAGGGGGTTCATGTTCCCCAACTTAATCTGCTGCTACGTTCCCAGGATCCCATTTTATTAACCAAATATCAGTGATAAGCTTGTATCCGACTAGATAGGGTGTCATTAGCCCACCAGGAAGAATCAGGTAGTTTCTCCGACTCCTTTTACTAACCAAGTCATCTAGGGGGAAACGTTGTATTTGGCTTTTGAAGATTAAAATTCTTACGCCTGGGGACTCTTTTAACTAATGAAGCTTTGGGGACCATGGACAGTGCTGCCAACATGGCCGGGCTGAATATCAGGTGGCATGACCTACTGGAAGGCGCCCGTCCCACTAATTTTTGAATTTTCTCTTTAAACTGGCTCTGTCCAACGCCGTAGCTGGGGCCACTACATTGTTAAACCACCCTCTAGTGCCCCTGACATAATTATGAATGAACTTCACTAGGAAGTTCGTTTATTCATCAATTATTGTGTTATATTGCACATAACACATACCTCTCCAGAACTTAATATATTGTTGAGAAATTCCAAGAAGGCTTCATCCTTTATATCGTTGTCAGTGAAAAGAAACGTTATTCCCTGGCATTTTCCCCCGGCCACTCGATACAGGTGTTTCAGGTCTTCCATGAAGTTGTTAACACCATAGATTCTAAAAGAAATGGAGACATTTCAAAATACTGAGAAGAAAATTTGAACTACTACCCTCCAATCTTGAGCAACTGAGTCAAGAAAACGTCAGTAATACATGGGGTACAAAACGTTTGCTCATGTGCAGTCGCTACTGATAGTCTGGAAACGAATAAACTTACAAGGAGCTTTCTCTGAGCTAACCCCCACAACTCCCTAACATCTAAACAAAATTTTCCGAATCATTTTGGTGTAGCAACTCAACGAATTTTATGTTCACACATTACTAGGGGCCAAACACAAGAGATTAAAATGATCATTTACAAGCCTTTCAGAGGTCTGGTCACTAGCTAGTCGAGTACTGAGGGCAAGTGCATTTGATGTAAAGACATCACCATCATCAGTCCGTCAAAACAGTAGGTACTGGAGTCAGTCAGTCTAACTTTTACTTTATATAGAGGGGTCAGTGAAACAGAAAGGGAGGGGAGGTGGTGGCGAGGGGCGGAGAAAAAGAGAAGGGAAAAGGTGTTGTTAGTAAATAAATATGTCTGTTGGTGAGTTATTACTATTATCCTAGATTCAACTACTACCTAATGTATGTATTATCAATTAGGATTAGGTATCTATATATTATTATTTATTATTATCTAATTTAAATAAACCATTTTTTAAAATAATGTTAGGCTCATAATATCTATGAGATATGGTTATGATCAAATCAACATATTATCTAAGTTTCTATCAATATTTACGATATATTGTGAACTCTTAGCCATTACTAGTGGTTCCCCATGCCGTTAATAAGGCGTTTTTAATATTAATTTTTGATGATCTATCTTTACGAATAGAAACTGCTCAGCTCAACCCACCAAAATCGTTTCGATCTCGTTGAATTTGTATGTCCATTTGAATCTCCATGTACAATTTCAGCTCAATGGGTCCACTAGTTATTACATGATTAATAACACACACAGGTACCATTAGATTTTTATAAAATGGTAACATGAGTTCCTAGGTCGTTTGGCTATGTGGTCGTCAATGTGTTCATCTGTGGGTGTTTTACCTTTATTCATCAGTCTGTAAAGTGGTATTAATATGGCATCTGATGTAGTGCCAAGTACGTTTTTGTTAATGATGCGTCCAATGAATTAACGTTGTAGGTATATTTCTAAATTTTCAAGTATGTTGAGTCAATGTCCTTTCTGTTCTGGATGTAAAAGTATCATACAGTCTTTAATTTTAGTTCGTTCATGGTAAAAGGTTGGCGTAATTTGATTATCAGTGTTCTGTCTACCCTTTCCCTTTCGCTGACCCCTCTATATAAAGCTACAGACTGACTGACTCCAGTACTGTTTTGAAGGTCTGATGATGGTGTCCTTACACCGAAAGTGCTCATCCCATGTACTCGACTTGCTAGTGACAACAAACCCCCCCCTTGCCCCCGAAAGGTATTCAAATAATAATTTTACTCTTACTACTTGCGGAAATAACCCTTTAGATATTGTTACCTCCATGCAGCCACCTCCATGCCGGCCACAAGTCATGGAGGAAGGGAAGGAGTTAGAAGAAGCCAAAGACAAGATAAGGTATCACTCCTTGGTGGGTGACGTCACCCCCATGTCAAGACGTCAAACTTGTAGTTGGTGTCTTGTGTACCCTGTTCCCAACTCTTATGTTTGGTCTATGCTGTTGATTGTCCAGCATAGCACACTACAATATATAATTGAGATTAAATTTATAAGAGCGTCGTTTAATTTAAAGCTTCCAATTTTTAATTGTGAGAAATGTTCCTGTAATGAAATTTATGATAGCACACGCGAGTGAGATACTAACGGTCTTATGAAAGACGAAGCTTATACAGGATTTTCACAGGCTAACCTGCACAATCCTAGCAAATTTAATAAAATAATATTCATCGCTTCCCTCTACAACGAACTTTATATTTGCTCTTGCGCATTTGCCATTTTGGACCAACCATGATGACATTCATAACCAATCATCTTATGACCATCCTCTAATTTTGAGTAAATTTGGGAACTATGTTCCTTGAAATTCAGATTTGAACTTATGCAGCTTATTAAATTGGTCAAACAAATGTAATTCAAGAAACCGTTGTATATAAGGAACTATCCCGCACTCACCACTTCTGAATATAACATCAAAATCAGTGTTATTTAGAATATTTTTGTCTGGCACCAGAGATGGAACACTGCAGACACGCTACCTGAATACACTATATATTCTAGAGTAATAATAATTCCCTTTATTTAACGTAACAGAGAGAGGTGAAGGTAGATAATGTGTACTGCTAATACAAAACGATATTTTAATAGAATTGATTATGTCACGTGTAAGCCAACACTGAAACGAGACCTTCTTGAACGATCAAGTTTGTCCCCCACCCTGGCAACTACTTGGAACCGTTCGCTACAAGAAGAACTGTGAGTTCTTCAATTCCGTTCAACGAGGAGCAGCTCATGAGTCACAAATGAAAAGTCACATTTACGTTTCTAAACTGTTATGTGATCGTGTTATGAGATGCGAGCTTGCGAGCATCCAGACCAACAAACTATACACTTCATTCTGACCTACATGTCCACTAATCTGCATTTTTACTAAGGGATTGACTACTGCTCTCAACAAAACAGGTTGAACGGAATTGAAGAACTCACAGTTCTTCTTGTGGGGAACGGTTCCAAGTAGTTGCTGGGGTGGGGGACAAAATTGATCGTTCGAGAAGGTCTCGTCAACACTGAATATATTTTGTTAATACAAATGTAAACAATCCAGTTCCCTTAGCTACTCATGTGTGATGTGAATAATTATGTAGGTGAAGTGGCATCTATCACACTCGTCCACCCTTCAATTACGTCCGTGGGTCCAAGAACTGGTCGTTCTGTGGGTGGTCCATTCTTTCCTGGATTTTTCAACACCACATCCAAATGGGGTGTCCTCAGCTGATCAACATGCTGAATGTCTGATGTCCCTCTCTACATCCCACTTAATAATGTACCTAGGTCCCCTTTTTTCTCTAGGATTGTTCCGACATCCCATTTCTTGTTGGGCTTGTTGTAAACTCTGAATGCTACCGGTGTTCCTACACCAAAGGTCCGAGTAATGGGAACTGGGTCACTGCTAATATGCTGATTTCAGTTTTCATCAGTAGACTTAAGCAAATCGAGTTTGGTTCTCAGAGGGCGTCCCAAAAATAATTGTGCAGATGTTTCTCCCGTCATTCTATGTGGTGTTCTATGATAAGTGAAAAGGAACTTCATCAATGCTTCTTTGATGCTTTGTCTTTCCAGTATTGCCGACCTCAAGGAGTTCTTGAATGTTTGTACACCCCTCTCTGCAAGTCCATTTGTTGAAGGATGATATGATGCAGTCAACTTGTGATGAATGCCTAAATTCTTGCTGAAATCTGTGAATTCATAGCCATACGTAACAAGTTCCCTTAGCTGCTTGTGTGTGATGTGAATAATTGTGTAGGTAAGTGGCATCTACCACAGTAGGTAGGAGTAACTAACAGGTGGTGGAGGACTGTGAGCATGTAGACTGCAATGTATGCATCACGAAGATGGCCTACTGAGACTTATTACATACTTTTCACATTTGTTGGATTATTTTTGCTGGAAGAAATGAAAACTTGTTTTTTCTTACTTAATATACATGGATTATCGTCAGGAACAAGAAGGCACATGATGGGAATTCATAAATCCAGAGCGACAATAGCAGTACTCAATGTGGGTGACAGATAAGGAGTGCAATCAGAGCATTGCCTTACATCTTATTTTAGGCCAGTCACCGCAGACATTGAAGGTCACAAAAAAACCACACGTTCTACTTTTTTGGTACCTTGTTGGGGTAGGTACCAGTAGTGTTTAACCAATTTTGCAGCTTCGAAAGACCCCAGAAAACTTCGGGGTGTGTTTGCTTCAGGCTTTGGCATATAGCATCCAAACTATGCATCCTACCGGAAAATTCATTGTATACTTTTATAAATAAGACTATATTTGTTACAATTTGAGTGCAACCGCAGCAGTATAGGTCGAATAGGCTTCGAGATACTGCACTTCAAAAACTGGGAAATTTTCCCAAAAAGTTTGAAATTGTAGTTTTAGCCGACTTCCATGCAGATAATCGGCTAAACTACTCAATCTATGAGGAAATTTATGGGACATGAAGTTCTTTAGCTTTGACTTAAACACAAGTAGAACCCAGTTGGGCCAATAATTCCTGAGTTATCATGAAAATACTTGCCACATGGCCCTAGGAGTATCTAGGATGTGATGGAGTCAAAGAAATAAGTGGAATGTCTCGTTCCTTTTTGCAGTATTTCCTCTTCTGAGAATAGAGCCATGGGATAAGGGTCAAATCGAGTGTATAGTGGTGTTTTTGGTCGTGTGCTGACGTGTGCGTGTGTGTGTCAGGTGCTGGAGTAGACATTGTGCGTATGAGTGGCACTCTTCAAACATTTCTGCATTTCTAATCTTTATCACACACTCGAGATCACAGCCGAAAAAAAATTTTTTGGTAGATAAGTACACAAGACTTGGTTGCTGAACTGTCAGAGAGATAAGCTGAGATGATAATTTGATAAGAATAACAGGTTTCTATGCTGAATTTTAACGAAAATACTCGAGAAGCGCTTTCTTTGCACATCCAGATGGACTTTGCAAACCAGACCCACTTCCCGTGCCGCTGTTCAGACTATTTCAGATCTGCAAGCTTCATGCGCTTCCTACAGACAGCATGTGACAGCACTTGTCTTATCTCGTCCATCTGGCCAGTAACATCCAATCCTGCGATTTTTTGAAACATCAGAACTGTCCCAGAACTTTTTCTTTCGTTCGGTTACAAAATCAAAATAATAAGTATGCTTCTGATTCTGCTAGTCATCCCCCCATCTAGCAATGACTGGACACCTCGCCACTGGTTGTTCTGTTGTGGTACAGGATATACACCATAAGTACTTTAGACCTTTACAGATGTTGAGCATGTAAATCAAACCTCCAGTCCATTGGGCGAGAACACTGCTGGATATTCCTCGGCCATGTGTTAAGCCTCATTAGCCTCATTAGTCTCATTAGCACTTATCATTGGTCCTTTCATTGACTTTGGTAGGGGTGATTTGAGTCCACTCTGTATAGTCTAAATAATGTTATTTTTGCTACTTCCCACTATATAATGAATTACATAAATTATTTACTACGTATAATTTTTGCAAACCTCCACCTCATGGAACCATAACCAGGCAATAATTTCATCCCATACAATCAAGAAATACTGACCTGGTGCAACCTAGTGCAACAATGATTTTGTAATATCCAATACAAAAACAAACCTAAACTGCTTACATACCTATCCCTGATGATACCTGTAGAAGGCGAAAGTACTTGGACACTAATAAACCACGATGAATCATAGCCTACCAAAATGCTCATCCCCTCAAACCACCCCTACCATTATAGACCGAGAGCTGGTGACAGCCCGATTCATCCGGAAAAATAAAGTTCTGATAAGCACTTAAATTGACTGTGCGTGACGCCTAGAACCCAGTACTGGGCGTCTGCCTTGCGATATCCGGGGACTACCTAATTTTAAGGCTACTTAAATTTTCTAAATAGGGGCACTAATTCAACCGGAAGAATAAAACCTTGAAAGTGGTCTGATTTGAAAGGTGTTTTACAGCTGAATACAAATATGTGCGTCTGCCGCCGTCTGCCTGGGGAGTTCACCCACAGAGGCCGGTCAAATTTTCTAAATTGGGGTCACTAACTCAACTGGAAGAATAAAACCTTCAAATTGGTCTCATTTGAATGGTATTTCAGACCTGAATACAAATATGTGCGTCTGCCACTGTCGGCCTGGTGCGTTCACCTCTAGCAGCTTATCAGATGTTGTAAATTTGAGTACATTTCGATAGTTATGCCGGTCGATGTTTGGGGAAAAAAAGTAACCTAGCCATCTTTTTTAATAAGCAGGTAACTTGAGATTTTTAATTTTTTTGAAATGTGAATATAATAGTTACATCTGTAGTACTAATTGTATGTAAAAGTGAAAAGTATTGTAATATGTACACAACAAAAAGATCTCTCTTCAACCTCTTCTACTCTTCTGTAATAAGAGTAGAAGAGGTGAGAAGAAAATGCTGGAATTCAGTCTACCTCGTCCTCTGAACTTGAGTAGCATGCCATGTCGTCATCTGAAATTCCATCCCCCCCAAAAATTATAAGTACGTATATATAGTTTGCCAATTATAGGAACAATGCAGTCCAAAGTGAGTGCAACTTAATTAACATTAAACCGTAACCAAAGTGAGGGCTACAAAAAACCTACCACTATCATCTGTGATAACAACGTCCATCAAACTTTTAGGGGCCATGTCCCCATTGAACCATACTGGGCAGTAGTTACCTTCATTGATCTCCCATCCGTACTGAACTGGATCTAATGCTGTTTGGCCTTGAGTGGCATTCATCCACAACTTGGTAATGTAGATGGAACGGAGCAACTTCTTCTGCAGTGACAGTTTTGTCGGAGGTATCCCTTGTGGCTCAAACTTCTTGATGTTTTTGAATAGTGGCTCGTTATGCTTTTTCGGCCGATAAGCATTTTCAAAGCAGATTAGACGAGCTTGATCGACAGATGAGCAGTTCTTGATGCCGTATAACTCGCAAACGAATCGCTCGGCTACGTCACTGGCCATTTCAAAGTCTGTCTCATGGAATGAGGCAAAGAAGTCAACATAAATGTGATTTTTTTGGAACACAACAAATGGCCTTGTTTTTCCTTTTTTGAAGAAAGAAGCAGTGAAATCACAACCAGTGAATGCATGAAAACTTGCGAGTCCTCGGGCAACTTGTGGTGTCAGAATTTGGAACATTTTTGTGACGTCAATATAGCGGTGAGTGTTTTTCGTATATTGGCCAACTTCCATCCATACTTGGTGCTTCCCTAGCTTACCCATGTTTGCAAGTAATATTACCAGGATATCGGTGTCATTGCAGCGTACAACGACATTCTGAGATTGAGGAAGTTTTCCTATGTGGTAAATTATTCTCGTGTCAGCCTCTTCATGACTGCATGAAAACTGTTGGACCTCTTCGTGGTGAACTCCTCCATCCTGCTCGTCTTTAGTCAATATCAGGCATGAATCATCGGAATTTACCAATAGCTTCTTAAACCCAAAAAACTCCGCCATTTCATGTTTCACCCACTGACCAAGGAAGAATCTGATCAACTCTTTTTTGAAAGAATTACTCCTTAAATGCTGGAGAAAATGTTTTGGCACTAGCTGGTTAGGACCAATAATGGAAATAGGGGTGCTGCCTTCGGTTTGCCTTCGAGCTCTCTCTGAATCTCTAATAGATGGAGACACTTGTTTATCAAATACCTATAAGGTGTATCTCGTTAGCTTTGAAATTCAGCTTACTCTGCAAACCTTTCTCGCTAACTCGTAGAATGTCATATTGATTTCCCACATCTGATGAAGTTGGAAAAACCCGTGCATGAGTATCACATCAATTCTCTGGGGGGCGATACTATCCACCATTTTCTCCAAATGCATGGAGAGGGTGGATTTCTCAGACTTATTCATCGTACCATCGGAGTGGGTCAAAGCACGAGGAGTTGGAGTCAGTTCATATTTCAGGACCTCACCAACATCCACTTTTTGATGGACAGAAATAGCTAGAAGCCTGGCAAAGTAGTCCTTTATGACAACAATTTGTTTAGGCTCTCTTGATGGTTCTTTAGAGCTTTGGCTCGTTCCCTGACAAAAGAAGAAATTTTTTGTCTTTTGATTGGTCGTTCAAATCGATCCTCATCCTCAGCACATCGAACGATAAATCGGCTGGAAGTTTATCTGGTTTACTGCTGAGAATTTTCCTCCGCAAAAGAAAAGCGGCTTCTTCTAGGCGTTTCTCTTCTTTTGTCGCATTCAATAATATACCAATCTGCTCCTCACTAATGCTTCTGCTACAAACTACTTTCTTCGGCCCAAGTTTATGTATTTGAATCATTTCAAGGAATTTGCCTCTGATTTTCTGTTCCAAATGTTGAGTTGTGTAAGAATGAGATGTGGAACCTGTAAATTGTTGGTGGAAAGTTGTGAACACTTCAAGCAAATGGGTGAGGTGCAATACTTGATTTTCATCTAGAACACACTGTTTCAAGTATTCCATTGTGGCATTGAAGGTATCAGAATACAAATTGCCTGTTGGCTGAGCAGCAGTAGCCTTTTGAAATTTGCTCAAGCATTCCAACCTGCAACGGAGATGATAACGGACCTCTTTCGATACAAAGTCTGTGTCCCCAATATCCCTAAGGAAATTGAAATCTTTCATAGTCACGCACTCCTCACGTAAATTATCCTCAAAGTTTTTTGTGGAGACAGAGTGCAGTGGTTGAACTTTTTGGTTAATTTTCCTTCTCTCTTTTTTACAAAAAATGCAGACTTTCTGAAAGACCCCAGTTCGAAGATTTGCCGCAATAGAAATGGGATAAGCGGACCTGGTAGCTGGAGGTGTTCTTGGAGCCGCATTTGAAGGTCCTGCTGATGGTTCTTCTGACGCGTCAATTACAGACGATTGAACCGCGGTGAACACACATCATTTTCAATGATAGCCACAATTCACTTCCGCGAATTCTGACGGAAAACACACATCTGCGTGGGCCATCGAACGTTGTTTTCGAACGTTCAGAATTTGAATACATTTTGAAAAAGTACTTTCCGTGAACGTTTTCACATCTTGTGAAATTTTCTGACACAAGAAGCATCGTAAAGCCATGTTGTCACGACGTCGCTGTTCAGTTTTTTCTTCAGATATCAGAAAGAATAAAAGGCCTAACAATAAAATTCGCGACACTGAGTAAAACAAGGTTAAAAAACACGGTCAACAAATACCGAATTCTCCACTTCTAGTCTTCACGAGAGCAATGACTCAACTGAATGACATAATTCACTTGTCGATGGCTTCACCTTCCCCCTCTCTAATTTAGGCTACTCGCACAAACTCTGCACTCAGGTACTGTAACAGTTCAATTAGGGACCATCGGAATTTTCCATCCGGAAAGTTCTGCTATCCTTTCCCGAACATACGGCGCCCCCCAGCCAACATGGTGTGAAATGTGTAGATACCTGCTGGAGAAAACAGGACTTCAGATTAGCTGGAGGTGAACGTCCGAGGTGAATGGTTGTTGGCGCTCATTATAAAATATTAATTTGAATACCTACCTACCCATCTAACATAGAATTGTGCTCCTTGAAAGAATTTCCTCCCAAATTCGTATGAAGTGGGTGCCTGAAAGTACTCAAATTTACAACTTCTGATAAGCTGCTAAAGGTGAACGCACCAGGCAGACGGTGGCAGACGTACATATTTGTATTCAGCTCTAAAATACCTTTGAAATGAGTCCAATTTCAAGGTTTTATTCTTCCAGTTGAGTTAGTGACCCCAATTTAGAAAATTTGACCGGCCTCTGTGGGCGAACTCCCCAGGCAGACGGCGGCAGACGCACATATTTGTATTCAGCTGTAAAACACCTTTCAAATCAGACCACTTTCAAGGTTTTATTCTTCCGGTTGAATTAGTGCCCCTATTTAGAAAATTCAAGTAGCCGTAAAATTAAGTAGTCCCCGGATATCGCAAGGCAGACGCCCAGTATTGGGTTACAGGCGTCACGCACAGTCAATTTAAGTGCTGATCAGAACTTTATTTTTCCGGTTGAATCGGGCTGTCACCAGCTCTCGAACTATTAGCACTTGTTCTGTCGTCAAGTCTGTCCCAAGGCCCGACCAAAATTTGCGAAATCCACGGATAGTGAATTCTCCTCCTGCTGTAAATAAATCTCATTCACCACATAAATCACATATAACTGTATTCTATCACATTGTATAGGTAAGTGTAAAACAATTCACACTCGGAGCTCTATTTCTTGAGAAATCCGATTTCCTTAATTTCTCGTATTTTCCTAATAACTCAGAAACTATTTATTGGCCCAACAGGGTTCTGCTTGTGCTTAAATTAAAGCTAAATAGCTGTCCTACAACTTCATTTCCCATAAATTTCCACACAGATTGAGTAGTTTAGCCGATTATCTGCAAAAAATCAGCTAGAACTACATTTACGAACTTTTTGGGGAAATTGTCCTATTTTTGAAGTGTATTATCTCAGAACCTATTGGACCTATTGAGCTGCGGTTGCGTAGAAGTAGTACCAAATATAGTCTACTTAAAAAATGTATACAGTGACATTTTTGGTAGGATGTATAGTTTGGATGTTATAAGCCAAAACCTGAAGTTAGAACAAAAATTTCGAGGTTTTTCGAGCACCACGAAGTTTTCTGGGGTCTTTCGAAGCTGCAAACTTTTTTATACACTACTGGTACCTACCCCAACAACATACCAAAAGAAAACAGAACGTTTAGTTTTCTTGCGATCTAACGCAAATTTTATTTTTGTCTATAGTGACTGGCCTATTTTATTCAAAAGCAAGTACTCTGTGCTCAAATACCTTTGCCTTTTCATTGGTCTTCGCAGCTTTGCCATCAGCTTACAACTCAATCAGATTCGTTCCTTCAACTTGCACTGTTCTTATGCCATCATAGCATGGAGCTTGATTCCCAATGAGAAGCAGGCCCTCCACGCTATCAAGTCAGGACTAATGAGATTTGACACGCTTTTTCAAAAAAGCCTCACATACGCTTTTTCATTATTTTTCTATTAATCTGTTTTTCTTTACTTCATTATTCCAACAAAGGAGAGCTAATGGAGGGCCCCGCGAACCCGGCTGCTACACTCATAATTATCACGGCTACTTTCCAGTACACTACAATTCTGAAATTTTAGGCTTTTACTGATATCAACCTTTGTCGAAAAAGATAAGCCATTCAAAACTTGGAGACATGGCTGTTCATATCTTAGGAAATTACATTCTTGTTACTAGGGACAATCTCAGCAATAAAGCAGTATCTGAGAATAAAGGTCTGGAGCAAACATGAGCAAAAATGGACTGTTTCATGACTTAATTTCCTCATTATTATCTTACTATTTGTTCTACACAATATTATTGTTATAATATCATACATAATTTATTATTGTCGAAAGTCCCCAGATGAAAATCTTTTGCAAGTTGGGAACAATATTGCAAGTTTAGGTGAACCAAATGGAAAAATATAATAGGAAGGTACAACTAGTGGTAATGACATCGGACTTTTTACAGATTCCAGTTTGACAACGATCATCAGGAATCTAGCAGATCAACCACTAATAACTGAGGCAATAGGTACCATTCTATATTTTCTTAAACAGAGCGGTATTAGATATTTATAATTTTCATATTTGGCGACCTCATACAAATCAGCCACCAAATGGACCAACTGATCCATTACACTAAAAGGATCGGTCGAAGGTTAGAAGGTTTCAGCTCGGTGTAAGCCCTGTACGCCCCCGAACAGTAAATCAATACATACTTGAATAAGTTAAAAGCAGATAAATTGATTGAGTACCTTGTTAAAATAATTTGATGAGTGGTGTAACCAGCTATGAAAGTGGCCAATTTCGTCAGAGTTTGTTTTCCTGATCCGCCCACACCGACCAATAAGGCACTTCCACGAGAAGTTCTAATGATTCTGGATATTATCATCAAGTGAACCATGGCATCGTGGAAGAAAACCATGTCCATTTTCGAACCTCTAGCAGTTTCGTTATAAGCAGCCATGTAAAAGAAGAGCTTTTCTTTAAGAAATGACCAACTGAAATTCGGAAAAGAAAATGCAATCATAAAAAAAATTGAAAAAGTAGTTTCTACTCATTGAAATTTTTATTAAACAATATCAATAATAATAATAAACTATCACCAGTTCAAAGATATCCATTTTCCATGGCACGATCCAGGGAACACTATTTGTTAGTAGGATTGCTGCTCCATCCTCGACGCCGAGACTCCTCACTCTTCTCCTTGTCCCTCGCAATAGGAGTGACACTGCTCTTATTGTCGAATATTGCATTTTTACTCTTACCCATTCGAGAACCTGGGAGAAAGGCCTTGTCCACTTATCTGACAATTTTTCAGCCAGAATACATTAAATTCTGTATGGAGAACTCCCTCGCAAGGCGTTACTAGGGGTGAAAATAAGCCCCTCAAGTCTTCAGCGGCCCTATCATACTTCAAATGTTTTTCACGGGCTGCTCGTTCAGCAACATCGCCCCAGAGACAAAGGTTTTAAGTTTCTACTCATTTCAAACATAAAACATTCTCTTCTTGCGTTGAGTGAAGTTGATAATAAAAGTTTTTCTAATAACTAATAATATCCATAAGTTTTACAACAAGAATTTAACAAAATAACTATGGAATTTTATCCGAAAAATTTGATTTTCAATCCAAAGCCACATCGAATAAATGAAGTTTATGGAGAAAAAAAACTCTGCAAATTGTTACAAAAAGGTTTATTATTTCTGTATTAGGTAATTAGCCCTTCAACGCAGATCTCTGATCTATAATTATTAAATGCAGTTGTTATGATTCATTGCAATTTGTATTTATTAAACTTGGGCTCCCACCAAATGAAAATTAATGAGATAAAATAAACACCTATCTAGGCTCTACTAGTTACAAGAATTATAATAAACTCGATTTCGTGAAGAGAGAATTCCGCTGGAATGATAGTTACCAGCAGTCTCATCGGAGTTTATGTGGCAATTTTGGTTTTTTATTTTCAATAATAAGCCTATGTGATCGTGTAGCGAAAAAATTGCATAACCCCCCTCAAACTTTGTCACTTTACGTTTCAAGGTGCGTAGAATCCAAATTTGAAATGTCCGTTCGCTGTCCGCCGTCCGGGCCATAAAAAGGCTAAGAATTTACTTAAAAAACTCGTTCTTTCGCACATAGACTCCATTTGGGGTCTAGTTGGTCTTAACCTGTAACCATCCCGATCGCTTTACTCGCATAGATGCTATGGGCCATCTACACGCATGGCACGCTTGGCAGGGGGACACGGTGGGTGGTGAGGGTGGTGAGCGGGGGGTGGAGTGAGAGGAGGCGCCGCGGCACCTTGTGGTGGCTGGAGTGACCAGGGGCGTAGCAGAGGGGTGTAGGAGAATGGATATTTATTACTTTTACGTGTTATACCCATATAATACACCGCGGCACCATGAGGTGGGTACGGCGTTCCTTCGAGGCATGAATATATGTTTTTTCTAGGTCATATTTGTGTGTTAATACCAATGCTTTTCCTACGCATATTTAATAACATATCCTCTCGACTTTTCGTACGTACTTAGATAATGATATTATTAAGGCAATAACTATTTGAATAGATAGGAGCTCAAATCGAGAAATATAAACATGCGTATATAATTATAGAAGTATAGGTTGTGGCAACTCGAAATAGGACACGCCGAGGAGTCTAGACGGGCCTTATGACGTACGCAAGCCAACTAAAACTACGATCAAACTCAATTGAAAAAATAATAAACCTTTGTGAAATAATTTGCAGCGTTTTTTACATGTTGACACAATTTCTACCCAGACTCATGTCGCCGATTTTTTCCCTGTAAAAGTTCTAGCCGTTATGGAGAGCAAAAGGATGAACTACAGCAATCCTTTATCAAATCTTTAACAACCATATTTCATTTTTAATTTTAATCTTTACCGAATACTCATTTCGTAAGTTATCAAAATCCCAATTTTAGCAAATTTTCGTAGACAAAGAAACTATTGCAATGTCTGCAAAAATTTTAAATTAAAAATTTTCGAAAATCTTCCACACTGAAATCCGTTGTGAAACATCCTGAGACGAATCCTAGAGTTAACGCTTTTCATATATATATATATATATATATATATATATATATATATATATATATATATATATATATATATATATATATATATATATATATGAAAACAAATCTTTTGATTCGTTAATCGCTCTGTTATTTGAACGGAATAATAAAAATAAAAAAATAAATAAAATTTGGAAACTTGGGAATACATATAAAAATTGTTGACTGTAAAATTGAAAATACTTAGATCCTAACTCTAATATGCTGAGTAAAACTTGAGAAAAGTGTACCCAAAGTACTGCAAAAATAATGGGGTGGCGACACACACGCCCTTGAAACACGCACGAAACAAATTTCATTTCTCAGTTTCGTGCATATTGCTTACATCAATTTATCTCTTCCAGTTGTTGTAATCCTTCCAGTTTTCATCACTAAATTGAAATCTGTTACTAAGGTGTCAGTAAAAATTATTAATTTGTATACAGCATTCGTATATTCCCTGTATTGCATTCCTTATATTTGCATGTACCTACCTAAATGACATACTTTTAAATCTACTTGCCTTGGAACTTCCTCATATACTTTGGGCGCTTCCAAAGCCTCAGCAGATTCTTCTTCGCCCGTAGGTTCAGGAGCGTCTCTCAGAAAATCCACAAAGAAACACTCTTTAGTGCTGAAAGGGATCGGTTTTCTCAGATACTGAATTTTCCCTTGGCTGATGGGCAGCTGAATGAACTCGTCGACTGCAGCTGTTAGAGAACTTGCGAACCACTCTTTGTCTGAATCTGAAGTAAACCTGAACATATGGCAATTGCCGTACTGAATGAATTATAAATCTGTTTTCAGCGTAAGGTTATGTACAACACAGAGTGACTAGGGAAAATTAGTAAAAAACTTCAGGGATGGAGAGTTTCTGGGGTGACGGCTGGTATTCTATGGATAAATTAATTTTTTTCTATCAAAATCGACATTTCTTCATGATATCCTATTGACCTATTATCTACGAAATAAAATAGAACGCACGAATTGTGCTAACATACGTGCTAAACCTAACTTTTTAATTTTTTTTTTTTTTTTTTTTTACAAACTATTAAGGAGAACTTAGAGACTGGGAAATGATGTGAAAAAGCAATTTTTTATTATTTTGAAAACAGGACTCTTCTTCCTAGTCCCCAGTTTCACAGACATGCATTCTTGGATATGCACTCCTCAGAGAAAACAAGAATGTATGGGGCCTGGTCCAGGTCTGTGCAGTAAAGCCTGAGAAAGGCAGTTGGCACAAGTAGTGACACAAGTACTTTACTCCATTGTGGTATATCACTTCTCTGTGAATAATAAAGGTGGAATTTCCTTACCAAACCAACACAGCCACTGATGGTGGAAGCTTCCGGCAGGAAGTGCCAGGGTCCCAAGGGGAAAGAAGCTTACCCCAACCACTGACCCCCTCTTGACCAAAAGAAGCACGGTGCTTAAGAGAAGCTAAAAGATAGTTGTTCCAACTTTTCAGGTAGTGAGATTGTGTAGTCATTGACAAATGTGGATCCCACTCGTTCATTTGTACGTGCGAAGGAGGATCCTGCAGTGTACAGTTGTCCATATAAGTCAGTTCAGTTTTCAGTCGAAGTTGAATCAGTTTGTTAGTGAAGTTCAGGACCTCCAAGTCAACTTGTTTTTCCCAGCTTTCTACATTAATCAGTCACTGTTATTCTAGAATGGTACGTGCTATTGTGAAATTCAATTCCACTTCATGGTTTCTAACCCCCATAAATAGACAGGACTGAGATTTCACAACCTCCTCCATTACATTTTTATATTGTCTTCAGTTCAGAGAGTTTTGTACAATCAAATCAAAATAAATAATAACATAATAGTTTATTGGTAATAATCTGATAATAGTAGACAAAACATTATTACCCGATCAAACAAGAATACCAATTTCTATTTCATTGTTGACGTCTAATTCATACATTTCTTTGAAGATCATTCCTTATTTGCTTCATTTTTCCTGGCATAATAGGATTGTATTATTTTAGTATTTCGGTAGGTGATACTCGGTTGTTCCATGTGTGATTGGAAAGTTTCTACACTAGATTGTTGCTATTCTGAACTCATTTACAGTATTTTTGTTCACTCATAGGGTTGATTACGAAATAGCATCTCTATTCTTGCCATTAAGTTAGGTGTCCTAAGTTGTGAGATAAGTAGTTTCTCATTCGTAATTTTGGTACTGAACTTTACTCAGATTCCCATTGATAGAGCTTTGGAGATCCAATTACAATTTTCCTAATTTCGAGTAGGTGGTGGCAGCGCTATCATACGCTTGGGACTTATACTGATAGGTTAAAGAAAGGGGTTTCTTAACCTTTCTCCTAACCCAAAGGTTACACCTTGCAGGTACGAGCAATGCAATGCAATCAAAGGCACTGCAATCAATGCAACCTTTTGAAGTGGGGGGCGTTGACGGTATATGCCCTGCACTGATACAAACAGGTGGAGATAGACTTGAAAATAGGGTATTCAAACTTCTCATTAACCTAGTTACAGTAGCATATATACCAGGTATCCTTACGAAAGCTAGAGTAATATTTATAGCTAAATCGGGTAAAACCAATTATAACCATCCAAAAAACTTCAGAGCTGTCAGTCTCTGCAGTGTATTTATTAAATTAATAGAAAAAACGATAGATAGATATATTTACTAGGGATGACATATTAAAGTTGCACCCTCTACATGACTTGCAGTATGCATACTTTATAGGCAAGTCCGCAGAGAGTGCTCTTCATAAACTTTTAGATGTAATAGCAGATGGCATTCTAATCAAAAAAGAAGATGTAGCATATGCCTTTATAAATATAATGGGTGCATTTGATAATGTACTATTCGAAGCAATAGTAGAGAGTATGATCGTGAAAAATATTGGCAACCTTGCTATTAACTGGTGAAGACTACTATTATCTAGTAAAGTAACCCAAACTAGTTTAGGTAGTTTAACGAAAACATATACAATATCGAGGGACACACCTCAAGGCGGATGCATCAGCCCACTATTTTGGTTCTGATTGTAGAGGAGTTATTAAAAACTCTAAATCATACGGGTATACATTGCCAATTCTATGTAGACGACGGGGTACCCCTCACAAACTGGAAAGACCTACTTAAAGTTCTGAAAGAGTTAGAAACTGCGATAGAAACATTAGGTAATTGGTGTCCAAGTGAAGGCTTGGGCACCAAACCCTAATAAAACGACGATACCTTAGGTAACATAATGAACTTAGATAGCATAAAAATTAGAACTAAAGATTTCGATATTGATATAAGTGATAGAGTAAGATACCTAGCTGTGTGGCGTTGGACAAGGGTTTGAAATGGAAACATCAAATAGAGAAACAACACATCAAAACAATTATGCTGCTAAACCAATTAAAAGGAGCGGTAGGGAAAACATGGGGGCTTACTCCAAAAACCCTAAAATGGATATATACAGCTATAATAAGACCCAGATATGTTTGTACAGCGCAATTGTGTGATGGATCGGCATCACAACGACTAAACTAATTGAATTAAGGAAACTAGATGGATTATATCTAGGGAAACTAAAGGGTGCTTTAACCTGTAGTGGCCCCCAGCCACGCGTCGGACAGAGCTGATTTCAAAGATTATATTTTAAAAAATTGCGGGATGGGCGTTTACAGAGAGTTTGAACCAACCAACATTTTGCCCGGTAATCCTAGCAGTACTGTCTGTGGCGACCTTCATTTGCCTTCCAGCTCGTGTTGCGATCATGTCGTGTTAGTATTTTTGCAACGTTTTTAAAGTTTTTAGTAAGATTCATTCAAATCAGAGCCCGGACTGTGTCTTATGTGCGCAATTCCTCGCAAATTTTTTACCGTGGGCTTGTTTAGTACCGGTGAAATTGTTGGAGAAGTTTGTGGTGCAAAATGTTTCGCGTTCAAGGGGATGCCTCCCCCCGTGCTTCAGCTTCTCGCTCGAGATGGGATGATTTTGATGGGGAACCCCAGGAAAAACGGTTTTCCCAAACTTCAAACCGGGAAAGGTGCTTTTCCTAGAATTCTTGCGGGAGAGAAACTTGTCTCCCACCCGGAAGAGAGCAAGGGGCTTTTTCCGAGGGCGACCTGGATGGGGATTAAGGCTGAACAACGGCGTCGCATCGCCATTTTGTGCAAGGCAGCCGAACCCGTGAAGATTTCTCGGGCCGTGATCCTCCGGGAAAATTTTATTCGTGTTCCGAGTCGGAAGGGGGTGGAGGAGAATTCTTCGACCCGTTAGACCCACGAAATTTGACTGGTGACATCAGGGAGATTTTCCCCCAGACCTCCACTCAGCAACCAAATTTATCAGGTGAGTCTGGAAATTCTGCAGGTTTTGACCCTGCCGAGGGAAATCCATAGGGGAATTTGGACCCGGCTTTCCTTGCAGCACTGGAGATTAACCCCCAGGTTCAAACCCCCCCACCAACTCTTCACCCGAGTTTGGTTGCTGGTTGCTCTATGGAATACCCTAGATGCGACAACTTTTGAGTACCTGCTTGCCGAGTATCCAGTTCCGTTTAACTTACAGGCCTTGATACCCCGAACTTAAATCCAGAGATCATTATTCATCAGTGCCAGTGGGAGTTATCATGATGGACAGGGTACTTACGAATATCCAGAGGCAAATTACAGCCGCCGTGACGGCTCTAGGTCGAGGGATGACATCAGTTTTAGATCAGGGGGTGGAGGCAGCGAGGGTGGTCGCCCCGGCCTATTCAGCACTGTACGATACAGGTAAAGTGTTATCAACACTTTTCTTTGATGTAAACAGGGTCAGGCAATGAGCAATTTACAAGGTATGTACGCCGGCATTAGAAATCATTTCTAAGGGGGCACCAGCTACCCAGTACTTGTTTGGTGACCGCCTGGGCATTAGGTACAAAGACCACCTGGCAACGGAGAAGGCTGCGAGATGGCTGGTTCCACTGCAGAAACCCCCTCCCCCTTCAATTCCCACCGCCCGTCAAGGCTAGCGAGGGAATATAAAGCGTAAAGTGCCGGAAAACGGGAACAGCCAGGCTGCTCAGCAGGGGTAGTCCGTCCCGAAGGCCACGCTGGTTCGCAAAAGCAGGTCCAGGAACAGTACAGCAGGGAACCCCCACCCCCAACGCCAGTAGCTCTTCCTCAGCATCAGCAGGTAAGTTCTAGCCTTCACGATATTTTATTAAATTCTGGTACACAATAACGAAATTTTTTCTTGGCTGGAAAAGGTTCGGATTCTTTTCACGTGTATTCCTGTCCCCCAACCTAATCGGTTACCTCATTCTCCAGAAACCTTTTCATTAGTGAAATGATAGGGCTGATTAATAAACTTGTGTTTGACCGGGTGAGAAAATAGAAGAATTAGCCAAAAGAAGTACGAATACTACATTTACAGGACCAGAGCCATTTATGAGCGTGACACTCCCAATGTGTAAAGCAAAAATAAATAAACTCATTGGGTTAGGGTTACCTCAAAAATCATGGAGAAAGAAAATCGATTAAAAAAAACACAGGAACTACTAAATACATATCAACCTACACAAATTGGTTATTAGGACTAAATAGATTAAATATAAAATGGGTAATAGGTACCTTGATAGGAAATTATGCTGTCAGATCAAAAATAAACAAAATGAATCATCCAAGATATCATACACATGTGCATGTAGTGGAAGTATAGAAACTATGGAACACTATGCGAATGTTATACTTATTTTAGGGCTAGGCTGCTTAGTTTTGAAGACACTATAATAAGTATAAATGATATTAAAAATAGTGACTGGAGTACGATCCTTACGTTTATCAGGTACTCTGGGAGGTTTACAGAACCTTTCTAACAGAACTTGCAGCATTTTAAAATGAAGAATAATTAGACTTACTACAGGTACCTAAAATAAGATAGTCCGAATAAAAAACTAGATAGCAATTTAACGTGGAATGTATTTCATCAGTAGATAATTATAATGACATGTTATAAGAATTCCTAAGGGGAGACTGGACATGGGCCTTTCAGGCAAAGACGTAAGCCGTTCGTCTTCCCGACTGGATTGGGCTCCCACAGTTGAATTGAATTGAATGCAAGTACAACAATTAAGATCGATTTTTTCATTTTGATTTCCTTGGTTCGAATCTCCCGAATCAGTGCAGGTTATAAATAATAACACGATAAAATTATTTGTAAAACCTAACAATATATAAACTTAAAACTCGAGAATTTGAGCAACTTTCTTGACACGTCAGTAAAAATAAACAATGAGAACAAAAATCGTGTTTTGTTGATAAGGATGTTTTACTAAGCAGCTGATAGGATTGTTGATTTGATGTCGAAGTTAGAAAATTCATCGTAAACCGAACTGTTGTAAAAGACAACATGCATGCGCCACTGAAACCCGTCACAACTTGGGTTTCGACTCGATTATTCAACCTCGAAATTCCTAGTCCATGAATACCCCTATTATGAACCCTTAAATAGCACTCAATACGAATTTACATACCGGTCAGCAAGCACTCTTTCGCATTCATGTTTCCACAATTTCAGAACTTTTTCCTGGTCCTCGCATTCGGGTCCATTGATAGTAAGCATCCCTTCCCAAATTCTGGACAAATCTCTCAAATTGAAAACGTAGTGAAACTTGGCTGGTGTTGGTAGCATTTTTATTTTCGTTCTTTGCCACAACTTTCTTGTGAGCGGTATCAAAAACGGGATGAAAGCTACAACTTCCTTGCGAAACCTCGTTGAGCAGAAATATCCTTCTCCAAGAACACCTAGAGAATGGGATGAACAAATGGAGAAAGTTTTGCCAAAAAGTAATCAATAGGTAGGAACCTAGGTACCTAAAAAATGTAGAACACCTCCAAATCGAATGGCGGTTGGAATCGTGAGCATACCAACTAGAAATAACTATGTAAAATTGAATAATCAAACTTACTAAATATTTTATCCATAGACTTTTCAGATGGGATCGTACAGTTGAAGATGTTGAACTGTCGTTTTAAACGATGAGGAATATCATTACGCCCTCCGCCTGGATGAATCATAGCAGCAACGAACTGAAGATCTTGAATTGTATTGAACTCTCCAGGTTTCTCCAAATTGTAGAATCCTCCAGCTTCCATGAGCTGCCTAACGATTTCGTTGGTTTCTTGGTCCCCCCACGAGTTGATCACTGGCATGTTGATGTCGTCAATGAAAACCGTCATTGAACGGTTATACGGAGGTCCAAATATGAAACCAACTCTTTTGTCCACGTAGCTTTCAATGATTCTCTGAAAAAATTACATGTTTTATTACCATCATCATATAAAAAAATCACCTTAATTTGGTTGGTGATGGCAATAATGGTGGAAGCAATAATAATTTCAAAAACAACAACGTAAGCATAATTACTATAATTATAATTTACTACTACATTATTGATTATATGGCTAAGCATAGGTAGGCACTATGGGGGAACGGACTTTTCTTCCCCAAGATTTTGTCAGCCTAGGACTTTTCTTCCTAAAATAAAGAGGAAAAAAAGAAAAAACCTCAAAATTCAAGAAAAAGTCAAGTGGTGGGGGGGGATGTTCCATGATAAAAAGACGCTCAAGGTTTTGGAAACTGGTAAAGTACGTTTCCTTGACGTTTCGCCAGCCAGCGAGGGAAGGCAGATTGGATCGGCTTCGATATTAATGACCAATTAAGCAGTGTACTTACAGGGTGTTAACCTTTGGTACCTGCCAGAGGCCAGGAATCGATTGTACAACTAATTCGCAACAATAAGTAACTCACAGACCTTTTTCTTTAGAGGCTTCGTTTCCGAGCAATTTCACTTTCAAGATTTTATTTGTGATTTCGGCCTCAACTCATGAAAACGGCCATACCTCCCTTAATTACCTGAGAAAATTCAAACTATATTATACCGTTGGAAAGAGTGTTAAATTTCCCATCTCCCTAATGTACCATCAAAGTTTTTTTAAGATGATTCAATTGGTGAAAAATCAATTAGAAAAGTGATTTTGTGAAATCTTTAGAATGACCACTTTTTTCAGATGCATAGGTCTAATTACATTCTACATGTTAAATTTGGCCTGTAGTCCTAAAATATGCGCCAAGATCTCACCTTTCCAACGGTATATTCAATTTTACTTTTTCTCTGCAAATTAGAGGAGAAAACTATGATTTAATGTTGAACTTTTTTTTTTTTTTTTTTTCCAATGAAATCAACGGTTTTTTTGAAAAATGACCTTCTATGAAAATACGAGTTTGGGGACGGTTTCTATGTATTGTTTTACGCTGAATCAAATGGTAACACTTGCATATCTCCCCAACCCCGTTATAACCGAATTTTACACGTTAGCTAAAAAATTTAAGTGTATTTGGAATGATAAATTTTATGTGTTTTTATTGGTGAAACTAGTTAGCCAAAGTGTAAAACTCGGTTACACTATTCCCTGGTCCTCTGCATCTCTCACAATTATTACCCTCCCATAATCAACATTTCAAGTATTTACAGTGTAACGCATTTATGAGAGTTTTTCACAATTAGGTATAGTGATGAGCCAGACTTTGGGAAAAGGAATCGAAATGGATTCATCTGTATGAGTGATTTATCAAAATTAAGAGCGTTAGTCCCAGTGGGGACAGTTTCCGGCCACCCAGTTGAACTGATGGCCATTGTGAGGCAGTATTTGAATCCGTTGGAGGATGACAGAGCTTCTACGATGTCGATGTGCACGTGTTCTAGGGATGCAGCGTCAGGGAAGGTGTCAAGGCGGGCCCGGATGTGGCGAGTGACCTTGGCCCTATTGCACACCGGGCAGGCCTGAGTCATGGCCTTAACTGACGAAGCGAGATTCTACCAATAATATTGAGTCTGAATTAGGGATGTGGTGGCTTCAATCCCCAGATATGAGGGACCATAAAGGAGATTGAATACTAGAGGTCGAAAGTGCGATGGGACATAAGGCCACAAGAATCCGTTCGTAGAACCACAAAGTATAGGGATGTTGTCGATCAAGATTTCCTCTAGAGTTTCAAATGTGAGGGTACTCTTTTTTTTTTTTTTTTTTTTTTTTTTTTTTGTAGTGTTAGAAGCATGCAGGGAGGCTTAGATTAAACAGCTGAAGTAAAGTCGAGATAAGATATCTACTAGTATTTTTGAAGATCCTGGGTTATATCTGATTTCAGATGAGAACTCCGAGACAAATCTGAGATGGCACAGCCTCGTTGGAGGCATCGTGTTGGACATGGAGCTCTGTCGGTGTAGACCACCAGAGAACTCCTGATAAATGGAGAAGCTTGGGTCATCCTTCGAGTGAGAGGAATGGCGATCTGAAACCACAGAGGAGCAAAGGGAAAAGTGCTTTGGTGTTGACCTTATAACAACAAAAACCTTTGGTCAACCCGCAGCAGGGAGGCTGCTCGGACCTCGAGGGGTGTTGGGTAGCCAACGGGCCTGTCTGAACTACTTGAGTGAGCCGCTAACCCATGGAACATGGTGAGACAATCTTGAGCCAAGGGCACAAGTTCAAGGAAAAGCTCGGGTTTTTTTACCAAGGGCAAACTAGGCTACTATCCAGTGGAAGCCTTGTAATTCTCAAAGTGCAGTAGGCCAGGAAATTTGCAAAATTTCGTTTGTCTCTCTCAATAGGGAGATGAATTTTTCATGATGTATGTTGAACATAGAGAAAAAAAAACTCACTGGATCTCTACCAATTTAATGAGGGATTTTTTTATTTATTTTTTTTGGTTTTGTCTGGTATGATGCCACAAAGTGGATGGCTCGGGAATTGAAGGTTGACTGTGGGTGGAATGTGGAAGCATAGGCTTATATAGGCGGAAGGAACAGACCTGTGGGAGTGAGTTACCCGGAGTGAGGCAGCACCTTCAATCTGCCGTGTTGACTGTCAGGTTTCGCCAGTGTGATGTGTGAGACTTCGGGAAAAGGAATCCTGAGAGATTCACCTGTATGAGCGACTTATTGTGGCTCTGGGGCTCTTATTCATAAAGAGAGGTTTGGAGGGAATTAGCGCCTCTCTCCAAACTCCTGTTCGTATATAGTTGTTCTTTCGCACCAAAAGTTATATCATTGGTACTGTAGCGTTTAATTATTAATTTAAGCAGGTTTTAAATGATGAGACACGAGGTAATTTAGTTAACTGAATAATGTAACCTCTTTATTTTAAAACAACTGACTTATCGAAATAATCTCATACCTTCTTAATGTTAAAGTATCCATAGCCCTGACAGGTACCTTCTTTTCTCGGGAGAAGTCCAGAAAAAGATCAACTTTGGGACAATAAGAGACTATTGAAATTATGAGCTCTTTCCTGATCGGTCCGGATCTGATTTCGCTACTTTACACCAAGTTATTTATGCACCCCGACCGGGACAACACCCGTGTAATCGGCTAGTCATATTCTAATCTGATCCATAAAAATTGTTCTTACTGTCGTATCTCATCGAAAAATAAGTTAGATCTAGACCACTACAAGTAGAGAGATAAATGGCCTTAGCACACCTGGAACATATTTGGAGTGGTGGCAGACGAAAAATTCAGAGCTTTTTGAAGGTGCACTTCTGGATTGTACTTTGACATGTAACCTTTGATCATCACAGTTTTAGCAGTTCCCTGCTCTCCTGGAAAGTTTAACATCAATCAATTTATTATATTAATGTTTGTCAAATAGTTTCACTCGTAGTACCAACATACTCACCGTTGGTATCGGTGCCTACGAACTTGGATTACCAAGTTAATACCTACCTAATTTAATTTCGAACTACTTTATGACTGTATTAATTATAAAATCGTACCTACCTAACTATGTCCATCATTATAATGATTAGGGCCGTGAAATTCCACTAATCTTTTCAAGCTATTTAAAGTCTATTGGCAACACCATCTTATTTTTTCTTTGTCTTTGTTCCAACTGTTTGTTGCCTTTGTCGGAGGAGGCATTTGATAGAATTGATGTTTTCGGAAAAACGTTCTTGGATTCGCCCAACTCCCGAATACACAAAAACATACTTGGATTTGCCCCAACTATTAGAGTTTCTTAATATTTATCTATTTATTTATCATATTTTTATTATTGTAATTTGTATTTATTTTTTCTATTTTTTCAGTCGTAGGAGTTGGTAACAGAGAGCAGGGGGGTACTCAAATACCTGTACTTTGATTGTAATTTAATCTAAATCAAGAACATGAGTAATGTAAAATTTGTCTTATTGAATTTCATTCACTAAAGAATTTTCAAATTCCAATCCTAGAAGGTGTTTTAAGGGAGGGAGAGACCAATTCTGTGTTTAGGCCATAAAGACCGACGAGAGAGGAGATAACCATAAATTACTAGGGCACCGCATAGCTATAGGTAGAGAGCACGGAGCCAAACCTTCATTGAGCCTATAAGCAACAAACGATGGTCTGCTCATTTACAAACGAATTATTTCTCTTGACAACCACTTTTTCTCTTCATCAATCGAAAGCCGAGCCCCTTTTCTATTATTGTGCACGCAGACACGTTCAACATACTTTTAGAACGCTTAAAATATGTCAAAAAACAAAGAGCTATGTTTTGGGGGACTGGGCACAACTCCGCCCGACTGGGGTTAGTTCAGAGCCCTTTTGACTTCAATTAAAAATTGGTAACCATTAAGAAATTATATGAACCATGGGGTGGGATGATTTTATTTTGATCAAATTAGCATACACTATGAACGGCGGATTATATTAGCCTAACAAATTGCAAGCAGTTAATAAATTCATTGTAACGTTTCCAGCAGTAGGTGCTATGTTGTTGGAGGGAGGCGGAGAAATTGCTATATTTCGGTCATACTATACCCTCAACCAGAAAAGTTAGAGAACATGTTTGGGCAGAATATGGTTAGTGAGAAAAAATGGACTGCATTTCATTGTGAAATTCTCGAATCATACATTTTTTTCAATATCCATTTTATGTTTATTAATTTCAAAAATGAACGTATTCGACGAAGGAAAATAATCTAACCATCTACCAAATTTGTAGGTTTACGTTACAGGATACGTATATTTCAAAAATCCTATTAAGGGTCGCCTGCCCGCGATATGTCATCTGAAGCGTTCCTTCGAAACTACTTGACCAATTTTTGTAAAATGTAGCTCAATATTCATACATTGGCTGGGGATGGGCCTGTAATCGCAGCATCATTTTTAATCAACCCCAAGAGGTAAAGTTTAAAAATTAGGTACATGTTTAGTAGTTTTTTTTTTTTTTTGGAGATTTAAATAAAACATGTTGTGGCCATGAATTGTATGCGACCACCCGGGTAGCTGTAAGTTATAAACAAAGGCCGTCTACTAATCATGGTATATAAATACTAACGTAAACCATCAAATTTTGAGGGGGTTTTCAGATTGTTTTTTCCTGGTCGATTATAAGGGTTCATTACTGAACAAAAAGTGCCAGTCATGCAGCATGATCGTATGAGCAAATGTTCGTAAATTGTCGTATTACATTGTTTTGAAATTTGAGCACTTTGAGTGCAAATAAATTTCTAACGACCGACTTCATGGCAAAAAAAAATTTGGGTGTATGTTCTTCATACAAATCCACACCGTTTGACAGATTTCGAACGAATTCGGTACAATCGTTTTTAGGTACTGGGTGAAAGTCTGAAGTCATGAGCCTGATCAGCAGGCCTTGCATGTTGAACATTACAGCCAATAGAAAGCCAAGTTATTGTGCCCAATAGGGAAACAGCCCTTGGAGGGCTGAACTACCCCTACAGAACATGGGCTGGCTATATCAGAGCTCTAAGGCTTTCATATTCATCCCACGAGGTTGGAATTTGAAACGGAGCCTCTTCAAGATTGTTGGGTAATAATGACAGGGTACGGAGCCACCCTGATCAGCAGAGTAAGCTCTGAGGCTTATTCCTTTCTTATTCATCCAACGATACTGAAATTTGAAATGGAGCCTCTTTTGGACTAATGGGTTTGGAGCCATCCTCAACACCGAGCACAATTTTGTGCGTAAATATTTTAATGTTTGTTCATCGTTGATAATCTTTTTATGTATAATAATCTGCTAAAAAAAAAAAAAAAAGAATGTAACGATTTTTTGGCGGTTTCAAGCTATTTTCAACCATTTTTTCAGCTCATTTATGGAATTCGGCCAATTTAATGTGCTAGCCAACGAACTCGTCCTTCGTATAACCCAGGAATCGTTTTAGAATGCCTCAAAACTGATTTTGACAAAGATAATTTTGAACATTTTTCAATTTTAAAATGTTGGAATCATCCAATCCATCTTCATTTTCTACAAAAATTTGCTAATAATAAATCAATACAATTTCTCATCCTTAACAGAGGATGGACAAATGAATCGCATTTCTTTCCATCCCCCACTGAATGAAATAAATTCGCGGCGTTTGCCATTTAAGCTATATAATTCTTCACATATTTGTTGTTGAACTCGGTAGACTCCAGTGTTCAATGTGAGAAGGTCGGGTAAATGTGAGTATTTTGAGCATAACATAATTGGTTTGCCAATTTGCCAAAAGGCAAATCTTTTCCATTTTCGTATATTATACTAAAATTATTTGGAATAATCTGATAATTAGTCGGATTGGTCAATACTGCCACAAACGAAAATAGTAACAATTTCAGATGGAATATTTTGGAAATTGTCGAATTTTACATTTTACTTGAGATTCAAATACAGGTTTCAATCATATCATAGAAAATGCGCTGATTATCAAGCAAACCAAAATTGTTTGATATTGCCCAAACGCACCAATCAAAAGGACAGCCTTCTTCTGTTTTGAGATTGTCTCTATAAGGAAATTCGTCCGAACATTATCTACATTTGGCACCAAGATAGTAGCATATTCAGGTACAGAATCTGCGGGGTAAACGTAGTCTTCAACTCTAGAATTCCAGTGCGCCCACTGACCGTCGTTACTCACGTAAAACTCGAATATAGATTCGTCACTCTGAAAAAACAACCGAAAACATTCTACGTGAGCAGACGCTATGAAAATGATAAAGTCGATAACAATGACACGTTACTACTCACCTTCACCGACGGCCATTTCAATTTCGATTTATGACGAGTAACCAGCTCTTCAAGTTTTGCCCGATCCCCCAGTTCCAACACAGATCCCAAACTCCACATTATTGCCATAAGAAGCGTTCTCTCCAGGTAATCGGATGAATAAGATTTAGCTGTTGGCAAAAGTAAGTAGATAATAGACTGAAAAGAATAGATAATAGACTGAAATTACGGGCTCCAAACTGATCAGTTGAGTGAGTATTCTCTCCTGCTCACCCTAAGAAGTTTAAATTAGAAAGGGATTACTACTTCCGAATCGTTCAGTTACATGGGTTCCGAATCGTTCAGTTACATGAGTCAAGACATGAAAATGCTATCTCATGATTGTAGACTTATATAGGTAGGTACTTTTTTAATCGACCAACCGTGCCGAAATTTGTTCTTAAATTACATGCTGCTTAAACGGCTTTGGTTACAGAGTGTTTTGAGAATGGATACCAAACTTCGTGGATGATTACATTTCACTAACTCTTAAAAAATGAGTTCACGGATTCACAAAAGAATACGAATGGTCTACAAAAGAACATTTACTTACATTCATGACCAGGAACCCCAGCTTTGGGAATGAAACCATCCAGTAAATCACAAGTTTGCCGAATATATATCGCTTCCAAAATCCTCATCTTAGGGGCAAGTGTCTGAGAAACGCATTCGTAAGCATCCTGGTATATTTTGTCGAAAATTGGACGCCAAACATTCCTTTCGTTGGCTTTTCTTTTCTTTAGCCAACCCTGGGAGACAAAGAGCCCATCAATCGTCAGTTCAACTCCATAATAAAGGAAGCTTTCATTCAGGAATTACCTTCTAATTAAACTCAGAGATATGCATTTTGGAACTCAACTTCGCAATATGGATTATGGGCACTCACACAAAAATTGGAAGTGGGAAAATGTGGAATTTTGGCTGTTTTCCGGTGTTTTTCCAAGATGAGACTCCTAACACCATGTTCCAATGGTCGAAATAGTGTTCATGTCGCTTCTACTGGCAGGCCACATGATAAGCACTAGTCATGATCCAACATAAGCTAAGTATATCCAAGGAGCATTGCATTGTGAAGAGTGGGATTTAGAAGAACTCGAGAAAACAGATAAGTATTAAATTTACATCAAGAATGGGAGCCCAAGGCAAGACTGAAGAAGACAGAAACACCATTCCCATTCTAGATACAGTTGCCGGTGAAGCATTATCAACATTGTCTGGCTCGAAAACAAGTTTTGAATTGACAGCCATTGGAAGTCGATCTCCATTTGCCAGAGTCAACAATTTATTATCATCAAGAACAGAATTCAGATTTTCAATCCAAACAGCGTCTACGGGACCATCCAATACAATCCACACGTGTTCATCTTTCTTAAACTGAAAATAACATCAGATGATTAAAGCAATCTGGAACAGTAAGTAATCTTATGTCATGCATCTGATATCATAATTATTCAGAACATCACCTTTAAAGCTCTCCGCCACAAGGTCGAGAATATTCCGTCAGTCCAGTCATTGGTTGCAACATCCAAACGTCCAAACATCTGAGGAGCAGTTATTGCCTACAATCGGAAGACACAAAATTAACAAAGTTTGACGGAAAAAATGTGGAAGCTTTCGACATGTAGGCAAGTTTTGTATGTTCACGTTTCACGGTGTTGTTATTTAGATGGAGCTCCTCTGGGACTCCTCGGAAACAATTGCGAGGTACAGAGGCACCTGATTAGCTGAGGAGTCTCTGAACCTACATCATTTCCTTAACTTTTGACCTCTTTTAAAAAAATTTTCTGTGAACCGTAAAACTGCGGGGTCTTGGAACTGTTATAGGGAGAAGAACCCTTCTAGGAGGCACGATGCGCCATGCTCTGATCACATAATATTACATACGGGGTTTAATAATTATAGACTAATGATAGGTGTGGAAATGCTATCTATCACAGAAATAATAAACCATTGTGTAATGATTTGCAGCGGTTTTTCAGTGAAACAAAATTTTTCATGACCCCTTAACATTAAGACATGCACATGTCAAAAGATGTTTAATTTTGTTTTGCATACGAAAAATCGATTAGAAAGTATAATTGTGGATAAATAATCGGTTACAATTATTGATTTGATTTGATGTGAATCTAACCTTTGGATTCATTCTCAGTTCTTTGTGAGTTCTGCCGTTTTTGGTGAAAGATGTTAACAGTGTGCGGATACATGTAGTTTTCCCAGTTCCAGTAGGTCCCATTGTCATCAATCCGTGTCGCACCAAGGACGTTTCATAGAGCTGAAAGAAGGAGCCAAATGGAACTTACGTTTTCTACAGCAATGGTTTAAATGGAAATAGGTGACTTCGTGAAACCTTGGAATCACTGACTAAATAGTTGGACCACTTGCACTTGTATTTGCGAAGCCTTCTATTTGTTCAAACTACCATGATCTGAGAATGTAGGGTCAAAGGACTCTATTCCTTTCTTGTGGCCTCCTGGAGATCTCTGTGCTGTGTGAAAGTCGTGAATCATGGACCTTACTCGCCAGCTGAATATAATAAAAATATCATTCAGGCAGCCAGCCAGCTTCACGGGCGCGACGGATGCTCTGTAGTTCCACAGATGGCGTTGAAAAGAAAATACGAAAAATTTCGGGTAGCATTGATTCCAATGAGGAACTTGCACCCATCTGAAATGTTGAATGAAACGAACTAAAACGATCTACGTAACTTCATTACATACATTCATATTACATGAGTGCACTAGAATGAACAACCATCAGCTTCTCCAACAGAAAATCATTTCATCAACCCACAGTTTCTCAAGGAACGCAACTTTGCGGTCCCATTTCGTGACAAGAATTTGTTTCTAAATACTGTCAGAAGAACAATACCTATCCATCACACGCAGGAAAACAGCTGATACGGATCATCAACAATTGACTTGATCAACACTGCACTAGACCAGGGCATATTCGTAATCGTGAATACGAATACCAATATATTCACAGAAAACCTACTCTGTGAATATGAATACAAATGCAAGTGTATTAATATTCACGTGTGTCAATACAGGAATATTTTTATTCATGGATCCGAATACACTCGATTTGTATTCGTGAATATGAATACACCTCTATTCCACAAATGAATATGAATACAAGGGTTTTCGTATTTACATCTATGTGAATAGGAATACAAGTGTATTCATATTCATGTGTGTGAATACAGGAATAGGTATTTATATTTTTCAATACGAAAACAAGTGTATTTATAATGAAAAATAGAATATTCTTTATTCACACATGTTGTTACGCTCCAGGAAAATAACTCTCACAGTCGAAAAGGTTTGGTCACCCTGGCCTCATGGCTCTGATCGTTAGTGTCGCAACTTCGGGAAATTAATAATAATTTCTCGTAGTTGTGACGACTCGAGTTCGAACTCCTGTCGAGGTATCAAATATTTTTGGGCCGTTACAATGTGAACCTACTTATATAAAAGAGAGAAGTATGTCTGTCTGTGTAAGGTCGATTCACGCCCAAATGGCTTGACTGATTTTGATGCGGGTTTTAGCAAAATGATAGCAACGATCAACATTTAGGCTAGGTATAGTAAACTCTTCCGAACCTCCTCCTTCGTCTTCAGCTCGGACTTTCCTAATGATGTTGTCCTGGTAAACAAGTTCGTAAGTAAGGAAAACCCTGATCTACAGAACTACTTTACACGTCTAATGAGGTTGGGATTGGATCCGATGGATAGAACTTACTATTACAAATCCAAACATATCAAAACGATTTTTGTGGGTTGAGCGGTTCAGGTGAAGTTGACAAAGTCAGATCTTAAAAAATTGATATTCTGAACTTCCTACTACGTGCCACACAAAAAAGAGGAAACTACTGTCACAATTATTGTAGTTAATTGACTATTTGTTGGCTGTCAATTAACATGATATTACAGAGGAGGTTAGGACGCTTGATTGAAGCCTTTTTACGGGTAGGAAAGGCCTCGAAAAATGTTTTTGGTTTCTATTACACAAACCGATGGGAATAAAAAAAAATGAATAAAATAAATTATGGTGATTTTTGGACGCGGGACATTCAGCTGTGGATTGAGAGTGAATTGGCATTATTTATTTTGGTTGGCAGTGTGCAAATAGTGTGTGGATAGGGTGTAAATATTCGAAACTTCGTATTTTGGCGAAGAGTGCACAAGGAGCATAATCAATCAATCGATTTATTGTTGACGTACAGCAACGGTACATAACAAACGTCATAAAAGTACAAGTCATGTGATAACAACATACGTCAAATGTATAATGTAAAAGATAAAAGTCTTAACCTAATCATAAATAACAAATTAAAAAAAAAAAACAGGGACGGCACACCGCCAACAGGAAACACAAAAAAAAACAACACAAAAAACACGAAGCATCACTCAACATCTGCACTGAACTCGCCCACCGAGTATGGCGCAGCAGACACGAGGATTTCCCTGATCTTCCTGCTAAACTGTCGAAGGGTAAGGGACCTGAAGTGCTCCGGAAGACCGTTGAACAATCCGATTCCTACGTAGTCAGGATTCTGCCGTTGACAAGGCCAGACGATGGCGCTGATCCGCCTGTAGTCTACTACGAAAGGAAACTGCTATACTGTACAGAGAAGGAGCAAATACTTCCTCAGAGAAAAAATAGCTACTCTTTAGGAAATGTCAGCAATTACTCCCGTGAAGTTGAAACTGCTACAGGAGCGAGTACTCTGTGAAGTTGAAAGCAATATAATTACCATGATACAGGAGTGAGTAGCCCTTGAAGTGGGAAACAGCTACACTGAACAGAGAAGGACCAAATACTTCCTCAGACAGGAAAATGGCTACACTTCTGGAAGTGGCAGCGAGTACCCCCTAACTCATAACACCATGATGAAGGAGCCAGTACTACCCTAAAGGGAGTACCACAACACCATGGTGCAGGAGCCAATACGTTCATGAAGTAGGAAATCTCTACATTATATGCTCAAGGAGCAAGTACTTCTTCCTTCGTACTCTGCATACTTTAGACAAACTGTATACTATGCCCCACAGTATGTAAGCATTAAGAGGAAAACAGCTTTGCTTCAGTGGACTCAGGAGAAAGCACATCTCAGGAAAGAAAACCACTCTAAAGAGCTTGGGGGAGAGGGAGTACTTCCTTCATGGGAAAAAACCAACTAGTCTAGCTACTCACCCTTGGTATTTAGGTTTTTATTAAAGAAAAAGATAGATTTTAGGTATAAGTGAATTAGTCGAGAGGCTGGCTAAGAGTGAATATTGAGCTCTCAAGGACTTGAGCTTATAAAGTGCCACTGACAACACTCGATAGTTACCCCTATCTCAACTACTTCTCAGTCTACTTCAAAATTTGATTATTATTATTATTTTGTGAATGTTTTTACAAATAGTTATGCATTTCAAGAAAATTTTGTACATTTATGTAGGTTTGAATTCATCATTAATCAATTTATTATTTGATATAACTACATCTAAACACTAAATCTCGTGGGTCAGATTGGTCAGTAGCTCTTCGAACAGGCTCACCTGAATAACTTTGAGGTTCCAATAAGGATAGTTGGTGAGAACCATTTCTTGGCAAGTAGATTCTATCGCAGCCTGCATCTCTTTATAGAAAGAAGACGTCAGCTTCAAACCAACAAACAAATCGTCAATCAAGGATAAGAATAGAGGCTCGTCTTCATCAACCAATTTCGAAACATTCATGTCTCTGTAACAAAATTGTTGGCCAATGAGCCTCATAAACACGAATACAAACGAACACGTAAAAACAGTAGGTAGATTAATTGTTACCTCAACACTCTCATGAGAGTAGTGTCTTCAGTTTCAGTTGGATTAGCCCTCTTTTGAGCACCCAACGTTCGAAGAACTGACAGAATATTGCGTAATCCAAAATCGTAATGGACTTGTTTGCTCAACTGTTCTTCACAGAGTTTGTATAACACAAAGAATTTCCTCGCCAAGACCTGATTGTCTCGGAAACCGCAAGCGGCCAATTTAACCCTCATTATGATCTGGAAGGGAAAATCCACAATGAATAGGGAACCCACAGTTTTCATGCAAAACTGTCCCTAATATATTTCTGTCACTAGGTGACTACACGTCAATTTTAACAGGTATTGTTGCCATGTATTCAACTTTCATTGTATTTTCCTGGTAATTTTGTGCTCAAATCGTTTGTTTTCTCAATTATCTTGGCCTATCTCAACAGTATCCATAGAAAGTTGCAAAGAAAAAAAAAAAAAAAAGATAATGACGTCTTGATTTATATTTCATTTACTTATTTATTATTTTAACCATATTAAATGTAATTGTTTGAAAAACCAGCATTACAGTTTTGATGATAGTAAGATTATAGTGGATTTTAAGTAGGTAGGTACCTATCTAATTAACATCAACCACGTAGATCAGTTACAACCAGTTGTTGAGTTCATGCGAGAAGAGCTTCTAGTGGTAGTTTTCTCTTAAACCTGCGCCTATTTGGTATAGAGTAAAGATTAGCTGCTAAATGTGAAACTAAGGGATTTGGATGATCAGTCGTGCGATTGTGAAGATCATTGTAGGTCTTTTTGATCGCATCACGGACGGAACAGGGAATTTCCAAGTTAGTCATTTTGGAATGTTGAATTGTAGACACTTTTTTTAATGGCATTGGAATGTCCCATCAGCCACTGCTATTTATTTTATTAAGATTTGCAAATATTACAACAGAGTAATACATTAAAATATATCAATATTCCTATACGTCATTTGAGTTTGACACAACGAAATTACACATATATTTCCATGCATGGTGGTTCTCAAATGATAGTAGAAATTTATAATAGAATGGTCACGCTATGTTTCTGTATAGTTCACCAAATAATCTGTCTCTTGATTGAACACAACGAGAGCATATGAATATGATGTGCTCGATAGATCGTATCAAATCTCCACAATAAATGCAGTCTTCTCTCTGTTCTATTAACGTTAATATGTTAAATATTGTGTGAATAAATCTTAATCTGCACATTGCGGACATTTTGTTCCTCAGCAGTTCGTTATAAGTCAACTGTAATTCGTTTAGATGTGTGGCCACTGCCGACCCCCTCAAACCCCAGCCATACGACCAAATTGGTTTGATGAGTGATATATATATATATATATATATAAATCTTTTTGTGCTGAGGGAAATATGTGATCGATCTCCAAATAATAATTTCAATTTCCTTATTCGTTGACGAACTTTGGTGACTATGTATTTTATGTGGTCTCCCCATGTAAGCTTGACATCCTAGTGAAGTCCAAGATAGCGAACTTTATGGTCTTGTGGGATCAGCACTTCATAGCGAAGGAGAGTTCTATGAAAGCTTTGACGGCAAAAGGTGAAGAGAACCACCATTCACACCTCGGTTCTTTTTGTATGATTCACTTGCTCTAAAGTTCCAACTCCGATGCACCCAAGAAATCCCTTGCTTACAAGAATACTGTGTCATCAGCATATTGAGCGTGCATGGAGTTGATTGAAAAGGAAGTAGGGAGATCATTTACGTACTAGGCACGAAAACGGGTGAGCACAGTGCCCTGTGGGACACCAGCCAAAACAGATTGGGATACCGCTTTTGTACTTGACTGAAAACGTTTGGCTTTGCTGGTAGGAATATATAAGATGGTATTAGGCGCCTGGTAAGTGTTGCTTTAATTTGCTGAGAAGACCTAGATTAAAAACCTCACCATAGGTTTCTGCAGAATCTAGAAACACACTTGGCAAACTTCCTTGGTTTATTTAGACATCAAGAGTTTTCTCGGCTAAGCGGTGCAATTGCATTGGACAGGAGTGGTTTGTTCGAAAGTGTGTATCAGAGAGATTGTAAGGTGAGTTTTTTTATTTTATTTTATTATTATTATTATTTTATTCATTTTTTTATTTTTTTCGTAAGGTGGGTTATTTCGGTAATAATAAGTTCTCAAGAATAAGGAATTAAATGGATAGGAGGGCTCGCAAAATGTAGGTCTGTGAATGTACGGATCGGAAGATGTACTGTGAGGTTTATGCATTGATGGAAAATACACTTTTTTATACCTCTTTATATTCCTAGGATTAAAAACTAAACTTAAGCTTATCGTGAGCAATGACGAAAACTCAGGTAAACATACAAATAAAACGTACATACATAAAAACGTATTCGTGGATGCATCAATTCTACATGTTTTAAAATTAAATTTATCTTCATTCTAAGAATTTTACCAACAAATACTTTGAAAATTGGATAGATTTTTGTTTCACGATTTTCCAAGTCTACAAAAAGTATGTGGTAACCATGGAAAAGACTTGTGGCAATTCCGAGTTATGCCATTTGTACTCAGTAATGCTCCGGCTACTTTCCAGAGGGCTATGACAGGATTGCTTATAGATGAGATTCGTCAAGGAAGGGTAAAAGTCTACCTCGCTGATGTGTTAATTGATAATGCAGACTTTGACTCCCATGTGAAATGGTTGAGGAGGGTATTTGCTGCATTTTGATCAGCAAAAGTCAAATTGAACCCAAAGAAATTTTATTTGCTAGCCCGATATGTCAATTACTTAGGGTTTATTATTTCTGAGAAAGGGATTGAGACAGATCCTATGAAGACAGCCAAAGGAGGGACTGGCCGGTACCATGTAATGTGAAGGAGTTACGGTCATTTGTGGGCGGGCCTGTGTTCATATCACCAAAATTTTGTGCCTCACATGGCTGAATGTCTCGCTCCTCTTTATGCCCTGCAGGACAAAACACGAGAATTCGTGTGGTTAGACGCATTTCAAGAGGCATTAACAGCATAAAAAAGGCCCTTACGTCACCCCCTATCCTAGGCCATCCCATCCAGGGGGCTTTGTTCATCCTGGACACTGATGCAACTGACACGTTTGTGGGAGCGGTGTAGTCCCAAGTACAGGAAGGTGAGGAACACGTTTTGGCCTACTACAGCAAATGCTTGACCTGTCAGGAACGTAATTACTGTGTAACCTGAAAAGAGCTACTCAGTCTAGTGAAGGCTTTGAGGTACATTAAGTCATATGGATCGGAAGGTGAGAAGGAACTAAAACAACATGTGGAAGAGGAGAGGAAGGCTATGGCGAAACATATGCAGCTAGAATGGAGTGCCTGCCTTGGGGAAATGAGGCGAGTATGGCAAGAGCAACTCGATGTGGTGGAACATCCACACCCTTCAGTCATCAGAATCAAGACATTTTTTAAAATCATTCAAGAATAAATACTCATTTGAGGAAACTGCTGGCTAAATTCTCTGGGAGGGGGTTCGACCTAGACGAGAGGGTTACAATAGCTTCCGAAACACAGGAAACTTTTAAAAATCACTCAAGAATAAATAGGACGGTACTCTTTCAAGGAGACTGTAGTTGACAAAATTCTCCAAAATAAGTCTACTTTCAGTTAAATATTATAGTTTGTTGCCTCAAGTGTAATACTAATCTTATCCCTGTCAGCTCCCCATTATTCTTGTAATGTTTGAATAATTCTTCTGGCAATGATGTTAATGTTTATGTAGAGGTAGAGAGAGAGAGAGAGAGAAAGCAAACCTGTCTGTCGGGAACCATCATGGCGACTGAGCGGAAATTTATTTTCAAGTTTTCTGGCAATTCTTGACGTCCAGCATAACCAGGATTCATGGTAATGAAGATCCCGAATTCAGGGTCCAGCTTCATTCGATCGCCATCACTTGGAATCAAACAGAAGAATAATAATGAACTTCATTGGTGAATGATAATATAAGCCTCTTGGGCACTTAGTGATTCAACAATCATTTTTTGATCCACTAATAAACAATATAAGAGCTAAACTTGAAAACTCTGGACAAGTGTTTATTACTATTTTTTCAGCATTAGATAGCAGTAGGACGATCCATGAACTCAAACCTGCCACCCTTAGAGAATGACCCTAGGAACTTTTCAAGTTCGCCACCACATTTAAGGAATGAAGTGGCATTGGAAAAGCCCAAATATAAGCATAACTTTAAGATGCTCACTGACCAGACTAATATCCTTGGACTGCTTTGAAAAAAGTAAGCTATGTGTTTTTACTAGTCAAATGGAGAGAATGAAATGAAGAGTTGGGTAGTACTTAAACATAAACTTCACTCGTTCTATCAAGAATATGAACAGTGCCCAGTTTACCTGCTAACCCTCGGCCACTAAACCTTCGGATTATGAGGATGGAGATGGCGCTACTTCATGTGGTTGAGGGGCAAATCGGAGGGGACCGGGACTCTGAGCGGGTGCTCCTGCTGACGGACTCACTGTCGGTGATGACGGCGTTGGGAGGGCTTGCAGAGGGGAACTGCCCGCCATTGCAACTGCTAAGACTGATGATGATTCTGAGGAACCTGATGAGAAATGGGGCGATCATCGGACTACTACGATACCCTGCGGAGTGAGTCTTGCACGCAGATGGCGTGATCATTATGAGGCGGCGACGGGGCCTGGTAGCTGGACCAGGGGCATAGTTAGGGACCCAGTGGGGGATCCATGATTCAGGGGCCGCTCGACACTCATCATACGAACGATTACAGACGTTGTCCGTCTCCTTATCACACACATAAACTCCGCTTCATTCCGACCAAAGATACCAAGTGACGAGTGCCAGAGGTGTGGCAGAATTTTGAACATGTGGTGACGGAGTGCCGTTTTACCAGGGTTGCGTTCTTTGAGCGCGATGGAGAGGGCGAGTTGGAGATGGGGATAGGGGGGGGGGGTGATGGCCTATTTGAGGAGGGGACTTGACACAGACCTGCTGACGAAATTTGCTGAGGAGCAGAGATGACCCACTATAGATCATGGGGATTCCTTGCAGGACCCCGATACCTCAGCCTGACCATGGAGCGGGATGTGACCTCTACGAGCGACAACGGTCTGCCGTGGCCTGGTGGATCCACTAGCCCACGGCCGACTATGGATACGCGGAGCACGATTCCAAGTCCAGGAAGAAAGAGATAGAAGAAGAAGAAGGATTATGAGGTGAAATGGAAAGTGCGACAGTGTTACGAAGTCATAGCTACTTCCAAGGGAGCCGTCTATCGGTCGATCTTCATTTGATGATTGATTTATTAGAGTTTTGTTAATCCTTGACCCTTTAATCTGTTATTCTGTCAATACCATGTAAATTCAATAAAAATGTTCGATTCTTACGAGATATCTACCTTTTATCAATTGACATTGATCGGGACTATATATTTGGATTCAGCGTGAAAAACCATAAGGATAACGATAGGTAGGTACCTACCTGACACCTGTTGTTCAGTTAATATAGAGTTTAGTCGTACTTTAAAAAAATTATCAACGTTTTCTGCAGTCTAATGCATCTCCCTCTGCAAATTTTCACTTTAAAGTTTTTCAAATCCATTCTTCTTAACGGATGTCTTAGAATTTTAAAGACAATTTTAAGAGGTAAGTCATGAGAAGCCTCATACCAAATTTCACACTATTTTTTGGGGAAAAATCTAATTGCACGTGGATTTGAATATCGAATAGCTCAATTCTATTAAGCGTCTAGATTAAAATTTTGTGGAACAAACAAAAACTTCACAAATATTTTTGCTGAACATAATGTAATAAACCGAGAGCTTTAGAACGAGTGGTGAACAGTATGAGAGTACCTACTTGATATTTACTATTCCTATTGTAACTATAGCTCTGATTGAAAAGATAAGGATCCCAAGGAAATTTACTTTCAAACACCTAAATATATCACGAATACATTTATGCAGAGATTTCTCACCTAAACACAAAATGTGTAGCTTTTTCTTTTCTGGCCATGAGCAGGATACTGATCTGCTGTGCTGACACAGATAGCACTGGAAGCTCAATTCTATTGAATTCATCAAAACATCCCCACGATCCAGATTGGGCTAATCCTTTGAACACGCGTGCTAAAGCTCTCACGTCCATTTGATCAGAACAGTTGAGGACCACCACATATTTCCCAAGAGACTTTCCCATGTCTTTCGTGGTCTCAGTTTTCCCCGTTCCAGCTGGACCAGCCGGAGCTCCACCCATTGACAAGCCTGTAATGAAACACCCTTCGTTTTAAACAACATATCTAATTTACGTTAAACATGCTGAAATCCAATTAATACGA
The DNA here is from genome assembly GCA_030762985.1 of Adelphocoris suturalis. Classification (NCBI taxonomy): domain Eukaryota; kingdom Metazoa; phylum Arthropoda; class Insecta; order Hemiptera; family Miridae; genus Adelphocoris; species Adelphocoris suturalis. The sequence goes on from CM061042.1 coordinate 84,668,404, forward strand.
TGACACAGCAAACCTTTGGACTAAATTCTTACTTTTTAATAAAACACATATTTATACTTAGTCATTACCTGTATATGGCAGTATGGATGTTCTTTATGGGCATAACCTAGTGCTTCAAACGCAGATTGGTTCGTTAGAAACTCGGCAATACATCATTATTTAGTGGTGAGAGGGAGGGAGGGGGAGGGGGGCTGCATAGTGCATATACTCTAGTCAAGTAGATACCTACCAACTACACTCACGCACAAAAATTACCGATTGCTTGAGCCAACGTAATATAACATCTGTCGGTCAGTGGTGTAATGACCAATCTATCAGTGATTCCCAGGTACTCATTTTGGTAGATGAACTCAACATCTGTCACTTTCACCAGGCAGTCATCAGTTTCGTCGTTATAATAAAACCTTTCTTGTTTGGTCCATTCAAAATCAAGAACGCTTCTAACTTTCCTGATGGTCAAGTCTTCAAATATGTCTCTAGAAGAGAGAGAGAGAGAAAAAAAAAATAGAATGGAGGAAATCACAGGGTCACCTCCCTCACGGAACAAGTTAAATGACAAATCATAAGACAAACGAATTATGGCCCATTCCACTATGAAGGGTCACGAATTAATAAAGTTCCACTGCAGAAGTTGGAGGATAACTCCCCGACTCTGGATTAACTCTCCATTAGGTGGAAATGAGCCTTAATCCAGTTCCATCTACGGAAGTATTTCTTGGATTAACCTAGGACCGTGAGTTTTTTCATCAAAACGGCGAAACGACCATTCCACCAACGATTGACTATGGATCTTATGATGATGACGAACGGATTCCGGAACCCATTCGTCAGGGTGAGTTAACCACCAGATTAGTGTTAATCTGCATCATTAACTGCTTGCCATAGTCAAAAATTGTTCAACCGTGCTTTTCCAAAAAGCAACCCCACTGTATTTCTGTAAATATGGATTTCCAACTCCTTCGAGGCAATGTGTTTGTCACATGAAGGCGAAGATTTTCTAGAACCAGTCCAAGTGAATCCCTCGAAAGAGAATTTATAGGGAAAGAGTGGACCACTTAAGTGTGTGGGTGGACAACGATTTTAAAAAAATTGTTTTCGTCTATCTAAGGGGGCAACTTATTCCATGCTGGATTGTCTTGATAGTGAAAGTACTTTCGTACAACATCCGAAAACACCAAAAAACAGCATTCAATAACTTCAAGGGGTCAGCCTCAAATGGTAATATAAAATAAAATTGCCACAACAGAGTGGATTTTGCCCCCAAACTGAACCCAGCATCCCTCATTTTGATGTCGGAATGGTGATGTTTTACCAACTGTTTATCCACTTTTATCAACTGTTATTCACTAATTTTTGGTCTCAGGACAGTCACTCAGACGCTCCTGATTGATCCACGGATGAACCAGGGATTGGTTAATTCGTGAGTAAAAATGATGGTGGAACGGCCAAACACTGACTAGTAGTTGTTATCTAGATCCTGTGTTTCAAGACTCAGGAGTTAACCCCTTCGGTAGAACTGGGCCTTGCAGCTGGAGTATAGCACTGCGGATTACAGGGGATTGACATTGAGTGAAATTATACCAGTGAAACAGGTGTAGTACGAATATAGTTATTTTTTGGATTGCTGTCAAACAAATTTTTGGTAGCTTACTTTTGATGGACGTGAATAGTAACCAGAGTTTCAAACTTTATCCGCTCTACTTTGGTAAGATCACGAGTAGTTTGATCGATCAAGACGTTTAAAATGTTCAAGAAATATTTATTCGTCTTCTTGAAAATTCTAGGCTCAAATTTCCAGTCCCTCAAAGCCCGCTCGCTTTCTTTTGTCCACCAAAGTTGAAGCCCCAATAAGCCAATCTGCCAATAAAAATAAACCAGTTTAGCACCTAAATACTGTTGTATAAATAAACCTAAATATGTTTCGAAGAAGTTTGGGGAACTAGGAGTTATTTTAATAAAACTACAGTAATCATCACGACTATAAGTTAAAATACAGGTGCCTGTATGTTTTTCTTTTCTTTTTTTTTATACGAAGCAGGGTTCTGGCAGTTTTATGAGACAGTACCTGAGCAGGAAATCTTTCGACCATCCTAAGGATTTTGAATTCTGGATCCCCAAGAAAATCGTAGCAAGCTCCAATGATTTGCCCTAATGTTCCTTTTGATATTTTGAGCAGAGTTCCAAGCCAATGTTCTACGCCTCCTTGTGCCAAAAAACTTCTGGAGAGGGCAATTTTCTCGTCCTCTTTGCTCGACATTTGAAGCACTCGGTCTCTTTCCTTTTTGCTGAACTTGAGCTGAAAATTAGTGCATTTTAAATATGTCGGCCACGTTGGGCGTAGAACATGATATAATTGTTTAGATCATTGAATGTGATACCTAACAGGGAAGATTATACATTAATTCATCAATGCAGTTGCACCTCAAGTTGAATGAATTGTGATAAACGATTTATTAGTCATTAAAATTGTATTGAAAGCAGAAGTAGATATATAGAGCTAGACCAAACAAATTACAACTTACTTTTGCAATGCTTTCAAAGACATCCAGTAAATGGTTTTGAATAGCATGCGAGTCGGATGATTGTCCAAGAATTTCAAGCAATGTGGGATCAGAGCAGAAAAAAAACCTTGGGAAAGCAATCCTTTTCTGCTCCAGGTAGCTGGTAGACAAGAAACTTTCATAATCACAAATTACACACTCTCTATTCAATAATAATGAAGCCATATGCCGTCTACCCTCAATAAGGATTTGAATGAATTTCCCCACATTCTTTAGCTTTGATGGGTAGGTAAATTATTATGGTATAGAGAATTTATTACGACTTCAAAAATATATTTTTAGTTAACATAATACCAACCCAGTCAACGATTTCTGACAGGATTCCAACTGTTCAAGTAGGAAGGGCAACAATTTTGACATTGAGTCGTCTCCCACGCACGTTTCGATTACACTGCTGAATTCGTGTGCTCTCTGCATGAGTTTGACCCATGACCTATCAATGTTCTGCGAATCACAAAATAAGAAGAAATTATCATCAACTATTAACAATCAGTGAGGTACATTCTGAGTTTATTACATAAGCAGCTATAAAATAATATGAGCAGTTTGCATCTTATAACCCCAGAAAGCTAACGCAAAAGTAGAGAATCGCGAAGGAATTTCCTATTTTTTACTTATAGATAATAAAGTGGAGTCTTCTCTGGCGGCAAGCAAAACACATTGAATATTGATTGGCTTTGCACGTATGACTTTTGCATGACACATTTGCATGACAAAACCACAACACTTATAACAAAAACATTCACATTTTTACGATTGTCAGGCCAGCATTAAAGCATTCCTGAACCCCTTTAAGACCTCAAAATTAGTCTGGGAAACAAAGAAATACCTGAACAATTTGTTTCTTAACAACAACAAAATAACCATAAAATGGATTCCTGGTCATGAGAACCACGAAGACAGAGTTAATGCGGATGGTTTGGCGTGAGCAGGCTCAGGACAACAGTTTCCGGGGCCCTTCTCCTGCCATCTGCATTTCCAAAAATGCCGGGAAAACTAAAATTAAAACATGGGTCACACAGGACCTCAACATTCTCAGGAGTTAACAGCTAAATATAGACAAACCAGAATGCTTGTTACGTCTCCTGATCCCAAACGAGCATATTGGCTTCTAAGTAAAAGTAGAAATTAAATTAAAACTATAATTGGCACACTAACCGGACATTATAATTTCCGCAGGATGCTAAATATAATAGATTACAACATCTCACCTACCTACGTGCCCTTGCGGACTCGAGGAGGATTCCTCAGAGCACTTTCTTCGTAGATGCGACCAGTACTGGAGATCCAGAACGGAGGCATTTGGGCATCATATAATTGAACGTGCTTACCTTAGAGATATTGAGTAGAAAAGAATAAAAAATATGCTGATTTAAGCAAAAGATTTGAATGCGACGACTCCAACTCGGGGTAACCGGCGGAATCCTCTTTTTAATTAAAGGGGCCTCTTCATGAGGTAGAGTATAAGCCGATTATGGTGCCTGAAACTCTTTTCCAATGGAAACCCCGAGCAATGAGTGAGTGAGTTCATTAAAGATCCCTGGTTCCCAATAATTTTTCTTTAATTTGCCAGTATCCAAGGATACCCAATCTGTAAATAAGTTTTTTCTTCTCATTCTGAGTTGTTTTTATCAATAATAATGCGGTGATACCTCTGTTTTCGGGTCAAAATAAAATTGTGTTTTTAATGATTTTAAAGTGTCAAAACAAGTTTCAATTCCCCTATAAGGTGTTAGTGTGATGTTAATAAATAAAGACTGCGTTTTGATCTCTATTACATGCTAATTTTGTTTTAAAAAAATCTGATCCTTGCACTCCTTTTTATTTTTATCAGTGTTTTCTTTTTTTTTAAAGCCAGGTTTAGGTGGTAGAATGTAATTGGCATTTTAAAAAAGTGATTAGCTTTTTCTATCTACCACGGAAGCGTTTGAAATCGAAAAAACGATCGAAATAACACAGTTTTTCTATTCACCCAGCCTGGAGTATTAATAGAAAAATGGTACTTAAAAAAATATATACAACCCCCTGAGCCAAATTTTCAAAAACTGACTTCGAGGGGTGGAAGTACTCAGTGCGACCGGACTTTTATGCCCTTAAACTTTGTTGTAGTACTACTACAAGTACCAGAAAATCAATTCTGACGTTGAAATGTTTTTCTACTCGTCCCATTTTACGGTATGGTAAATATTTCAGGTTTGTACATCACGATCACTGATGGGTCACTAGATGGTTATTCAAGAATTCCTCATGAACTGGACCAGCTTCCTGAGAGCATATGGTGTAGCATTTCGTTAGTATTGTGCTTAGTTTTTTAAATGTGGGCTGAATTCCATGAAAGGAATTTTAATCGAAGTTATTACGTAGCAAATTTTTGTGGTTGGTTTGATGTCTTGACGAGAAATATAGTTTTCGCACTACTTGACTCACGTTCAGGAATATCCGTTCAGGACATTCATAGGGTAAAAGAATCATGCGCCATACCAGGGTGATTCTTGTGAACTGGCTTACTTATTTTTCTGGAAGGGCTTGCTAAGAATGTTAAGTAGGTACCAGTAATAGGGTGTTTGGTAACGAACTATTATTTCATTCATCTAGAGCAAATTGTGCTCGATAAATTTGTTGCGAGTAGCCATACTAAAATTCGATACTAGTTAGCACCTCAGAATACATTTGGAATTATGCTAGTCCTATGAACAGACAGCAGCTTCCTTTTCCCTCTTCCAATCATCTGACTCTTAGCTCGGTGCTAACAATACAAAATAAACGATCAAGTTCAATATTGAAAGACTACAGCACTTACAGCAAAACGTTTGGCTTCAGCTGGCAGCTGCTTTGCAATATCCCCGCCAACAAACACAGCCTCTAGGTAAATCCACAGATTCTGAACAGCTAACCACTTTTCCAAAATTTCCCCGGTTTGAGACAGATTGTTGCACCACAACTGAATTTCTTTCCTGAATGGAGCATTATATCTGCAAAAGAACCAAAGATATGAAATATTTATTAATGAAAGAAACCTGACCATTTTATCACAACACCCAGCGTATTTTCTGGCACGTACCTGTTGGAAAGAAGAGAACTCAATACCATCATACTGTCCTCAATCAAGCTGATGATTTCTGCTGTTTCCGCGCCTTTTATTAATAACTCTCCTCTATTTTTAAAATGAGAAAATTGAAGGTTTACGTTGGTCCAGTCTCCTTGGACTTGTTTCAATTTTGCTTCAATGTCCTTCTCTTTTACAGCGCTGATGCAAATATCCTGTAAAATAATGAGGTAGGATGTATCTTCTTGGATACATACGTGGTTGAAGAAACTAATGCTTCAATTGAGAGCGGTTCTGCAATAACCGGTAAAGATATTGTTATAGTAGATGGGTCACAGGCTAATCAATTTTTCAATACAACAGCCTGAGTAATTTTGTCATTATAGTTATTGTTCATCCATGTACAATTATAACCAACATCCACCATAAGGACCCCAACCTTATCTACGAAACTAAAAATAACATAAAATATTTTTAATTATAGTCCTGTCTTTCTATAGCAATAATATTGATCAAATAATAAAATAGTGGCCTTTAAGTTAAGTAAAATCAGGCTTTCTTCAAGGAAAACGCTGTAGATTATTACACAAAACTCTTAAAATTCCACATTTTGGAGTTGACTAAAAGTGGTGAAAAGATTTAAAGACCATCGTTGGTGAATTTATAATTTTTGAGCCTAATTTCGTTAATTTTTGTCCAGAAATTCAGAATAAAAGCGCCTATGGGTTGAATATTTATTCGATTGCACAATGTGACGTTTATTTGAACTATCGTTTCCCTTAGTTTATAATGGTTTGTTATTGGAAATGAACCAAAAAGTAAGTATATTTCTTCTAAATCCTAAAAAAAAGTAGTAACAATTAAAACCAGTTGGAAAAGTTTCCTGCAAAATTACAATCTATTTCGCCGGAAGGCTAAATTTTTAGGTAATACAAATAGGTAGGTACCTACCTCAACTTCATCCTTGTTCTTCAGCAAAGGAGCGGCCATGATGTCACCAAGCGTGAAATCAGGAGATTCAACATCAAATTTGCATTTCAACAGTGTTTCCAATCTGGTCCAATGCCGCTCTTTCATTGAAGGATTGGCCATCATCTCAAGAAGTGGACAGCACTCGGTGAAGTCATCAATTTTCTTCTTCAATTCAACAAAAGCTGGCCAATCTTTCATTATCTTTGGAAGTTTCCGGCACCTTACAGGAAAATTAATAGTATATTAAAGTTACGATGTATCTTGAATGACAAAAACTCAACCATTGCCTCTATATTTGGTTTGAGGTTTGAACTTGGATAACAAGCTCAGTTTTCAATTTGCTAAAATAAAAACGGAAGTTGGAGAAGAACGTTGTCTAATTCGACGAAAATAAAGAGTGAAATGTCAGATCGATTTCGACGGTTAGGTCATCATCAGTAACGAACAATAAGTCTCAGGTCAGTCTTCTTTATATAGTCTCAGGTGAGGGAAGACTGAATCCCGTTGGTCGAGAGAAGGGAAAGTGCATGAGGTACAACCAATTAAGTGTATGCAAAGTAAAGGATACCTATTAGGGCTAATCGGATGAAGTGACGGGAAGGAGAAGAAATGCTCAATCTGGCTTTAACAAGGGGATAATTCCAAGCTTTACAGAATGGATTAGTCGATAGTGAAATATAGGTACTGAGGGATATCGTTATTTAACCATTTACCACACCTGCCACTTTTGATAATTTTGGAGTTTTCCAAAACATGCTTCCCTTTGGAAAAAATGAAGAAATTTAACAAACTATTTGCCAAATCAAAATTGAAACTATGATTGGATTCCCTAAGATGATTTGCAGACGATTTGAAGATTATTTCCCTAAATTCAGATTTACCTATATTTTCCTACCAGTTCACCAGAAAACTCATGTCCACAAAAACATTTTAATTGATTAATCCCACTTTTACCCTGAACACTATTTTGTTTTAACGGACCCTAGTAAAGCTTTATTTTTTTAAACCCACTTTGTAACCCCTCAATGATAGATTTTTACCTACTGTATCTGATTTTTTTCCATAAAGGTATACTTATCCTTTGTTTTTTTCTTTTTTCTTCAAAAGTTACATCTTCCCTAGCCAAATTGGAGACTTTGTCCCTACTCTTTTTCCCCAAAATCTTATCCCATATGGTATCAACGATATCTATCTCCCCCGTATCCATTAACTTGCTACTATGTTTTTAATAATTGACTCATCTTTTGATAAATTTTGTTCACTCATTGGTACAGGTAGTGCACGGCTTATGAACTATATAGTGATTTTATGAAATATGGGTAGTTGTATTGCTATATGTATCTTTCCTATAAATAGAAAAATGATGCCTTTTGTTTACCAAAGATACCACTATCTAGATGCACTACGGCCATGAGTATGGGTGGGGTATGATGTGAAATCGATGGGGGCCAAAAAGACTTCAAACTTCGGGAGAGCTAGTGGAGGAATGGTGATGGGTATTAGGAAGGGACAAAAGCATGTGTTTTGTAAGAATTGGAGGTCTGGACGTGATAGCTATTCACATTTGCGGGCGTATTTTGCACTTTCTACCAGTATATCTCAACTGTAACCATTGGGAACAGAAATTCAACTTTGATTAACGACTTCATTGCTACTAATGCTGAGTTTAGCTGGATTGTTGCTGGAATTGTAATGTCAGAATCGCAGTTAGTCAGGATCTTGGCCACTTGGATAGAACCGATTTGGGAAATTTTAGACCTTCTGGTTCGTCGAGATACTTGGTTTTGAATTCAAAAGGCAGATTCCTTGATTTCTGTTCTGACAATGGACAATGGGCTTGTTGTCCTGAATGGCCGTTCAGTGGGGATACAGCTAGGGATTTCACGTTTGTCCCCCATCACGGTTCTCCTGTGAATGACCTGCAACTGAGCATTGGAGTTTTGGAAGTAGACAGATTGAGATTGTAAAGTACTTGAGGGTGGTTCTCACTCCTCATCTCTTCCACACCAAACACATTAAGAGGAAGACCCACTCAGCAAAGTTGGCCCTCAGCAGCATGCGGTGTAGATTGTTTGTAGATTCGTCTGTCCCTATTCCTTGCTGCTGTTTGTTTAATCTTGTGTTATGCAGCGCCATGCTGGGGATTTCGGGAGTATGAGGGAGTGGAAGGGGTACAGCTGATGTTTATCAGGAAGCTGTTCCATTTACCGAGGTTTGTTCCAAGCTACATACTACACCTGGAAACTGGATTGGACATGGTCTCGGCTTTCACACTTGGGGCCCATCTTGGGGATACACGTCTGCCGAGGATTGTCGCAAAGAGGGTTATAGAAAGGAGAGAGTTTCTTGGGCTCATCCCTTGGGTCTTCTTTCCACTGAGTTTCAGGTTTGGACTGAGTTAGATTCCTTGAGAGACAATTCAATTAAGGCTCAGGCTGGTGGTTTACTAGAGAAATTTAAAGAATCTAAACAAAAGCAGTTCTGGCAGAAAGCTTTAGATTCTGAACTCTAAAGAGAACTAGACTCTACAATAAAACCTTCTAGCTTGATTGAGGATCCGAAAATAGATCTTGTGTCTAGCAGATGGCTTTTCAAACTCAGAGGAGAGCTGCTTCTACGGAAAACCATATACCATAGACCGAAGTGAGGAGTGCTCTTTGCGCAACACCCAACAGAGAGAGGATATGTTTCATTTGCTTTGCATCTTTATCTGAGGTTGATGGTGAGGGAAACGAATTGCAAAGGTATCAAAAAGGGAAAAGTCAAGTCAACTACCATGTTCCTAAGGTCCTTTGCCCCCAAGTGCTCCTAGTCGCAGACATTGTTAGTTCAAAGCGCCATTCGAACTAATGTATTTTCCAACAGCAAAGAAAAAGCTCTGAAAAATACTGTGCTATTAACCTCTGCGCAAATGATACCAATGTTATCAAACCTCTTTGACTGCGTTAGTCCTCCCAGAACATGTGATTTTTCCAGAGTCAAATATCAGCCTCCTCGGCTGAATTGGTGTCAGACAAACGACAGAATGAAAAAGCAGGCTGCTGGCTAAGCAGTTGCTAGCTGGAAAAAGGCGCAGTCCAGTGAGGTCACTGTCACAGCGTGTTTCAACTTGGTGACTGAGGAAGAGAAGATACTACGGCCGGGAATGTGATGTTTACGGTCAGGCTTGAGAGAGATTACGTATTAAATTCTAGGCCCTACTGACCTGCACCAAATGTAATAGGCCAGAAATGTATGATACCTTGACAGAATTCAAACTCATGCCTTTTTCCTGCACCTAGCATAGAAAAAACCTCAACCAATGAGTTACTGAGACCAATGTAATCAAACCTCTTCAGCTGTAGGAGCCTTCCCTGAACACATTTCCCCAAAGTCAAATATCAGCCGCCTTGACTAAGCAGGGGTCAGACGAACGACGGAGTGAAACTGCAGTCAGCTGGCCCAGTGGTAACTTGCTGGAAGAAGTCAGGGTCAAGCAAGGTCTTTGTCACAGTGTGTTTTGATTCAGCCAGTGAGAAAGTTAAGATGCTATTCAGGGAATGATGTTTACAGTCTGGCTCGACAGGGATGAGGTATTAAAGTCTGGGTCTTACTGTTCTGTGCTAAATGTAAAGACCCAACCGCCATCGCATGAATAGTAGCATTTGCTCATATGTATATGCAAAAGTGAATTTCTCGAACCATTGATTCTTCATTCAATTTCCCGATTTCATTCAGATTGGGATGAAGTACTTGGGTGCATGTCTCAGGATGGTACATATCCTTCGAATTTATTGGCAATTGGTTTTAGTAATTGGGCTGAGTAAACCAGAAATTGGTTGTTACAAAAGAAAATTCGAGACTAATCAACTGATTTTGATGAAATGGTACGGGATTGTGTTGCCTCTCAGGTGGTCCCCTATACCATAAACCTTAGATGGAAAATGCTGTTGGATTGATAGAAGGGTGTGTGCACATGCAAACATCAAGTTATAGCCATATTTCGCATATTAGCATACATTACTGTTCCATTTTGCATTTAATCATTTTGACTCGTACTTAATTCTTTAACCAATTGTGTACATCCCTGTTACAATAAGTTTGGAAGCTATGCTACCCACCTAGTTTGCAAAACGTTTCTCATAGCGATTTCAATAGATGTTGCACACAGAACCAACTGATCTACTTTCCCCAAACTGATATGAGTTATTGGGGCTCCGAATATGAGAAGCTCGAGGTAGAGCACAGCATGTAAACAATGACCTTACCTATTTCCGATTATTTTGTTGCAGATAAGGGCAGCCGTGATGGACACAAGTTGTTTTGTCGGGTTTTTATTTATTTTTTGGGTTTCATTATTTTAATTATTTATTTAATAACAATATAATTCTAATTTTCGAGCAATATTGATGAGATTGATGGTGAGGGGAACGAATTGTAGAGCGAAAAGGGGTGAAGCAAGGTATCAACAAAGGAAAAGTCATGTTAACCTCCACCTTCCTTAGGTCCGTCACCACTACTACGCCTAGCGGTGAACCTTGTTAGTTCGGAGCCCGATTGGAATCTTACACTCAGAAACAGTTGATCTACCTCCCACAAACATCCAATAGAGTGTGTTGGTGTTTTTTCATCACTCATTCCCTCACCAGAAACCTAACCTGTGATGTATGTTGGGAATCACACGTAAGGGTAGGAGGGTGGGGCACACTAAGAAACAGCTTATCCCCTACTAGAGAGGATGCCATTGAATAATATACCAAAATAATTTTTTCACTTACTTATTTTGGAAGTCTGTTAATTCATCATTGATTTTCTCAACATCAACATCAGTCCAAACTTTATTGTAGTAACCGTCGATCACTCTATTGACCTGATTATACAGACCATACAATTTTTGGAGGAGATTGAACTCTTTTTTTCTCTCAATTAAAGTGGGGAAGTCAGACTTTTCCATTCCAAACAGTTCTTGACCACTTTTGAGTAGCTCGTATCTATCCCAGAGGTCATCAAATTTACCTTGCATGATGGTAACTCTGCAAAATACAGATATTTATAGATATAGATTATTTTCCTCCTTCATGATAAAACTTAATTTTGGAAACATACAAGTATAGGAAATAATTATAAAATAGCAGGACATACTAATGGTAGCAATTCACCTTTCACTGGCTTCCTTTGCAGATAAGCCTTCCGTCATAGGACCGTCAGTCTCAAAATCATAGTCGAATTGTTCAAGAGATGTTTTAAATTCTGCAAGGCCTGCCATCAACTCTTTCTTTAGTGGACGCTGTAGCTCGCATATTTTCGATTGCATAGTCGCTGCCTGATAATTTACATAGGTACATGAATGAACTACTGAAGACTAGTTATCATGTAATAAAAAAGAGTAAATGGAGACTAAGTGATTTACCTACGTACAAAGAAGAATCAAGAAGGAATGTGGGAGAAAAACGCAGTATGGTAGGACCATAGCATAGAATATTTGTAAACAATGTCTTTGACAATGTCCAGAATGATTTGAGGGAAGTTATATAACGGAATGCTTCGACATATATTCACAGTGTGCAGATGTCCTCACATCTGCCAAGATTCTCGCTCCTTCAAAGAAAATTCAAAAATACCGCCCATTCTATGACCCAGGGATGCCGCTAGTGCCTGTTAGCGTCCCGCGTCTCCCCAGACTGAGGCACGGGTCTTCCCTCCTAACATGATTCTCGGCCATTTTGTCCTTAGCGTTTGCCAAGTGTAATACAGCTCCTTAGGAATTTTTAAATTTTTTGTTTTTCATTCATTCATTTCATAAAATTACCATTTATTCACGTTCATTTATCACGTTCATTCATCATTTATTTATTCACATCCATTTATTTATTCATTCCGCGTTGTTTTCTTCGTTGTTTCTTCGCGAAATGTCGTCTCAAATCGAGCTAACCTCAAGGCGTCGGAATCGTCGGGCGGAATCCAGGTCTGGGGGTAGTAAGGGCCGTTTTAGTACAGAACCCGACAATACCTATAATTCTTCAAGTAAGAGCAGGAAGGATCGGCTTGGCGCGGGTGGATATAGCCCGGCAAAACACGCCCGAAGTTGTCAAGCACACAAGGGTGGCTGCTCCTCTAACCCCAAACATCACCGGCAGGAAAAGGTACGTTCCCCCTTTACTGATTCCGATTCTGAGGAAAAAATTTCCCTGTATGGTTCGGATAATTTCCCGTCTTCACTTTCTTCTGACTCTGATGCTTCACATCATTATAGGTCCCGCTCATCAAGATCGCGATCTTCATCCTTGTCTACTCTCGACTCGAGGAGGTGCCCTAAGCGTCCTTCCCATCAACATCTGAGGAATGATTATAAAAGGTATGATACCAAAAAGGCTAGGTACCTCAAAAACCTCCCAAAGAGAGCTGGGTACGCGGTGCGGCGCACTATGCGGCCCAAGCGACGAGCTCTGAAGCTTGACAAGGCTTACGAACGCGAGTGGAGGGACCTCGTTCGGTTAGGGATGGACAAGGATGTGTATTCCAAATTATTTGAAGATTATGATCCGAAGATACACATGCGTTGCTCAATTTCCCCCCCCCCCCCCCCCATCATTGATAATGAAATTCACCCACATTTGTCGAAACTCACAACACTTCGGGATCAGGGCCTGCAACGTACTCAACAGGCCGCAGGTAGGGCACTTGTGGCCACCGCAGCTGCCCTTACCATTTTAGCCAACCACATGAATAGGGAAGATTGAGTTGGCCATCAACTCCCCATGTCCCAGGATCAAACTTCAGACCTATACGGATTCCTGTGGGACTTTTAGCTTCAGGTTTTTTCGGAACGACCAAAACACGTAGGAATTTAATGATGTTTTCCATCAAAAAACAATTTCGCCAACAGGCTAGAAATGCTCCTAATAATGATAAACTATTTGGTGGGACCATTCCTGAAATTGTCCGTACCTCAAAATTAGCAGATTCTGCTGCTCGCCATTTTTCTCTTCCCGACCTATTCATTAGAAGGCGAATAAAAAAGGAACTCCCCCTTCGGGAAACGGACGGCGCCCTGCGTATCGGACACACAGGCACTATCGCCAGCCAACGCAGGGCAATCGACCTCAAAACAAAAACAAGTACCAGAACCAGAATCACCCACTGAGGAAAGACCAATCAAAAAGCATTCCCCCTATTCAGAAAAACAATGCTAAAATCCCATTTTTAATCAAAAGGATTCAGATTCCATATGTCATCGACCAGTTTTGCCTGATAATATTAAATTTAATTCAAGCGTACCTCCTGCTCTCACCGAACCCAGTCAGGTTACAGGAGTGTCCTATGCATTTTGAGGCTCTCCACCGGTTCAGGGCATTGCTGAAGTCCCTGAGCTTGTGGGCTCAGCCCCTGCATCTCTGGGCACCACACAGGAACTGACCCGCTCTTCTTGGTCGTGCCGGTCTCCTGTGGTTTCGCAACAGGTGACATCTGCCGATGACGCTATTGCCCATCAGCCTCCTGCTGCATTGGTGAGTGGACTTCAGTTACCTTACGCCCGACGTCTGAGATTTTTCTCTCAGTGTTGGCAGAACATTTTCATTTCTGACAATAATATTTTACAATGGGTAACGGGTTTGTCAATCCCTTTTGTTTCATCACCGCCCCCTCCTAATGGTAATGGCCATGAATGTGGGACAACACCGTTATTTGACGACCACATTTCACATTTACTATCCATAGGTGCCATAATTGAAATTCCTAAATGCGACGACCAATTTGTGTCATCTATTTTCTTGGTCCCGAAACCTGATGGTTCGTCACGTTTCATCCTTAATCTAAAAAATTTGAATGATTTTGTTAGGACACCTCACTTTAAAATGGAAGACCATAGGACGCTCATGCGCATTCTTCCTCCCTCGTACATCGGGGTCACAATTGATCTTCAAGACGCTTACCACTCTGTACCCATTCACCCCGACTATTACAAGTTTTTAACTTTTAACTACGATCATAAACGTTTTGCATTTACATGCCTACCCTTTGGCCTTTCATGCGCTCCCTTTGTTTTTACAAAGCTAATGAAGCCCGTCATGACTCGTCTACGACATTTGGGTATTTTATGTCTTAGTTACCTTGATGACATATGCATTCTTGCCAAAGATAATGAGTCATGTAGTCGGGCTTACTCCACCACGGTCTCTCTCCTGGAGTCACTGGGGTTTAGTATAAATCGGGAAAAATCCGCCTGTTCTCCCAGCACTACATTCAAATTTTTGGGCTTCATTTTTAACTCTTGTGAATTTAACGATTTCTCTACCCCCAAATAAGGTCCAAAAAACGTCATCAGCAATCATCTCACTTCTTCAATCTCCTTCACCTTCAATTCGAGAGGCGGGTAATCGGCCTGCTCATTTCCTCTATTCCCGCGGTGCCTTTTTCCCTCATCCATTGCCGTTTGTTAGAATACGATGGATTCATCGCCTTGTCATCTCATAACGACGACTATTCTGCCCCCTTTTCTCTATCTGAACACTCCAGGAGAGACCTGCTTTGGTGGTTATTGGCCTTGAAAAATCCTGTAAATGCTTTTCCGGGGGATAACTTTGAGCATGAAATGTTCTCGGACGCCTGCACTTCTGGCTGGGGTGGATTTTTAACCCCCCATTCCACGGGAGGATGATGGTCAAGGGACCTCGTATCAAGACACATTAATGAACTAGAGCTCTGGGCAGTATTTGAAACATTGCAGCACTTCGCACACTCCTGAACCCACACCTCCATCATCCTTAGAGTGGATAATACAACTGCTATCGCCTGTATCAATAGAGGGGGTAACGCTCGATTTCCTCACCTACACGCAGTAGCGGCAAAAATCTGGGAGTTCTGTGCTACTCGCCACATCACCTTCTTTACCTCCTACATCAAATCAGCAGAAAATATACAGGCGGACATAGAATCACGCCGTTCTCAGGAGGATTACGAATGGGGATTGAACTCGGATTCCTTCAGACAAATTTGTCTAACGCTGGGCACGCCTACTATCGACCTTTTTGCCTCGCCGGACCTTCATCAACTCCCAGATTATTGTTCATGGATGTCGGACCCAGGGGCCTATGAGGTTGATGTTTTTACCATTTCATGGAGAACTTTCTTTTTCTTTGCTTTCCCTCCATTTTTCATTATCCCTAGGGTCCTGCAGAAAATAATTAGAGATCAAGCGTCGGGTATTGTTGTTGTTCCTGATTGGCCTTCCCAGTCCTGGTTCCCACTGTTCAATCTATTAGCGACTTCACAAATAATCAGGTTACCACCCTCTAATAATCTGCTTTTTTCTGTTGTTGACAGTCGACCTCATCCAATGGCCAGCAAACTGTGTCTTCTGGCCGCAATTTTATCGAGCAGCGCTTTGCCCGAGACGGCCTCTCAGCCTCTGTGATTGAGACACTTACGTATTCTCTCTCACCATCAACTTTTAAACAATATGAGTCTACATACAAGCAATGGAGAGACTTCCCAAACGGATAGTAATCCTCTTGATATTTCTGCCAAGCAGGTAGTTTCCTTTTTACAATTTATATTTGATACAAAACCTGTTGCTTATCAAACATTCAACTCCCATCGTTCTGCACTGGCCCTTGTAGCCTCAACGGACATCTCCTCAGATCCTCTGATTCATAGATTTTTGCAAGGTGTATTTCGGCGACGTCCCTCGATACCTAGGTATACTTCTACTTGGGACCCTAAGACCATGCTCTCCTACCTAGAACACTTTCACCCAAACTCTCTCTTATCATTCTCAAAAAAGTTACTACTTTTACTCCTACTGGCCTCAGGCCACAGACTCCAAACAATAAGGGCTATCGAGAGGAGCAATATTCATTTTACTGACTCAGGGGTTTCCATTTGGGTGGACAGGCTTCTAAAAACCTCTAGACCCGGATTCAAGGGTATGACATTATCTTTCCCTTTTATGCCACAGCAAAGGGGAATTTGTATTCCTTCCATATTAAAATCGTTTTTGGCCTTATCAGAAAATATCTGCCCACCACACTACAAAGCCCTTTTCATTATTTCATCTCCCCCTCACACTCCGGCAACGGGTCCCACTCTAGCCAGATGGGCTAGGGATATGCTACAGTCGGCGGGTGTAGACTCTGGTACCTTTTCGGTACATTCTACCCGGCACTCCTCGGTCGCTGCAAGAGCTGGGGTTTCGGTTGACATTATAATGAAAGCAGCCGGTTGGACACTCTCCTCTGGCATGTGTGCTCAAATCTACAATAGACCTATAGAAGACGAATTTACCTTCTCCAGGTCTGTTGTCTCTTCCTAATCTTACTACCCAGTGATTTTACATTTATCTCTCATTTCTTTGGAAGAGCTTCAGATTCCGGTGGGGGTGTGTTTTACCTCACCCAGTTTAACTATTTTGACAGTGTTTTTATTTTAATTCAGTGGATTACATTGTAATAATTTATGCAGTTTTCATTAATTAAGTGAATTACATTTTATTACTCTCTACAGTTATTATATCTGTTTCATTTTTCTTACAATACATAAGCATTTCTGTTTTACGAGGTGGAAATGTCTTTCTTAATGATCAACTTTCTGATCATGCAAAGCATTACTTATCCCTCACTGTCTCTCTTACGATATGAGTAACCTTCCTTCCTCCTTTGTGTGAAGGGGGGGGGGGGGGGGGGGGTTGAAGTATTTGTCCACAATCCATGACACTAGGTGTCCCTTTATCACACCCATATTGAATAGGGACTAGTGTTCAAGGAATTTGGAGATTTGTTCCCTCTTTTCTTCACTGCATTCTTTTTTCAGTATTCTATATGTTTACAGGGTAAGGGTTGCCCCTCCTCCAATTAAGTCCCGTTCAGAGGGTTCTTTAAACAATCTGCACACTGTGAATATATGTCGAAGCATTCCGTTATATAATTTCCACTCAACCCAACGGAGTTTTAGGTCGAGTGGGATTATATTAGGAATGCAAGACATATATCGGTCGTTCTATGATTTAACCATTCCCAACGCCTACTCTCTGACCGGTCCTTCTTGTCAAACGCCCCATTTTCTTCTTTGAAATATGGCCGAGAATCATGTTAGGATGGAAGACCTGTGCCTTAGTCTGGGGAGACACGGGAGGCTAACAGGCACTAGGGGCAACCCTGGGTCATAGAATGGGCGGGATTTTTGAATTTTCTTTGAAGGAGCGAGAATCTTGGCAGATGTGAGGACATCTGCACACTGTGAATACATGTTTTGCAATCCTAATATAATCCCACTCGACCTAACACTCTGTTGGGTTGAGTGGAAATTATATATGATAGCTCTGACTTATTTTCTGGAACTTCTCCAATACAATGAAATCAAACTGGGAAAAAAGTATGATGTAAGTGTCATGTGTCTAAGGGCAGGATTTAAATTGTGTAATCTAAAGCATGGCATTGCCTGTAAGATTCATAATTAAGGGGTGAACAAATAAGAAAAGATGATAAATTCCAGTCGTACAGCATGACCACAAGTGCGAATTTTCTTAACCCTTTCACACTCAATGGGCATTTAGGTATGAAAAATCATAGTGGAACGACAAATTCATCGATTTCAATTAATTAAAGACCCAGTTGTAATCGAAGATCACAAGAAAAATAATAAATAAAACCCAAGGGTTCACCCCAAGTTAGAGCGCCAGCCATGCCCCATTTTTGTAGGGGGCAGGTTCAAGAGGAATTCACACATTTTGTGAGAGCCCCAAGGATTAAGATTTCGAGATTCTTCGACGGACCTAATGGGTCAAAAAAAAAAAAAAAAAAAAATAGTCCAAGGATTTTAGGCTTTGATTTTGCGAGTTTTATGTAGGTATCTATGACCAGGGTCATCAGCCGCGGTTTAATGTTGAGTCCACAATATTGTATTCTGTAAAAGTATTCTTATTATCATCCTACTTAGCAAGAGCCCCTTGATAACTGCCTAAGCGCTTCCGTATGTTTCCTTCATTTTCCACGATTTGGATTTCTAATACAACATTCTTATTGATTCTAATTCAATTCGTGCACTTTTTTCGAGATTTTCACTGTTTCTTGAAATTTTTAAATGATAGGTACTACTCAGCCCCAATCAATCAACTTTGAGCATCATTGCTACACAATTGGGACTGCTTTATCCCAGCTCACCATGCAACACTACAGCTAGGATACGTGGAGGAAAACATTGTGGTAGGTTCCATTGGAAAAAGTAGGATATCGCCGATTTACCAATGGAGCATGTTTTGGGGTCATACACTAGTTAAAGGATTAATTTACATAACGCTTTTTTATTAACCGCCTCTTTTTCATTTGCACGTATAAGCGCACAAATATTTATAGGTAGGTACCTAACTTAATTATTCTTGACGAAAAAACAGTACCTATTCTGCAATAAAAATAAATTTCAAGATTTTAGCTTTTTCGCTACGGTTAGCAATTTATTGATATGTAATACTACCGATTTTCTGAGCATACTATAAAATAGTAGTGCATTAGTATTAAGAATAAATCTAATACAATAACACATATTTATTTTACGAGATGAAACAAAACAAAGAAATTTGGAAAAGGATCATTACATTAGCACATCTGTATTATTTAATTTACCTAGGTGACATAAAGTTAACAAGACATAATGCAAAAGAACAATTCTTCACCGTGCTTTCAAACCCTATAGGTACTTTTGGAGGGTTTTCCCGAAAATTCTTAACATAATGTAAAGAATTTAAAAAATCGTACCAATTTGTTCATCTTCGTAAAACTGTAGCGCAAACCGTACACTAACTCGAGATCTGTATAGGGAATTTTTATATTGTATCTTTGCAAAGTGGCATATACTTCTTCAATTCTGAATAGCTCTTGATCAATCTCCACAAAACTGAAAATATATCAAATAATAATAATAAGTTACATTACCGATAATATAAAAAAAAGGTAGGTACGTACGCTATGTAAGAATATCTGAACTCATATAAACTAAGATTGTAAACCCCATTGGAAACTCAATATTCTATGTACCCATCTCGTATTTCCTTCATGCACTGTATTTGAGTTCGTACAGTTGCCAAGTTATGCACTGGTCGGTTCATTATAGCGGTATGGATGTTGATGAAATCAAAAACTTCCTCCGCAAGAACCCGGAAAGTTTTTTTCAACTCCCCTCCCAGAGCTTCTCTCCACTTCTGAATCTCAGTGTACAGAGCAGAATACAAGTAATCTGAAACAAAGGAATACTAAAAATATCTGATGTCAGGTGTGACACATGATTGCATAAACCATCGAAATGAGTTAAAAGAGAATTACGAATATGTTAATATACATAGGTGTAGCTCTCTCAGGTTTTAGAAGTGCAAAAGGAGCGGGACGGAGCTGCAGCAGGCTGATACGAGACTGGGCCGCTTGCAGCCCCCTCCCATTCTCTTCCCCCTCTCATAGGTGAAAAACGGAAGTTAGTGAAAAACGTTGTCTATTTCCACGAAAATAAAGAGTTACAATGTTAAATCGATTTCGACGGTTAGGCCATCATCAGTAACAAACAATAACTGAAGACACATTAGAAAGGACGCAGCTTATATAGTGACAGGTGAAGGGAGATTGAATCCCATTGGTCGAGAGAAAGGAAAGGGGGCAGGAGGCACAACCAATTAAGTGCATACAAAGTGAAAGGGGATTATAGCTAATCAGATGAAGTGAAAGGGGGAAATAACTAAATATAGTTTCAACATTGTGAAGGGACTTCATCTGATTAGCTTTAATCCCCTTTCACTTTGTATGCACTTAATTGGTTGTGCCTCCTGCCCCCTTTCCTTTCTCTCGACCAATGGGATTCAATCTCCCTTCACCTGTCACTATATAAGCTGTGTCCTGTCTAATGTGTCTTCAGTTATTGTTTGTTACTGATGATGGCCTAACCGTAGAAATCGATTCAACATTGTAACTCTTTATTTTCGTGGAAATAGACAACGTTTTTCACTAACTTCCGTTTTGAAATGGGTTTCCACAATTTCGTCGCGAGTGATTTAGTTCGTCATAGGTGAATTTGCGGATCGTGATTCGCGGTTCTCTCTTTACCGTAGCTCCCTCGAATCACGATCCGCGAATTCACCTATGGGAGGGGGAAGAGGAGTGGAGTGGGCCGCTAACGGCCTAGTCTCGCATCAGCTAGCCACTGCCCCGTCCCGCTCCTTTTGCAGTTCTGAAACCTGAGAGTTCTATACATAGTTATTCAAGATGTTAACTTAAAGAGAACATGGAAAGAATAATAGTAGGCAATCAACTTTAAAGTATGAGCAGATTGTTTGGAAAATTTTACAATTGCGCATGTGCAGAGGGTACCTCTACTTGGGTACGTAACAACGAAATTCATAGGCTACTATCTCGACCCCAATTCGCACAACCCCCGACAATTCAACCAAAACTGGATGAAAACTGTAGAACCTCGTTACAAGAATAGTAGTACCTATTCACGGTTCAATCGTTTGCACGTTGAGCCAACAAATCTTCGAAACTCGAGTTTTGATGGGCTCCAAACTCCCAATGCACAAGCACATCGTCTTTCACGACGATTTGATACATCTCGAGCTAAAACCTTTGAAAGTGAAGTTTCAACGTCAAATTATCAATAAGTAGCAACGGTCCTTTCGGCTGTTTAGCGACACATCCTTATTTGTAATGACACGATTGTCGTTCTCCTCATTCAGATGTAATGACGTGTCAAGAGAGATGTTCTATTTTCTCGAATCTCAAATGTATACATTGTTAGTTTTAGTTTTATTGTTTAACAATTAATTTTATCGTTTATTATTTATAACCTGGTTAGGAGGTAACCTACACTGATTCAGCCATCAGCTATTCCCATAAAGGACGCTACTTAGCATTTCGATTTTCGACATTTTGCCAGAAACATGACATTATCACTTTTTGATTAAATCGATTTTCAAAATATACCATGAATACCCCTAATGTAAGCACATGAACAAAGATTAACGTTGATCCGGGACCAATAAGAAATATAAAGGACTAGTAGACCTCCATCCACCTGCACAAACGTAAGAATGTCAATGATATATAGGTACCTAATAAAAACTTCAGAAATTATTTTTGTTACATTGATTTTTTTACTGGGAATGCACGCTGGAAGCAATAAAATTCTAAGGATAAGGTTACTATAAATACCTATTCTGACGAACTTTTGTTTATATAGGTACCTATATTTATTTATATTTTTCATTTATTTATATCTAAATACATACAATAATGCATCTTATACATCTAAATACATAGGTAGGTATTCTATTTACTTTCTTAAATAGGTATACCCCTTATTTCTTGTTTTTGTCAGTGAGATCACATTTGTTGAGAAGTAATCAAAACGACATAAAACCAATGAAAACACTGTTGAGTTCTTAGTCAAACTTCAACCATTTCGTTTCTCATGTCCCTCAAAGACCTATTTTAATAAACTGACTGAGCGATTTATTAGTTATTACCATCCAAAGCAGACGGAAGAAATAGGTACGCGAAGAAAGCTGAAAAAAGTGTGGAACAAAAAACGGAGATCTCACCTAGTAGGTATGTAACTATCGCTGTTATAGTTTACATTCGCTGGCGTGACATCACTTCAGATGAATCCGGTCGAAAAAGAAAACTATTTTTGTCGCTCAAACCGTTCTGACGTTCACGCAAGTGTTCGGATGAATCGGACGCTGCCAAAGCAACCATTCTTATTTAAACGCGAAGTAGTTTGTTAGTACGATTCCGTCACAACAAAAGCTAATCAGAATAAGCAATGCGTATCACGCATCCATAATAAACTCAGCCTAAGGGAAACCCTACAATCCTTGAAAATTTCGCTGAAAATTGATTGTAATATATTACAGTTTTGCCCATTAAAAGAATAAGTGGACACAAGACAGACCCCGAAACCAAAGTGTACAGAACTAAACCCTAAAATGCGGGTAGAAATTTTGATTTCGGATCACTTCCGAAAGTTTTCACAATATTTCCACCATATGGGTATTTCCAAAGTAGGAAACAATAACATGGTAGGGTGGCCCCCAAAAGAAAATTTTAAATTTCCCTGACTTTTCCCTGACCGAGCTTCAGATTTCCCTGACAAAAAAAAACATTTCGAAGTCAATTAGCAAATTTTCATAAAAAAATGAAGCTATTGCAATGGCTCTGAAAATTGAAAATGTTAAAACCAACATTTTTGAAAAATGTCTTCATTGAAATCCGTCTTGAAACGAATCCTAGAGTTTACCGCTTTTACATATATGTATATATATATATATATATATATCCTTCCAGACGATAGCTTTCCTTAGGATTAAGATAAAAATTCCGTTTTTGTGCCAAAAAAAGAAAAAAGTCCAGTCATGCAGCATGACCCCATGAGCGAATTTTTGAAGAAATCTTCGTCATTTCAGTCGCTATTGATCGTGTTGAGAAATTTTAGTTTATGATTTTGATAGACAAACATGGAATCAAATTATTAACACATGCACAGAGTAAACTCATCAGTTGTGATTACATTTTTTTTTTTTTTTTTTAAAGCACCTACTACCTACGTTTCAAACAGCATGGTTCTAGGATTGGTTATACAGGGATACTTCCATAAGAGTAGTTCAATCTGAATTTGGACAATGTTTCATGCAAATATTACCGATTTTTACAACTAGCAAACGGCATTATTTCGATTTTTGACTGATTTTTCAACTTTGAAATTTTTGAAAACTTGATACATATTCTTATAGGAAATTTTACGCTGATTCCGAATATACCACATGTTAGTATGCTGAAAAAATTATTTCGCACAACAAATCGCATAAAACAGGCTATTTTGAAATTTTTGACTACATTTTTGAGAATTTCAACCCGAAGATGTAATCCGATCATGCTGGCCAACGAACTTGAACTTTCGTTTTGTGTCCTTAACATTTTAAAATTTGTTTGAAGTTTCTAGCACAATTCTACGGACAGTTATCGTCTGGAATGACACATACATACATACATAAATACATACATATATACATACATACATACATTAAAAAATGCGTTAAACTTCAAAATATGATTCAGAATAGCCTGAAACGGATTTCTGCATAAAATTTTTTCAAAAATTCACATTCTACAAATTTTGAGGCGAGAGCAATAGCTTAATTTTCTTCAAAAATTCGCTAAAATCAAGCTTTCCAAAAAAAAGGACGAGTTCGTTGGCCAGCATTTTTAGAGCACATTAAATTGGTGACATTTCAAAAAAGTACTGAAAATTCACTAAAAATAGCAAAAAACGGCTAAAAATCGTTAAATTTATATTTTTTTTAGCAGAATATTGCTCAAATAAAGTTTATTAACTATAAAACGGAACATTAAAAAAGTGATGTGCAAAATTATGCTAAAAATGAAACGTACCTAAATTTCATTAAATTGTGCTAAGAAATCTATAAAAACTCCAAAAGAGTTAACCACGCCAATTTCAACAGTAAGAAAGGCAAACACAACACAACAAACAACGCAAACACAACAAAATGTTGTGTCTCTCACTGGATCAGACCTCTAATCTACTGGATTCGCTCCCAAGTTCAATACTCCGTTGATATTTTTCACATACGGTTCACTACTAGGTGATATATTAACAGGAGAGCCGAAGACATATCCATGTCGCAATGAATCAGCGTGCAGTGGTGTTACTCTTTGAACAGCTTAAACATCACCCTTGGTATCATTTGTCATGCGTATCACCTCCCCAAGAAATACGCATCAAGTATGATAAAGTATGCCGTCGAAGTAGGATTTCATAGGAGTTCGAAAATACCTAAAAATGCAGCAAACTATTACACAAAGTTTTCATTAAAAAATTCCCTGACATTTGGTGGTTTTTGAAAAATTTCCTGACTTTTCCCGACACGAAGAATTTCCTGACATTTCCAGGTTTTCCCTGACTTTACCAGTTGGGGGCCACCCTGCATGGTATGGTCATAAATAACAATTAAAGCTTGAATTTTAATCAACAACTAAAGTTACTAACTTGACGAGACCAACATTGGCAACACAATATCAGTCTCATGGAGCGATCTAATTTCTTGCTCGATTTTGTCAAACTCAATAAACTTCTCCCGTATGTACGCAGCTGCAGGCTCATACAATAGGAACTTGGCAATTTGTGACTCTTTGTTTTCAGCCCACAATTTCTTGTACCTAGCAAACTCCTGAAAACAAGTTAGATTATTATTATCAGACTGAAACAAGTCCTGTTAATGACGTGTTGCCAGGATTCAGCCAATGGTGAGAAATTCACTTCATATAATTTCTCTGATTTATTGAACGCAAATTTTCAACCCATGGCATGGTCCGTCTTCAGGCAAACCTTGAAGAAGAAAGAGAGTTCAAACATACCATTTCATAGGTGCTCTCATCTAGTATGAACCAAGTCCAAATGGACCAAGGCATCAAAAAAGTTGCAGTCATGCAGCATAATCGTATGAGCGAATTTTCTTAAGTTAATAAAATACACTTTGTTGAAGTGCTTTGATATTAGAATACTTGGTGTGCAAAGAAATGTTTACAACCAATTTTATGAAGGGGAAAATCCCCGTTCTAAAAAATATTCTGCAACTACCTAAATAATTTTTGAATTTTTAGCTTTTTGGCGATTTTTCAGCACATATTAATGAAAGGTAAACTACATTTTCCAGCATAATTTTGTGCACCTTTTTTTTTTTTTTTTTTTTTTAATGTTCTAGTTCATCGTTGACAAATTTTTTCTACTGAAATTCTGCTAAAAAGTATAAATTCAACAACTTTTAGCCGTTTTTAGCAATCTTTTTCAGAACATTTTTGGGAATTCGACCAATTTATTGTACGTAGGTTCACAAAAAGTGCTCGACAATGAACTCATCCTTTCAATTGGAAACCTTTGGTTTCGTTTCAGAATTTTTAGAGCCATCGGGATAGCTTTTATTTATTTATTTTTTTTTTTTTTTCACGAAAATTTCCGAAAAGAAGAATTGGTGTATGGAGCAATTTATCAAATCGATACCTATGTGCTAGCACGCGAGAACAAATATTCGTTGACAGAGGCAACACTGAAGCTTCGAAGAACTAGAGCAGACAGATCATCGAAGATCCCCATAGCCCTCGAAGATTTGGATACCCTACAGATCTAGAAGGTACCCTACAGTTTCATATCAGTTTGCCTAATAGTGATACTATAGGTTAGACCAAACAGTGAATGATGTGTTTAGATCAATTTAAATGTATATATATATATATATATATATATATATATATATATACACATATACATATTATATTCACGTAATTTCGTAAGCAGCTAATATACGTCCAATTTACCATGATTGAAGGGTCTCCTTCTCCATCCAACTTGGCATATGTCGTTTACATACCTACATGAAATTAGTATTAAAAATATCAACTTACAGCAAGAATACCATCAACTTCTTTAGCGATGATCAAAAACTGCCCTTGTAACAGCACAATCTGCCTGACTACATCTTTGTTGGAGTATACTGCTCGGTAGAGTGTGATTATGGTCCTTCCTTCTGAGTCAAACTGTTTAGGAGTTGTTTCTTTCAGCGGAGGCAAATCGACTTCAGATTCTGATAGTTCTTCCATTTGTGATTCTTCTCTCTTGTGAGTAACCGATACCTTCTTCTCCTTTTTGTGGTCATGGGACGGTTGATGTTTCAATGAATGATACTCGCTTTTCCTACGGGTCTTTTCTTCAACAACTTCCACAGCCAGAGTTCGAGCATCAATATAAGAATCCGCATCATAAAATCCCCAAGGCTTCAAATCTCTGGCAATCCGCATGGCTCCAGTAACAATTTTATTCACTGTCATTTGCACCTCCATCAAAGACGGACTGATTCGAACTTTAGGAACTTGCAGTATTACGTTTGTGAAAAATATTGGCACGCCAACCTTCAATATGGTTTTGTACTTCTTGGACCTAACAAAAAATAATTAGTAGGGATTAGCCCCTCGAATGAAACAAATCTAAGAATGCCCTTAAGCACATGTAAAAATCAGATCGAGTATATAGGGTATTGAGGGGGGGGGGGGGGGAGATATATATGCTTCTTCAAGTTTGTGAAGGTATAAGTGTATACGACTAGTTTCGCCTGGGGTGGCATCTTCAGGTACGAGAAATTAAAATTAACAGGGAAATACAGTAGGACCTCGTCAAAACTTGGGTTAGGTACAAGTGGTAGGTCACCTATAGTTATTGTGAGAGAACTTACTAATAGTTAGTTCACAAGAAGGAATTTCCCATTACATTGGATGGTCTGCTCATGATTACTCCCTCCATCACCATCCATCCACAGGTGCCGTTTCCAAGGCCATAGAAGTTATTGTAAGATAGTAATTTATGGTTGAAAACCTATATATCGTTCCCCCTTAATACCCTACATACTCAATCAAGAGTTGACTCCCACCAAAGAAGCTATTATAAAAAAATTTGTTTAAACGTTTGTGAAATACCTATTTACATTCTTCTCATAAATCCCAAATCAATAAAATATAGGCACTGAAGAAATAACTGATACTCCTGAAGTTTCTCCTTATCATGAATGTACACAATAAATAATAAACAGTACCGTTAGCCATTCCATCTTGCATTGCATCATCCAGGACCATTCAAATCTTGCTAGAAGAAGGTAGCAAGCCCTACCCATGAGCAAATCAGTAACTGCACTCAACAAACAACCCCAATCCCATGATCCCTCAAATCAGCTGAACTCATATTTTGCTTTCATTTCTCTTGTAATTCAGTATCACAATCTGATTTCAAACAAGAAATAGTATAGATTCCATTAAGTAGAACTACCCAGTCTCATTCTCTCGGGAAGGAAATTCATATTTTCCACACAAAAATCGTTCCTTGAGCTTCTTTTAGCGTGGGACACACTTTTACTGGGACTGTTTACGAAAAAACAAGACGTTTTCACGAGAGCGAATTGCAAGACCAAAATATGTCCAAGTAGGTAGATAACAAACATTTGCCGCATAAAACCTCACTGAAAATAAAATGAGGGGCTCTTTCTTGAGCAGTGAGCTAAATTCTCTCCTTTTCATCCTAGGAAATTTAAATTTGATGGGAGCCTCTCTGGGACAAGAGACGAATGAAATTATGGACTCCATCCTGATCAGCTGAGTAAGCTCAATTCTCTCCTTATCTCCCTAGTATGTTGAAATTTGGTAGGGAGTTTCCACTAACGAAACTGGAGGTAAAAGAGTGTTCCACATTTTTCAATGTTTAGCTGTTTGGCTCTAGGTCGAGACAAAGGGGTCTAGAGGGTTACAGTAATTTTCAATCACCTATAACTAACGCATCATGTTTTGATACGCAAAACTGAACGTTCGTATCAACACAGGCTGATTGATAGATGAACCTGTTCCACTAACTGAACGATTTTTAGTAACCAATTATAGAATTTCCATAGAATAGAACATTTTAAAGTAATTCATAACAATCCACCATGCTCTCCATGCCACCAACATTTGAATAAAAAACTAAGTTCACACATATACATCAGTACACACCTTATGTAATAGCTTTAATTTGTTAATTTATAATATACTAGGGAATATGAAGATTGAGAACCTGACTACTCCTCTGATTCTTTCATTAAGTAGTGCCAGTGACTGTCTGATTGCAGTAGCTACAGCTTCAACACGCTGCTGGTTAAAGTAGTTGTACACTTCCATACATTCAAAAGCAAACTGCGCTGTGCTTTTAGGAGTATATTTCCTGTGTATAACTGGAACAATTAAATTACTCAAACTTAAAACGCCAATAATGTGAGAACTCAATTAAAAAATGAAGATATATTCAATATCAGTTAGCAACTGAGAAACAATACCTACAGGTTCGTTTCTGCAGGGTACAACAAATAGTTTGGCATGCATAGTGATTGCACCCAAGTGGTCATATTAGTAGACAAAAGAGTTGACTAAAAGCGAGAAAACGGGTGTAGTTACATTCAGGAAAATTCCTGCAGTCGAAGAGGTTTGATTAAATCGGCCTTGGCAGCCGAGTGACCCAAATTTTAAAACGTTTGCTGTGGACTGGTTGGCCTTGACCCAGTTCCTGTATGGGAGCCATTTATACAGCCAACGTGCCTGGTGTGTGCGATGCGAGTGGAATGAAATTTGTGAGTACAATTTGTTTCTCTGTACGGCTTACGCATTTTCTAACTTTCGACTTTTCAGTATAAATGTGCATGAAATTATCAAAATACAAAAAATGTTGTGTACAAAGCAATAATTCAAGATTCACAATTTCCGGTTGTTAAAATTTCAATACACCGTCCAATTCTTTGTGAGGCACTTAGTGAGCAGACCCACTCGTTACGTTTATACCTAATGATTCATTAGATAGCTAAATATACGAAAAATATAACCATTTTCGCTCTAGGAGACTTACCTTTTTGAAAAAAAGCTGGACAAAACACATAGGGGAACAATTACAATGTTTACAACAGGTGTAAAAACAACACCAACACCTTTTGGAGGAGTCTGTCGTCACTACCAAGTCGAGTACCCGGGGGGGGGGGGGGGGGTGCTTTCGAATGTAAGGACATCATCATCAGGCTGTCAAAACAGTACTGTTTCGATGGCCTGATGATGATGTCCTTACATCAAAAGCTCAAAAGCGCTCGCTCCTGGTACTGAACTTGCTAGTGATGACGAACTCCTCCAAAAGGTATTTAAATGATAATTTTACTATTATTACTAGCTGAAATAACCCCTTAGATTCAATACCATAAACTGTTTAGCATCTTCTTTAGCATCCTCAAAAATGATTTAAAACTCACAAACCTCGTCTTTTCTTATGATGTCTCTGAACCCACATGCATCGATTTGGTTCAGTAAGAGGAATGGCCACAACTATAGTTTCTTCTTCAGAACATGTTGATGTTGAATCACTCGTGAATGCAGGAGAGATGTAAGTGATTTACTGGTATAGATAACTTATGAAGTTGTATAGACTGATAAAAACAATTTAAAAAAATTTTTTTTTACTCCGCAACTGCACCCACTTCTAATAAAGGTAGGCAAAGAGAGTTAAGGAACGTCCTGCCTAGTGCTGCAGAGGCTATTGAGGGACAGCAACAAAGTGTTCGATTTATTTTATTTGGTCTTCATTAAAGAGCTAATGAATGGTATTTGGTGTTATGGCGCCTGTTAGCCATCTCCATCTCCACAGTGTTATTGCAGCCTTGGACCCCCCCTCACCTCCTAAGTTTGCAAAAGCTTGGATGGTCTTCGTAGTATCAGCAGTTTAGTGGGAATCCAACCGGTGATTCTATATCAATCGTTCTTCTGCAATAAACTTCTGCGCGAATTCCAGTAGAGTGACAAGTGTCAATAGACTGATGGTCTATGGCTATTTCGATACCATAAGTGCCCGCCGTTCCGTAGCACAATAACTGCAGTTATTGTTATGATGATGGCCTAGCCGTCGAAATCGATTTAACATTGTAACTCTTCATTTTTCGTGGAAATAGACAACGTTTTTCACTAACTTCCGTTTTGAAGCCTATTGTAATAGAAAACTCATTTCCAGGATTTTCTTCGGAAGAAAATAATTTGATTGATTAATCGATTGATATATTTATTAGTGGAGATACAATTCCATGCATCACAAACTTCAAACACGTAGCTAACTATTTCCCTCATACCAAGGCTCCTTCATTTAAAGAGGGGATTATATTGGTTACCTCACCAATCAGACCACTCAAAGTTCGAATTAGTGAAAAGAGAGAAGGAAATCATTAAAAAGTTTAGTTAGACGGTTTTGTCAAGCGACACTAGTCTCGTAGTTGTTGTATGGATGGTACATACGTCATAATTGGTAGATGAGAGTAGGTACACGACAAATCATCATGGGAGTTACTGCAGAAACGAACCTACGACTATCTAAAGATGACCAGCCAAATCATATAAATCAGATAGTTGAAGGGGTAAAGACAACTTTGGTTGCGAATAGCACCCCCCCCCCCCCCCCCCCCCATTACATAATCCGAAAAATGAGTACAATTTATCAATATATAATTATTCATAGTGACTCTAAAATGTAGGTATCAAGAACCCTCAGAACCAAACATCATTAAAGAAAGCTCACAGTTTCGTGGGTCAAGTTCGATTTCAGCAACCGAGCTTGATTTGATCATGATCCTCTTTTTATTATACCAGCGGAATTTTTCTTGTTGGTCCACGCGCTTGTCTTTGCATTTGCGCACAAATCTATTGATCAATTCAACAACTGTGATCTCCATATTTTCCGATATAATCTGAAGCTCTTGCAACTGTTTCTCTTGGTATGCAAGGTTTTGCCGGAGTAATTTCCTGTGACCAACGGTGAGTGGAGATACGTAGATGAAAACGGAACTTTCAATTTTGTTGCAAGGCACGTTAAATCTTGCTTCCATTATATCCATTGTCTGAAAAGCCAACAATTAAGATGCATACCTAGGTACTCACTATTAGACATCCAAAATTGAATACTTGCTTCAGAAACAAATGAAATATCTAGGGGCGAGGTTTCACACTACGTTCTGAGAGTGTATTCAATTGACAAGGGTGCTAAGAAGATACAGTTTTACCTACCTAGAGAGTAATTCGTGTAAATTAGTTAGGAAAATAACTGTTACGTTCAAGAAAATAACCCATAGTCGAAGAGGTTTGATTAATCAGCCGCATAGCTCAACCAGTTAGAGTGTTAAAACTAAAGGGAAATTTCCTCTTAGTAGTAAGGACACGACTTCGAACTGTCAGAGGTACCTATCAAATATTTGAGGGCTGTAACATAACTGATGGTTTCGTGTGAATAACAGCAAAAGTAGCGAGTTTCCTTCTTATTTTCTGTAAAGTAGTACTCGGTACAGATAGAGATGCATAAATTATTATTGCACTATCATGATCATATCACACAATAATTTAGAATGTGCACTTTCAACCTTATTAACGGCAATTCTTATATGGAATAGAAACCAAAGCCGAAATTAGTTTTAATATCGCTTCTGGAGTTAATCTTCAGAATTTACAAACCAGACAGCCAAGTATACATTTTTCTGATTCGTATTGGGCGTAGGATATTATTCGTATATGTTGGAGGATTTACACGAGACCCTTTCCATGCCAACTGCATGGAGAACTGTTCTTTGACATTTTACCTGCAACATTAGTGTGTATAACTCCTATATAAATCAAATCAAAGCACGTAACTAATCCTGCACACCGATTAGAACATATTAAATTGGCAATTTTCCTAGCCATATGCCTATCCGTTTTACTCAAATGAATTGACCAACCGAGGATTGTGGGGTTATAAGAAATTGTTCGACTGAACGTGTAGGCTTCTTTGATTTTTTCCTCGACCATAATGAACAAACCTCGAACGCGATGGAAAAGTTTGAAGTTGTAACGAGCGTTGACCAGGAGCGTCGCGATGTCGTAATTCACGAGCAATACCTACTCAGTTGAGTACCTACTCCAATATCAATACACCAACTAGCAATATCCCGAAGCAATATCAACTCAATAGCTGGTTTACGTTAGTACTAATCTGCCATGTGCCCACTGGGAACACTTTTACAAGATCTAAATTTCATTTACCTACTTACCGTTTTATGGAACCAAAGGGCATCATCAAGAAAATGGTCGACTTTATGAAGATCGGACACGATGGAAAGAGTTTTCCAAGTCACTTTCTTGAAAAACGGACGAAAATGAGTATTCAACTGGTTCATTAAAGGTTTGCCAATGTTACAAAACACATAAGGTATGGACTTTCTGGAAGTGGAATTTGTCAATTATTGAGAAATATTATAAATTAGTAGAGAATGAACAAGAATAGGAAACAGGTGGGGTGTGGAACATTCTATTGAACCAACTCACTTTATTTGTATGAACTTCTCCAAAAGAATAGTTAGCATTTCGTAAGACCAAACCATCCTTTCCATTAACTGCATGTCCAAATATTGTGCTGAAGAAATTGGATGACCAGCAATGTAAATATGTTTCGTCTCGTCAAAGAATTCCCGAATAACAGGATGGAAGTTTATTTTATATCCCTTTTTAGGATATGATTTGAGGAGAGGTTGTGTCATTTTTATGCGTACCTAAGGAGAAAAAAAAAATTTCAATTTACATACAAGAAAATGAAACTATATTATATTTCTTCAATATACTGGAGAAATGAAAGGTAGATTCAATAATACCAATGACATGAACCGACAACAAATAGTGACCTATTCCAAAACAATATTGATCACGAGCTGACAGCTAAATAAAAAGTAGCTTACAGATCTACAAGTAATATCACCTCGGAACTATTCATCACCTGTTCTCGAATGAATTCGTTGATTCTACTGGGATTAGTAGTTGTTCACCAGAATATACTTTTAAATTAGCATCATTATGCTCTCCCTATTAAATTATAGCCACCTTTTCTTTTAAGGTGAGCTTCTCATAAATTAAATCATGAATATATTAATTCTTTTTGCTTGAATAAATCTTCAAAATTCAATGTTTTATGTATTTCTGCCTTGATTGGTGCAGGGATGTATGTCTCCATCACCAGTGCCGTCCTTAGAAAATGCGAGGCCTGGAGCAAAACATTTTTGCGAGGCCTTTTTTAACTATGGATACCGGGGGGGGGGGGGGGGGGGTTCCGGAAAATATTTGTCAAGCTATACTTGCAAAGTCGTAATTGTAAGCTTTTTGACAAACAAAACGTTTATCTCTTACACTCTAAAAGGGGTGGTGCAAAACACCCATTTCAGCTTGGTATGTTTCGAGTAATATCGTTTCAGGTTAAAAAAAAAAAAAAAAAAAAAAAATAGGAATCTCAGAAAAATAAGCTAGAAAAATCAAAACAAAGTTTATTCTTTAAGTAATGCTTAAACAGTGCTTGTTAATGTTAAACATAGTAATTTTTGTCTAACAAACAATAAATTCATTAGAAAAAACGAAATGTCTTCTTTCTTGCTTTTTATTAAATGAAATAGTAAATTATAATAAACATATACATTATTGTAAATACTTATTTAATATTGACGTTCCAAATCTTGTTTATTAAATTCTTCCATTGTTCCATTGTTAATGTAGGTTTATAATTTTCACATTACATCTGTACAATAATAAAACACATTATAGCCTACAATAGAGGCCAGTTAAAATATGAGTTATAAAATAAAATAACTTAATAAAACAGATAGTTCCAGCTAAACCGATGTAAAATAATACTGTAAATGCAATCGTTCATTGTTAGATAAACTATATTTAAAATTGTGTTATTATCAACTTTGACTCACCTTATATGAACTGTACTTTTCTCGCTTTCATTCCAGCGGACGTCAATAATCTCATCAAAATTAATTTTGGCTGTCGTGTCAGATCTCCATCACATCACGTAATGTCTCCAACCAAATGAAAATAACCATGCAAAACAGTTTAAAATTTCGGCTCATTCTATGCATGAATACTCGTTTTACATATAGCCCCTCCTAAACCTCAAGATGAACATCCTCCCGTTGGAGGATATACGAGTGTCAACATTTTGAAATAATTGAAAACCGAGACAAATTAATGTTCATTGAGATAAAAAAAATTTTTTTTTCATTAACATGTTAACTTATTGTAGTAGAGTGAAAGTTATGCTATGGTTTCAGGACTGTCTTTGGCCAATAAATAATAACTACTGATCAACATTTCAAAAACATTGATTTGATAGGTAGTTTAGCTTAAAAAAACAAGCTTCAGACTGAGGCTGATTTTTTCAATTTTTGAAAAATAACGAACTGAGCCAGCAATAGTTCAAGTAATCAAAAACTGCACACAACGTACGAGAGCAAACTTTTTGTAGACAACCTCACGATGAATCATTTCAAAAAGACAGAATGTTTTTAACAACGAATTGAAAATCTTTATCCCCGTTTGGGTCCAAGGAAGGCTCGCATCGATTTTGCAGTTCTGTAACAATGCAGACAACAAAATTAGTAGGTATCTACTGACAACTATCGAGGGGTGATATATAAGCCCATTTAATTCAATACCTCTCTAATTTTAAAGTCATTGGTGATATTCATTTACCTTCATGACTTCCAATGGAAACGTAACTCTAGTAGTTAATGCCCCAATCCATATCAGTCGTGCTGCGATTGGTGCCATTAATTTTGGTATACCAGGGTTTCTACGTCGTTTATTATACAAATCCCTCAGTTTGGTTATTTCAGTCATATATAGAGAGTAAGCGTGAGGTGCCACCAATTCCATTTTCAAACAGTCAAGCGGAATCTTGGCCCATCTGACAAAGATTAACCATAATGATACTTAATGAATTAGGTATGCTATTGGTGAGGAAATTGTTTACTTAGGTAGATACCAATCCAAGTACATATTTGTAGAGGTGTGTCCATCACGATCTTTGATGTAACTGTTCCTATCTGCTTCTGTTCCGATCATGTAACAGTTCCAAATTACATGTAACTGTTCCTGCTGCATACCGATCTTAGCAGAGCTGTGAG
This sequence comes from Adelphocoris suturalis, assembly GCA_030762985.1. NCBI lineage: Eukaryota > Metazoa > Arthropoda > Insecta > Hemiptera > Miridae > Adelphocoris > Adelphocoris suturalis. Next base: position 84,703,529 of record CM061042.1, read on the forward strand.
GGGTCCCCTAACTGCACTTTCACCCTCCATCTCTCCTCTCCATTCCCCTCATGACAGCCTTTCTTCCCACCATCAATAGCAATAGATTCCCATAATCTTTTGACTTTAACTTTGCATTCTCATATTTTTGGTCTGTGTAGTGGTTGAATCTTCTGAAATGATGCCGCTCAACAGAGGGCTGGAGTTTGGATGGTAGGAACCGAATCGAGAAGGAGGCCTCGAATTGAATATGGATCGGTATTGCTACTGATTGAGAATGCTTTAGTGCGAGTCACAAAGCGCACTCTTATCAGCAACATGGAACCACGGTAACAGTATCTTAAATTGCCTGGAACGGTTCTGGAGCAGCTCAACCAAGAGATTAGGTTCCACATTCCTGATTCGTGAGTACAGGCACATCTCTACATATTTGACAAGGAATTTATTGAGCAGAAATACTTATCAAACAGAGATTCCATACAATAACATGTAAGCTACTTTCTTAAGCTCAGAAAGTTGTGAAGTCAAGTAATAAAAGTACCTCTTCACATAAAGACACCATACTGGCATATTTGGAGAAGCAGACAAATTTCTGTGCATCATAGCTTGCAATGCATTCTCTTGTTCAGCAATTTTGTCTTTGAAGTGGGCGTAATCATTGTCAAATCTAACATCACGGTAATCCATCAAGTTATGATTGATTTTGGGAAAGAATTCATAGGCTCTTTTGACTCGCCGAGCTACTTTGTTCACTCCTTTGATTCTACTGTCCTCCAATACCGAAAAAGCTAGTCTGGTAGAGAGAATATCGGCAATCTGTGAAAAACATGAAATTCATAAATCTCTTGGGCATTAAATTAAGAAAACAATGTATGTAATTTCTAGTTATGACAGTTCAATGTTTTAGATACTATCAAAACTAACAGAATATCGTGGATGGAAGTGGGTATTTACAGCAGGCAGAAATATTCTACTATTATGCCAATACTTGAGATTGGGACAACTGCTCTTGGTTACAATTCAAACCTTTTCCTGGCCAGCCACACCGGAGGCATCTGTTGTTGCTATCCGTGATAGGGTGGTGGTGGATATTGTGAGGCCATACAGAACACATATCTGGTGCAATCGGTACAGTCGATGTGATCCTTTTACTTGTGGTTATGAGCTCTAAAGAAGAGCTTTTGTTTTTCTTTTCTTAACTTTAAAACGCATTTCAACAGGAAAACTATATATTATTATTAACTTTGCAAAAATATCTAATAAAAAGAAAAGACGTTGGGTACTTACTTTATTCCAGGCTTCAGCCTTAATACATTTCCTAATAATTTTCAGGTATAAGCAAACCATGCAGAGTTTCAATAAACATTTCGGTTTTGTCAGTAAATTGACAGATGTAGATCTGGATGGAGGGTGAGTGAGTCAATCGGTGACACGATATCAGTAATTTTGTACAATCGGACCACTTGTTGTCAGCTTAATTGTACGTGCTTTTTTTTTATCTCGGCCTCATGTGCGAATGACAGGGCAATCTTCCATACGACTTTCCTATGAATAGGTCATGGAGTCAAGCATCAGAGCCAAAGAAATTAGTTCGAGAGCCACTATTCGCCAAAGCACTATCATCGCTTTTCATGGTAGGTACTCTAATATGCAGTTAGGCTGTCAAAGCTAATCATCAATGTTATAATTTCATTTCTTCTCAATGTTAACATTTCTAATTCTTTTTTAAGGCATAAGTGTCAGTCATGTTGGCTAGCTAAGCATGAGCAAAACTATGTTCGTTATTGAACCATTATTTCTTCCTAAACTTTAAACCGCACTAAATAAATAAACTAAAAAACTGTAGTTATAGTACGGTCTTTGTAGAAGACTGTTTACTAATGCAGCTCTCGTTTGTACACAATGTTGTGGTGAATTTTTAAAGAAAATGATTTGAAAAAACCCGCGAAGGCGCGATTTTTCAAACAAAAACGGAGTTTTAGCTCTCCACCGTTGGCTGCCCTGCATCCCTCCCCATCCCCCACCATCTTGGGGAGACGGTTCCCCACTTCGTGTATTCACCGTGTTGCGTGTGTTTCGAGTTCTGACCTAGCACCGTGTTTTCTTTTATTTCTTGCAATTTTAATTCTTGCAAAATTTTTCTTCAGTATTCATCTATACGGTATATTAAAACGGATTTCCATGAAGAAAATGTTTGGGAAATTTCTAATTTTAAATTTTTGGTGCCATTGCAATAGCTGTATATTTTTACAACAATTTGCTAAAACCCGCCCATGCCTTGAACATTTCTCTGCTACCATAAGATGCGCTACTGTGCGCTTTTGGTACTAGACTAACAGAGATGAAACTCTTGAATGCACAGCTCTGAAATTGATGGATAAATTCTACCAATAATCTCAGCAACATTACAAACATAAATTCACATAACCTTACTTATAGAATCGGGAAAAAAATTCATTGCAATAACGACTTACTTTTGCCAGTCTGTTCTTGAAGGTAAGAAATTTTCCAATCACGAAAATATCTGATCCAGCAAACGCTTCTTTGCCAGAATTGTGCCCTCCCAATTTTGCTCGTTGCTCCATGTCGTGATAGATCAGGCAATAGTCCAAATACAACCGCATGCAATCCTGTGAGTTTAAGAAGACCAAATTAATGTTATTAGGAAGTATGTAGTTAAGTTAATGCAAGATCCTGCATGTGCGCTCTAAACAGTGAGTACATACCTATTCTAAAAATTCAAACCACACCTGATGAAGGCATTATCCAATTTTTCGAAAAAGGTATCAAATATAGATTTCCTAATTTCATTACGATATATACATAATTGTTCCACATCAAATCTACCATCCCGTTTCCTTAACCAACTAATCATGTTTAAGTCCATCCCCATTGAATTCTGGTGCACAAAGCATGAATAACACGATTTAGTAAAAAGATATGAATCAAAAAGATTCAGGACTAAGCAATAGAAATCTAAAGGGTTATTTCCGTTAGTAGTAATAGTGAGATTATAATTTACTGAGGTATCCTACGTAGGATTCCGTCGTCAGTAGCAAATCGATTACCGGGAGCAAGCGCTTTAGATGCAAAGACGTCATCATCAGGCCATCGAAACAATACATAAGTACTGCACTTAAGATTAGTCGGTCTGTCACTTTATATGGGGTGTAACAAACATAATGGTAAAAAATCCAGAGATCAATTCTACTACTAATTTGCAACAAAAAGTTCCTCCTAGACTTTTCTTCTAGAGGCTTTGTTTCCAAGTAATTTCACTTTTAAGATTTTTTTCGTGTTTTCAACCTTATATCACTAAAATAACTATAACTTCCTTATAACTGTTGAAATTAAAAAAAAATAAAAATAAAAATAAATTAAAAAAATGAGTACACCTTTAGAAAGAGCATTGAATTACCTATCACCCTGATGTCATTTCAAAATTTTGTAAGCAGGTTTAATGGGAGAGAAATCCGAATGAAAGTTGAATTTGACAAATCTCAAGAAATCTGTCAAAATTCGGAGTGCTATACAAATAGCTCGGAAGTCTTCCATCGAGTTTTACCCCCAGAGACGGGAAAAACTGCGCCAAGATCTCACCTTTCCAACGGTGTAGTCAATTCTACTTTTACTTTGCTAATTAGAGGAGAAAACTGTGTTTCAATGTCGAAAAACATTGTAATGAAATCAAGGGTTTTCTTGAAAAATGACCTTCTATGAAAATACGAGTTTGGGGTCGGTTTCTACATATTTTTTAATGCTGAATCGAATGGTAACACTTGCATACCACCCAAATTCTGTTATCACCGAATTTTACACTTTAGCTAACTAACTTCAGAACACATAAAATTCATCATACCAAATGAACTCACATTTGTGAGTTAACGTGTTAAAGTTGGTTATAATGGGGTTTAATAATAATAATGTTTGGAGATAAGTTTGGGAGATAAGCAAGTGTTACCATTCGATTCAGCATAAAAAAATACGTAGAAACCGACCCCGAACTCGTATTTTTATAGAAAGTAATTTATAAAGAAAACCCTTGATTTAATTTACAAAAAACAATGTTTTTCAACGTTGAAACACAGTTTTCTCCCATAATTAGCAAAGCACTGACTACACCGTTGGAAAGGTTAGATCTTGGCACAGCTTTTCGCGTCTTCGGGGATAAAATCTGACGGAAGACTCCCGAGCTATAGCGCTCCGAATTTTGACAGATTTCTTCAGATTTTTCAAATTCAATTTTTAGCCGGATTTCTCTCCCATTAAACCTGCTTGCCCTTGGGGAAGCCTGTAACCTCTAGAGGGCGCGTTCCCACGTCGTGGGTAGGGGGAAGCTTCCCAGATATGGGAGGTAGGAGGGAAACCTCCTGCAGACCGACAGGCAAACCAAAGGCCAACGGCTCTGAGAGCGGGAGAGACTCTTTGTGAGTCCAACGACTGTGGAGACGCAAGAGCTAGGCCCCACCCCAGTACCTTGTGGGAAGGGTATTGACCCAAAGGCTGAGGGTGAGAACCCCTACAGAAAACATCTGGACTGTACTCAGATCACTGTGGCAGCCCCACATTTGGGTACTAGGAAGCTGTGGGCTAATAACCCGCACTTCTTAAACATATAACTTATAACAGAAACAGAAACGAGAGAAAACCGGACTGATCTTGAGGCGACAATCTTTGGTATGAAACGGAACACAATAATTGGATTTTGGAACGTACGTACCCTCTATGAGAAAGGAAAACTATGGAAAGTAGAGAAAGAAATGATGAGCTACAAAGTCGACATCTTAGGCCTAAGCGAAGTAAGATATGAAAAAAGCGCAAACTTCAGGAATCGTTTCAGAATGCCTCAACATGGATTTATTTGAAGGGATTTTTCAAAAATTTAATTTTGAAATCTTTTGAGCCATTGGAAGTTTTAGTTTTTAAGAAAATTACATTATTGGCTCTTACCCCAACTGGTGACCATTTCACCAATAATGCCAAGCCAAGCCGTTGAAGAAGCGTCTCACCCCCAAATGCAACCAAAAAGAGTGAGAGAATCTGACTATTGGCTTGGCCCGAATGTATTGGTCATACATTTGTGGCTTGGCATCTTTTGTAAGTCTTTTATGGGGGATTACAACATCGTTTAAAAACTTTATTTCATGACTTCCTTCTACCTCGGGTTGCAATGGTTAAGCAGAATACTGAGTTATTTAATCACCCACTCGCCCCTTTGAAGTAGCTTGGCAAAGCTACTCGGCAGATGTAATTGGGCCTTCACATTTTCATTAGTTTCAATCAATATTTACTTAGATACTTACGGTGATTCGTTGTAGGACAACCGATTTTGGCAACTTCCACAGCGAGCTGCGATTATCATCAGTGATATAATTGGCGCAGGCTGAAATCATTTGATTTGTAACCTGCAAGCCGAAATTTCATCATTACGGATAAAAGGAACGACCACCTAGTAAGAGAGATGACAAGCTTGTTAATGACCAAGAAAGCAAATCTTAAACCCCGTTCCTCCCTAACGATTTGTTTGCTGAAGTTTCAAGAAGTGTTGATTCCAAAAAAAAACTAATAAAAATAAACAAAAATAAATGAATAAATAATACCACATTCGCGGTACTGTGTCCAGATTGTTTCTCCTACTGGACTACAATTTATCAAACTTGGATAAAAAAATTCTGGAAAGAGGATAAACCTTCTATGCTGAACACTGGTCTACAGATAATTATAAAACGGGATCTATTTAATAATATCTAAATATAACTACAAGGATGAAGTCACCAACCAAAAGAAAATTATTTAGAGAAAACTAGGTACCAAAAAACTCAATAAATATTATTTCTAGACCCCATGCAAAAATATCAATTTTTATTGAGTAAAAAATATTTGGTGACAAACTTGTCTCCCCCATGGGGATTCAAACCCCAGTCTCCCGTGTTTCATTCAGAGCTTCTGAAAATTTTGCATTGCTGGCCTTTCACTCTTATAGGCCTGGACACTATAGATCTAGTAAAGACCCCCTTATGGGAATCGAATGGTTGAATCTACATACAGCAACCCGGGTGCTTATTCAATTTATAAAAATACTGGATATTAAGATCAGCCAAACAGGTGTCCAGCTAACGATTATATGTCAAACACACTTTGCGATTCACATCATGTTGACAACTGTTTTCCCCCTCGAACATTTTTTAAACCTTTCAGCAGCGTGAAGGGTAGATCGTACAGTGCTCAGACTGGTCTTATTCGATTCATTGATGTCTAGATATCAAACAAAATAATATATTTTCATTTCAAAAGTTTTTGAGATCTCGTTTTTTTAAATATTTCACCTCTGAACTTCATCCTTTGGGGCTGTTGTATGATTTTTTAGCCGAATTTCATAAACTACTGGTCCAGTAGTTTGAAAAAATTTCAGACAGGAAAAGTATCAGCGACCGGACCAGTTTTTTTCAAATCAATTTGACAAATCTACCTATCTTAAAATGTAAACTTTTTTTCGAGTATTGAAAATAACAAAACAAAAGGAAATTGTCCAGCTTATAATTAGGTATATTTTACAAAAATTGTCTCTGAAGACATAATAAACCAGGATTATTTGAGAATTATATTCATGTATTGAAGTTTGATTGGGTAAAAGAAATCCACTATTTTTGAACTTTGAAATTCATAAAAGTTACAAAAAGGCAAAGGCAAAAAATACGACTTACATACAATTAGGTACACACCGATCTATACACAGTTAACCACCCGCAGATGCAAAAAATTGTTTTGCGTAAAAACTACATCAAAAATTGGGTGAATGGTCGTCAACTGCATAATTTTATCTGAATCCGTTCTCGAGATAGTATTTTGTAGTTTTTTCTTCTTCAGGAAAACCGTGTTTTTTCCTTTAAATCCAAATTTCTCCATTTTACTCATTTAATTTTATCTTTTGACCAAATTTTCGGAATCAGTAATTATTAAATTTTCTATAAGCGGTGTACTTTTATTCTTGAAAAGTACCATCTAAAGACCATAATATCAGCTTTAAAAAAAGCCGGATTTGAAAAATTCTGAAAATCTGAGACGTTACTACTCTTTTGAAACGAATCCTGTAAACTAGCAAATCTCGTTAAAACGGCTACATTTTACAGTTAAACTCACAATTACACACTCGCAGGTTCATAGACGGTCATTTTTCAAGAGAACACTAAAATGTCATTGAAAAAAACCACATTTTTCAACATTAAAATAAAAATGTCTCCCCTAAATAGCAAAGTGAAAGTAAATGGAGCAGTTTTCATGAAAGTTGCCAGTTTCCAAAATTTTTTTTTTTTTTTTTTTTTTTTTTATAAGTAGTATAGTTTCAGATTTTCTGAAATTCAATTTTTTCAAATTCGGCTATGTTTGAGCTGCTGTTATGGTCTTTGGATGGTACTTTTCAGGAATCTAAGTACACCATGCTTATGGAAAATTTAATGCTGATTCAAAAAATGTGGTCAACCGTTGAAATTAAATTAATTAAAGTGGAGAAATTTTTATTTAAAAGGTAAAATAAACACGGTTTAAAAAAAAAAAAACCTTTTAAACAAGTAGATTAGCGCTCATTAAGTGAGTCACATGACGCATTTTCTTGTAAGGAGCTCCGCGTGAAAAAGGCGCTTCCTGCCTAGAATAGGAGACAAAATGGCTTAGGAGCTCACTCAGCTGATCGATGACCTCTCAGTCGTCCTCAGCATTCTCCCTGGAGCCTCCCTCTCAAATTTCAGCTTCCTGCGTCGAGTAGGACAAAAAATGGCTTTGTAGCTCAATCAGCTGATCAGTGACCTCTCAATCGTCTTCAGCTTTCACCCTTCAGCCTCCCTCTCAAATTTCAGCTTCCTGCGTCGAATAGAGACAAAATGGCTTTGGAGTTCACTCCGCTTATCAATGAACTCTCATGCGACAGCAGCCCCTGATACATCTTTTTCCTCGCCATGTTACAGATTACATCCATACCAAGTTTAATCAACATTGGACGTCGGGAAGTGACATTTAAAACGATTTTAAGAGAACATACATACATCCATCAACGGACAAAGTGAACACAATGGCTCATTTTTCGTTTTTAGCATGGAACATGCTTTAGCCTTGGACTAACTAGCGAAAAACGTTACGCGGATGTGTCACGAAATTTTTTCATTTGATTTTCACGTACAACCAAGCCGTTACTGGGGAAATGAAACTTCTTTATTTTTTCACCGGACAAAATGTTCTCCACTCGTTGGAAAGCTCTCGAATTATCACACATTTCTTTCGTATTTTAACATGGAATCATGTTTTAGCGATGGATCCCCGCCGAAAAGTGAGACTATAAAGTGACATGAAAGTAGCGCCAATAATTGTGATGATTTCCACTTACAACCGAGTCGTTGCTAGGGATATGATACTTCGTCGTTTTTCATCCCACAAAATTCGTTGACCATTCGTTCGAAAGCTCTCGATTTATCCAACCATACTATATTAACTACTGCGAAGTGCGTGGCCAACAAGCTGAGTTATGAGCATGGTTATATGAATAATTGTTTACACACAGGTGATCATTCTCAATTATTGATATTGTGAACATGATTGCGAGGAGCTAAAACATGATTCTATGTTTTTTTTACATTTTAGCAGTCAGGCTCAAAGTAATAACATCCGGGGGGGTCCAGGGGAGCGAAGCCCCCCTGGCGGGGTCAAGGGGCGGAGCCCCTTGCGAGGCCCGAAGGGCCGAGTTTTCTTCTATTCATGTCGCAGTTTTATTCTTATTTATGTAATAAATTGATACAGTAAACAATGCCGCTTTTTTTGTTGTCACTTGGTTGAAAAGTTAATCTTGGTTATAGTAATTGCAGACGCGCACCATAACAGAAAATTACCTACCTAGGTAGGTACTCTGTTCTAATTTCGAATAGTAAAACATTTATGTCGTAGTTTTAAATTGATTAACATTTACGAATTAGCGGGAAGAAAGCATGTTCCATGTTTTAGCGGAAAGCAACCGGGGGGTCCAGGGGGGCGAAACCCCCCCTGGCGGGTTCAAGGGGCGGAGCGAGTTTCTTTAAAAATGGACCAAAAATCATACCTTGAGAACAGATTGAGGTAAAAATATGCAGTAGAGCTCAGTATTACGCAAATAATTTTTCGCATGTACAAGTGGTTCACCCTGTATACATATATATATAGGAAGTGGCATTTAAAACCATTTTAAGAGGACATAAATACATACATCAACGAAAAAAGTGAACACAGTTGCTCATTTTTCCTTTTTTCTTTAAAAATGCGCTAAAAATCACCTTGAGAACAGATTGAGGTAAAAATATGCAGCAACGCTTAGTAGGTATTACGCGAATAATTTTTCGCATCTACGAGCAGATCACCCTGTATACATATATATCATGCTTCATCCTACCTTTCGTAGAAATCCACTAGGTTTGTTTACAGCCCTGTAGGTCTCTATGGAGAACATCTGCTTGAAGGCTGCCAGTACTCCAGGCACACACTCGGATATCATCTGTGGTGTCGACTTGTTCATCACCCACCAGTAAATACGGCACAGATTTAGGTAAATCAAATTATTGACAGCATAGTTTCTATTTAGTTGACAAAACCTGATGCAGTAACGCCATTTCTGTAACGAGATTAACATTTTTTACAAGAGCATTTCACCAGTAGTATACGTAGTTCACACATTGTAACCTGGCCGGTTTCTCCATTGAAACTGCACAGGGGTTTCGGGCCACTTTACAATGCGCAAACTATATGTTACAGAGGAACATTCCTCGACCCTGATATCAATAGCCATTTTTGCTCCTTTTTAATTTCACAAACCCTCCGCACCAACCCGAAAAATGTATATTGTTCGACCAGTTCGATCCTGATCAATATAGAAACGTCTATTAAATACCTTAACGAGAGGAGAATTGGCTTTCTCAAGAGCTTTAAGAAAATCTTGACAGTCCTTCGATCTACTGAACTCCAACGCATCATTGAATATCGTTATGATATGCATCCAATGCTCCAACTCAGCATCAGGGGTGGCCAGACCCGGTTCTCCTCTAAGTTTTCTGGTGAAACAGACTTTCTGAAAATCATTAGGCAATGCATAAAAATAAAAATGTCTACAAAGATCAGCCATCTATGTAACTGAACTTTCCATTTCTATAATAAATTATAGCTTTTTAAATACTTTTTTCAGAATTAAAAAAAATTCGATTTTTGACTGATTTTTCAACTTTGAAATTTTTTAAAACTTGATACATATTCTTATAGGAAATTTTACGCTGATTCCGAATATACCACATGTTAGTATGCTGAAAAAATTATTTCGCACGACAAATCGCAAAAAACAGGCTATTTTGAAAATTTTGACTACATTTTTGAAAATTTCAACCCGAAGATGTAATCCGATCAAGCTGGCCAACGAACTTGAACTTTCGTTTTGTGCCCTTAACATTTTAAAATTTGTTTGAAGTTTCTAGCACAATTCTACGGACAGTTATCGTCTGGAATGACACATACATACATACATACATACATATATATACATACATACATATATACATACATACATACATACATAAAAAAATGCGTTAAACTTCAGAATATGATTCAGAATAGCCTAAAACGGATTTCTGCATATTTTTTTTCAAAAATTCACAGTCTACAAATTTTGAGGCGAGAGCAATAGCTTAATTTTATTCAAAAATTCGCTAAAAAAGCTAATACTTTTAAGCACGTTGTATACTTATGGCACATCTGATTGTTAGAACAGGAGCGATACCTATAGTTGTTTATGTTGAATACATATTTTGAAGAACATCGTATCGATTCCAGTTTTAGGCGAATACCTCCGTCAACATATCAGGGTCAGTCTGTGGGACGAATCATGCCAGTACATGCCGGTACATGAAGTATTAAACTCCAGGAATCATTCCAGAATGCCTCAAATAGGATTTCTATTAATAAATTGATATAGCTTCATTTTCTATGAAAATTCGCAAAAACGTGAAATCACCGGTGTGGTTCCTCCTACAGAAAAACGAGGGATTACGTACCTAGGTTTAACTTACCAATTCTAACGTTTCGATTTTGTCCTTGAAAGTTTTTTCAAGTGAGCGCCGCAAAGATTTTTTACGCTTGAGCTTAGAGAGCATGCTTCTCATTTTCCGCTTAAATTGCATGTCCCGTTTTCTTTGCAACCGCCTCAAACGGAGTCGCCTTCTTTCTTCAATCGCAGAATTTTCTTTCGCGCTTCGAAGACCTTTTTTGGAAGCCAGCTGCTTGTCTTTATCTGATCTAGCAGCAGCAGAGGGTAATTTAGTTTTACTTAAAGATGGATTAGATGGAGCTCGTTTGTTTAAATCAACCGCAGACTTTCTATCCTCTATAACTACAGATTTTCGCTGCTTCACGTCTCCCTTTGCAGTGCCTTTACTACCTGCCTTCTTTTTTTTGTCGTCTTTCTTATCCTTCTTTTTCTTCTTCGGGTCTTTCGGTTCTTTCTGTTTTTTCAAGGTTTTTAATTGTGTGGCAAGCGTTTGTTTAGATTCTTCACACATCGCCTTTGACATGGCAGGTGTCATTCCGAAAGTTATCCTCTGTTCCTGATCGTGTGCAACCCCTACATAATAAACAAACTCATAAGATATATCAACTCCCTTTTTCAAGCAAAAATAGCTTAAATAGGACAAATAAAGAGTTATAATAGGGTGGAGATTATGTATCTTGTGGAAGAAACAAGCAACCCAAGATTCTCCAACGAGAAGTACATGTACACATAGGTACGGATAACGAATGAGATATGTACATGTAATGGTTTTGATGAATGAACATCAATAGCGTCTATCAAAGGTTTCGGTGCATGTGTGCGTATACTTCAAGGAAATTTCAATTCAAATATTTCCAATCGAACCTAATTCGCCCATTTTTCTAACTCCTTCACTTCATAAACCAAACAACAATAGCTAATTCCATAAATTATACATCCTCCGAAAACTCAAATTTCAATCATGCGGCCACGATGAAGGCCAGATTGAAAATGCGATTTTGTAACAGTGTTGGTTATATCCCACTGACACAATCATAGGCTCTGCTCAAGAGGGAATAGGGGGGCCTCAAGAAGCCCCTGTGTCTCCTCAAACACATTATGAGTATAAGCTTTTGGCTTTCAGCGAGTGTAAAACAAAAAGTCTACCAACCTACTTGTTTTGCTATTGGTTTAACAGTTCGTTAATCAAACTTTTTATGAAGGGCTCGAAATATCGTTCCATTCCCTCCCTCCAGACAAAACGAAAATGGTATTTTCGGGATAGTTCAGGAAAGGAACGAAATTTCAAAGTTCCACAAAATAACGTCCCGAGCCAGAATGAAATTAGCCGGACCGATATTCTTCTGCCCCAGGCAATATCGTTCCTCTATGGAACGAAAAAACTTCGTTCTCGTAGATTTATAGTTCCGCTATATTCGTTAGCTATACAGGATTCTACTTCTAGTTTGTAACTCCACGGGTTTTTATGGGTAAAAAATAGGGTTTTCGAGTTTTTTCTGCATGAGGTCATGTGGGGTCGTTCAAGTCCGACTTTAATATAGGCTGCAGCACGTTCGAAGCAGCAACTATATTCGTTAGCTATACACGATTCTACTTCTAGTTTGTAACTTCACGGGTTTTTATTGGTAAAAAATAGGGTTTTCGAGTTTTTTCTGCATAGGGTCGTGTGGGGTCGTTCAAGTCCGACTTTAATATAGGCTGCGGCACGTTCGAAGCAGCAACATCGCAACAAAGTCCTATCGCGAGCGTCAGCTTGTGTTCCTCTTTTCGCTATAACTTACAGTTAACTAACTATAACTAAACTAAAATTTACAGTTAATATCCTTTATATGAGTAATATTTTGTTAAAAATGAGAGATTTAAAGTCGTTTCTAGTGATTTTAGCTGTATATTTTCGAAAGTTTTGCAATTTACTGTACTCAAAGTGCTGTCCAACGAACTCATCCATGCTTTTGGAATTCTTGATTTTTTCCATAATTTATTCTTGATTTTCATAAAGAAATTTTGAGTTTATATTTTTAAAAATTTGAAGCCATTGCAATGGTAATAAGAAGTGGATAAAGTAACATTTAATATCTTTTTCGGATTTAAGTACCCAACTTTAATTACTAGTGCCCAACTTTCTAAAATTACAAGAAAAAGCGTTTTCATGACGATCCCAAATTTCTATAGTAGTTTTTATTGTTTCGAGTTTCATAAATAGATTAAATCTATTTATATAAGTTCATAATTTATTCATAACGTCCAGTTTACTGTTTTAGTGGCAATGCCCAAGTCTTAATACCTGTAATATTGAAAGGACTTGTGTAGCAAGACTTTATTAGCGAATTCAACAAGTCCTTCACTCCCACACACTCCATAGTTGAGAGAAGATGTTGAATAGGTACTCACTGGAAACGTCGACCACCTCCCAAAACTGATGTGAAGTAAAGAGAAGGTATATTTGTCACATGGTTTTATTACCCCCAAACGTCATATAAACGGCTAGTAGAAGCCGCCGCCCACATAATATACCACCCAGACACCGTCCACATCATCCTTACCCTTTTTAAGCTTTTTTTTTTCTTTCTATGAAAAAAAAAAAACAGATTTTTTACTTCGATTCTACGGTCAGATATCAACTGACAACATACACGCACTTTTTTTTCCAAAACTCTCTTCAAAGGTGGACACTATTAAATAAAAACTAAATTAATGGGGAGGGAAGCACACCCAGGTTTCTGGGGCCATTTGTGTTCCTTCCTTATCCAATCCCACAAAGTCGTTTTCATATAGCATCTTGCAATGTTTAAGACCAGTCCCTGCCAAATGAAATGCTTGTTGCCCCCTTTCTTGCAAGCAGGTTTGATGGTTCATTACCACAAACTCCAGCGTGCCCTGGAACCCTCTCCAAGGTTGCCTTGTTTTCTCCAGGAAATTCAGTGCTTCTAACACTCCGTAACCAGTCTTGACCTGTTCAAGTTTTGGGAATTTGAATATCACCCATTTCCATGCTTGGAACTCATTCTTAATTTTTGGAAAACCCACATTGGAATTGGACCAGCTGTTTTGGAGTTTATACCAGACATACAGACACATACACACATACATACATGTATATCTGTGAAAATTTCTTGACACCAAATTAAACTAAATACTTACCAATTTTAAAATTGTGAATTAAATACCAATTTTCTAAAAATGACGATTGATTTTTTTTTTTTTTTAACTCACGATTAATGTATCGAATGAAACCATTCAAATCGATTAGGAAGTCTCTCCTCCTTTTAGGACCACCAGGTACCTTGGATAAAACGCCCCACTGAGATGAATTCTGAGTGTTAGGCTTCATCACAGATTCCAAAATAGGAGATAATCCCATGATAGGATTAGATTCACCAATGAGAAATCTGTGTACGTAGTATTCCTTCAAATAAATTACGAACACTTGAGTTAATACAACTTACGTAAACTAGTACTAAAATATCCTGAAATTACCATGAACCTTTAAGAATTCGGCATGAGCACCTAATACAGTTGTACATTCACAGTTAATTATTTCGGATCGATGATACAGAAAAGTCGCTAGTTTTCCTCAATTCAAATTTCTACAATAATCATGAACTGGTTTATTATTCCTATCATTTTTATTATAGTATGGTAGGTGCTTAAGACCTTAGCTGCAAGAGGGTAGCCTCTCATTAAATGGATGAGGCCTGTCTTCTCATTCGGGATTAATATTTCAAACGGAGGTAAGGCGGAGAAAGGGAAGCAGTATATCCTTGTTACAAAAGTAGGATTTTGAAAAAAATAAAATAAAATAAAAAAATAAAAATAAAAAAAAAGGGTTTTAAGCAGGTGTCAAAGCAATGAGGACCAGTGAAAAGTCTTCATTGATATCACAAGCCCCCCCCCCCCCCCCCCCCCGAAATAGGTAAGTTTATAAATAAGGCATTGGTTATAAATAAGATGGAGGACTATTGCTCCAATTAAAACACTAAACACTGCTTTCATTTCATGTTGCTCGCATACATGCCCCTAGCATCACAGTTATTTTGGAAACACTCCACCCCTTGCCTGCTCATTTCACATTCAAATAACAAAGTGGCAACAATGAGCGTTATCCACGAATTTTTTATTTTATTTGAAAGATGAGATTGAGTTGAGATGATACCTATATCCTATTTTTTTGCGAGACACGTGTCATTGATTTTTAATTAAATTCCGAAGTTTTGATGAACGTCACCAGTGCATGAACCATGTCACTTTCCCCATCAGTTATGAACACAAAAAAAGATTTTGGAAAAAAAATTGATAAATTCAGACCCACGGTATTGTAAGTGATAATGTAATCTGTTATATTCCGTTTAAAATTCTCAATTGAGGGTACATGCCTTTTGTTCATTCACCATGATTCCATCTAAGTAATGGTAAGGGGTTGATTACTGAATGAGTAATACATAAAGGTGATTTTTGTTTGGCTAGACCATATTAGCACCTCCCATGGTAGATGGCCATAGCTCCACTACTGATCACCATTTAACTACCTAGTGAATATTAGTATTAGTCCAACAAGTGTGGTAACTGTGGAGTGATGGTGAATCAATCATTTCCGTAAAATGAAAATTAATTGGTCGTATGTTACATAATATCAGTGATAAGTACGTGTATAACTTGGTGACGTTGCGCTTGAATCTCGAAAATGCAAAAACATCCTAAATCAATCCTTTATTAGAAGGCTTGTAACTTAGTACATGTTGATCAAAATTAAAAACAGAGCGATGGAATTGGCGTAAAATAGCGAATTCGAATTATTGCCCTTTTTCATAACAGTTGAATACTATTTCAATACAATGGAGAGATACGATTTGGGAAGCTCATACTTGGTTAACACACAACTAGTAGATGTTCACCAAGATGTTGATAGATAGTATTAGTGCCGTGATTCCATGAGTCCTGAACATCAAGTCATCTATGTCAGGGCGGTTGTTTATTGAAGATCGATTGACAGTCGAGGTCTCCATCAAAACAGGAGGACTCGAGGAAAAGTGGGTACTTCACTAAAACTTGGAACGTAACAGTACCGATTTATGGTAAAAGTAATAAATTTTTGTGGATAATTTATGAATATCCTTGATAGTGCATGAACTTTTTAGATAAAAAGAAATACCTAATAGAACTCCTTGACCACTTCAGTTTAAAATACAGCACCTGGATCAACAGAGTCCACATTACAGCACTAGAAACACCATTTATATCTCAACAGATTCCTCATGTTGACAGGTTAACGAAAAATCAATAAAAAGTGAATGGCGAATCGAGAGTGCTGTTAACAAAGTTTGCACTAGTAACCATATTCAACTCAAATCAACTATCCCAAAAACTTACTCCTTGGATAAACCGAGTCAAAATTT
The DNA here is from genome assembly GCA_030762985.1 of Adelphocoris suturalis. Classification (NCBI taxonomy): domain Eukaryota; kingdom Metazoa; phylum Arthropoda; class Insecta; order Hemiptera; family Miridae; genus Adelphocoris; species Adelphocoris suturalis. The sequence continues at coordinate 84,719,948 of CM061042.1, forward strand.
GTAACTAGCAACCTCTGCCAGAACCACCTTTGTTTTATACGTCTTACAATTGTCGTTGTACCTACGTAAATAAAATGAATTTTTGATCAATTACTTTTAATAAGTTGTGTTTAAGTTATGATTGCACAATAGCACTTTGATGTCACGACACAATCTGGCGTCAACCATTTTTTTTAATCGGAAACTATTGGAACCTTGGACATTCTGAAAGAAGATGGACAAAAATGAGGGAAAGAAAGTTAACTTACCTCAGGGAATGTTTTAGAGTCAGCATTGAAGTTGTTTCTCGTCCTAAACAGTATAAGGCAGGCCTTTTCCATCCGTCTGGGGTCATTGGCGTGACCAGTGACCATAACTCGAAATCTGTATCTTCTCACCTTGTTCTCATCATCAGGGAAAGCTATGAAAACAATAGCTGACACTCAATACCTATCTTCGAAATGATAAAGTAAAACAAACACTAGGCATTTTCTCGAAATAACTATTCTCCTTTCTTGAAACTACTGTATCTAAGACATTCTCAATTCAGGAAAGTTGAGCGAGTGATAATAATATCTTCAAATACCACGTTTGATCAAAAAATTATTAGAAGTTTATTAGAAAGATGAAACAATTTTTAATGGGTGTTTAATATCAACATTTCTATGAAATTACCATTACAAAAACTAATTTCGGAATGCTGACAATCTCTAAGTATTTTCCCCTTCATCCTGCGATGGAAAGTGTTTTCAATTTTATTTAAATTAAAAGTAAAAAGGTTAAATAGATAAATAAGGTAAAATGAAAAAGGTAATTGAGTTTGAGAAGTAAAAAACACAATAGGTTGAATCCCGTTGCGAGAGTAAGAACGGATGACAACAGAGCATGTAATGTTGTTTGTAAACAACAGCAAACTCACGCCAGTAGTAAAGTAATCACTATAACCCGCAGCTGTCAATCCGGTGAAAGGACTCATGCCAGAAGACCAACATGAATTCAATGGTGGATCTCAAGCTTAACCACTCTTCAAGCAGCTTTACAAAAGTTAGGAGCTCACGAGATCTCTAAACCACTTGCTTAAATAAACGGTTTACCAGCAGTCGGCACTCCTTCCTAGCCAACAATGAAGCATCACTAGAACCCCCAGCCCTTTCAACCAGCTGCACAACCCTGGCCCAGATTGGTGCCAATGAGCGTTACCCATGGGTGCTAAAAAGGTATCCTAATTATTTTTAAATGGAAGAAGATTCCATCCTAAGAAGTTTGGTATCAACCGCACTATACTACAATGAGTGGTTTTCTTTCTTTGATTTTTCAAAGTTTCGCACACTGGTGACGTCAAAGCTTCCCACCCGCCTGGGCGGGACCCCTCTGCCTACGAGTGGGGCGTCACCAGTGAAAACTGAAAAATCGTAGGAGAGTCATTGTAGGAGAGAGCGGACAGTACCAAATTTCTTATAATGGAATCTATTTTCATTCAAAAATATGAAATTAATACGTCGGTAACGCTTATTCTGCCTTAATGCTGGATCATTTTTTATTTCACAAGACTTCATGGACAGCATGCATCAACAGCTATCAGCAAAGTCATTAAAAAACAGACACAAACACGAATACAGCTAATGAATAGTAATTGAGTCATTCTTATTCGTTCTCACTTGTTTTATTTCGTTAACACTTCTTGAATTCGGGTCCAGATTCCAACCGAAAACACATTTTATCGAATCAGAAAACATAGTATACTGTGAGTTTGCTTTCAACTAGCCAAAAGAGTGTTTCAAACTCCTGAAACGGCGAAGAAAAATGCCAGTTTTCAAGTTGACTGTTTTCTTCAAGTAACTACTCAAGAGCAAAGCACCACGGAAAAAAATCAAGACTTAGAATCATAATTAGGTTATGGATCAAATCAGAACAATTAAGGTGGTGTACCTTTTTTGTCCCCCCAAGGATCAAACTGAGTGGGTATATGTTATGGCATACTCTCTTCAACTAACCACATTTTACCAACCCATACCACATAAAAATCACAATTTAAATTTGAACACACATCAGGAAAGCAGTATAAAGCCCCAAACACATACATTTTCCCCTCCATCAGCTCGAAGGGTTATAAAGAAGTAATGTGATCGTACTTTATTCTGGAATTACTCCAAACATGAATTAGAACCTTGTTTCCTTGGTCAGCCCATTACAGGTTGCTATCAAACTGGAATAACGTGAATGAAGAATCTCACGTAGGTTCCTGTACCAGCAAAACAGTGTCAACAAATAATATCTTATTGAGTATTATCGACGTTTGAAAAAACTTAGTAGTTTGAACTATCTTGTCCAACACAAATAGTTAGATAACACATTATTAAATTTACATCAGTTAGGTACGTTTAAGGATGCTACGAATGATGTCCAATAATGTATATCTATTTTAGAAGGATTTATAAGGCCTAAAAAATGTCGGTAAATAGGTTTTTTCCTCACAGGGAGCCACCAGACGCAAGTTGAATACCTAGTAGTTTGGAAAATTCTAGCACTTATTTTTTTCTAATTCACAACTTCATACATTCTAACGAGTCAATCAATTAAATGACAACGTAATTCAAAATATACGAGGGAAAGAATGAACAAACAATCAGAAATACTCTACTTTATTAAACGCCAGTTATATCGAAACAAGACATAAGTAGGAATCTCTTCAAACAAAGGGTATTTGTGTATTTGTTTTACTATAGCAATTAAAATTAGAGGGTTACAAAATTAATAATAGGATACATAGTACGCAGAAGAAAAAACAGAAATTATCATCTAGTCAAAAAATCCAGTGTATCATAGAATATCATAATTGCTTTAGGTAATCCCCAAAAAAATGTTGCCTATGAAATAGAAAAAATGGATAAAATAATAAATGAATAAAATTAAAAAAAACTCTCAAAACAGTTTTGTAACACAATATTGTAACTATTACTCAGAGGTGTACGATTGATTTTAGCTACAACACAACTTCTCAGCAAGCCATATAAGGATATTATATTTCCCTGGGTTAGTACTCTGATCAAAAATACAAAGCCATCTTAATGATGACGACGAGAGTGATGCGTCCTTGAAGAGTAACACTCTAAAGGGATATCAGGAACGATAATTTGAAATCACCGATAACTACTAACATAGAATTTACATTGTCAAAACTTTTATCTACTCCACGAGTAGCGATCACAGAAATTTTTGCGATAATGCAGCCGAATTGGGAACAAGAGCCAATACAATAGGATAAAAAAAGAAGACGAATTCAGTGTTAAAACGACAATTTGAAAAGAAAACATCCATACAATTTTATCAACTTGAGATTCATCTTTATTCTGGACACGATCATCATTTAGCCTCGGCTCTGAGCTCAATGGGCCGCTGAAGGGGTTGATGGGGTGACTTCTGCTGTTGGTTTTGTTCTATGTCAATGGGTTTCCCACGAATGTAAACGGGGCACTTTCCTTCCTTGACGCACTCTTCTGTGACGTGGACGCTGACGATGTCTGATCCAGGGATGTCGAACATCGTTTCGAGAAGAAGCTTCTCCATAATAGCTCTCAAGCCACGAGCTCCGGTTTTCCTCTCCATGGCCATATTCGATATAGAGCGGAGTGCTCCTGCTGAAAACGTGAGGTCGACTTTATCCATTGTGAAAAGCGCTTGATACTGATGGACAATAGCGTTTTTAGGCTCCGTCAAAATCCGTACCAACAGCTCCACGTCCAGAGAATGGAAAGGGACGAGGATGGGGAACCTACCAACAAACTCTGGGATCATACCAAAATCAATAAGGTCTCTGGCTTCAACCTCTTTGAGTAATTCGTCTTTTTCTTTATTGTCATCGATGACGGAAGAACTTTGATTTGCGATATCAGCACTCAATGCGGCTCTTCTGCCTTGGAGTGGCCCACTCTGTAGACCAAAGCCAAGTACTTTGTCGTTTTTCCTTCTAGATACAAACCTGTCAAGGCCGTTATACGCTCCAGAAGCAACAAAAAGAATATTGGTGGTATCGACTTGGACGGTTTCGCCTCGCAACTTACGAGGTGAATTCCTTTCAGCGACATTCACTATAGTTCCTTCAAGCATTTTCAACATTCCTTGCTGAACCCCTTCTCCACCTACATCCCTCAGTTGGTGTATACCAGGAACCGCACCAATTTTGTCTACTTCGTCCAAAAATACAATCCCTGTTTGAGCACGATCAACGCTGTAGTTCGCATCTTGAAGCAATTTGGCAATAACACTTTCAATGTCCTCTCCGACATATCCAGCTTGAGTTAAAGTCGTGCAATCACAAATGGCAAAAGGTACGTCCAAACACTGAGCAATAGTTTGCGCTAATAAAGTTTTACCTGATCCAGTTGGGCCAAGGAGTAGGATGTTACTTTTTTCCAGCTTAAGTTCGTGAGCAGGTGAGTCTAAAATTTCGCTTCCAGGGACAGTGCGTCCATTCTGAGTCCTTGGAGATTCTTCCCCTTGATATCCAAAACCAGAAGATGCGCCTGGGGAGACCCCAACTCCAAGGCCATTAATGTGTAGGAGGTCGCGATGAGTGAAAGAGTAATTAGGACCTTGTTCCATAACAGCCATGTCGTGCCTTGGAGTATGAGCAGGAGGTTGGGGAATGTTGTTGTAAATTCTCTTATAGTGATTATAAACAGCAACCGCCAACACTTTTTTAGCGTGCTCCTGCCCTACTACGTGTTTGTTTAAATATTCATAGATTTTCTTGGGAGGAGGAGGAGGTTTCCGGACGAAACCACTCTTCACTTCTTCTCGTTGTTGCTCTTTGACGCTTCTTTTTGCGTCCACTTCAGACAAGACGACGAAAAAATGACTGCATTTCTCACATTTAACAAAACGACTGGACGTAACGAAGGTTTCAACGTAAATATTGGGATCTCCACATTTGGGGCAGGTTATGTGATTGCCATCTTTTCCAGAACCCCGCTTGCCCGAGCTGCCACCGTAGGATTGATTAGAAACGTCACCAGGGGCCTTAGGTGGGTTGACAGGAGGGTACTCCCCTGTAGAGTTCGACCTACAAAACTGAGCAGGAATCGCAGCAAAGCGTAAGTTGTGAGTATAATCAGAGAAAAACAGGTGTTTCTTAGGGACGTTGTACCTGAGGTATTTAGCTGCTGCTAAACCAGTTCTAACGCTGCTCATTGTGTTCGACTGAGCCGATGTCCTTGCTTGAAAAGTTATACTCACCTCATTTCACTAAGTAGATTTCATAGCCACTAAGAACTTTCAACACGCTAAGAAAACTCAAGAAATCTTGACGATACTAGACGAAAACTTGAAAGTTAACTGAAGTGTATTTTGCAATTGCAGTGATAACGATAAGGACAAAAGATGACTACACATCTGGAGACAACAATACGTAACTAACAGCTGATATATAGAGATAACACTCGTTGCACTAGAGTGATGTACCTAATTAGTTAGTTCAATTTTGACGCAAAGAAAATACTAAGCTACGAGTTCACCTTTGGGTCCGTATTTGTGAAAACTGAACATGATTATTCGCCTTCCTCCTTCAGAGACAATGCTATCCAGAAGTTCGATGTGACTATCGAAATCAAGGACACCATCTTCAACCTTGGATGGTTTAACCTGTACGCAAACAGTATTACGCAATCAAAACACCAGAATGTCGCGCAAAACGAACGGCCGTCACTCACAAAAATACTAAATTTACAATTTTATAAATAGTAATCTGAACAACAACCTCTAACCAGTGTTATTTTGACATAGGAATCGGAGTTAGGTTAATTTTGACTACCGAAACGCAAGGCGACAGTAAATTGAGCAAGCGGTTCATTTGACAACTAATGGTTATCCTTATACTTAATCGTAAATGAAAATTCAAATTAATTCGACGATGGTACAGTTGATAGTTTTGTAAAGAGAAGAAAAAAATGACAAACTTACTTTCAAGCAGAATCCCACAAGTCTCATTATAGACTTGTGTATGGATCGTATGAGTGGTATACGTTTTTCTCTGTCCTTATCTTCGATTTGCTGAAACATAATAATGTTCTTACTTATATTACAGCACTCAGTTGTATATTATATGCTGTTTAGAAATAAATAAATAAATAAAAATCAGTAACTGCATTCTTACCAAACTGATCAACTCACCGATCACCAATGTATATCTCCTGATATTGATCAGCATATTCAGATCGTTTCAAAAGGTAGAAATAATTAACACAAAATCAATATTGTGGTTATGAGTTGACATCTCAATGAAATGTTAAAACTATTCATTACTGTATTTAATAGATAGTAGGTAGAGGTACTTGTCAAAATTGAGAACTCTCAAAAACTAGTCAGAAGGTAAGTGTATAATTTTGCCTTGCATCTTAGGTACCCCAAATCGTGAACCGACAAGAAAAATCATCCAAATCTAGCTGCAATTATTCTAAATTAGTTACTTAAATTTCCACTCAAATTTACCCGGGGCCAGGACGTGAAGCATGAAAAAGTAAAATCAAGGGCAGGATCGGGAGAACCATAAATCTTGAGCGGTTTTCTGAATAATCCGCCAGTAGCGCTGGCATAACCGTTCTTTGTAGAACGACGAGACAGAACACTTGTCACCGTTCGGTGTAATGTGTAAATGAGGATGAGGAACAGTAGGGTCACGCAATGTAGATAAATATTTTGCTTTGATGGCGTCTATCTCCCTAATTTGTAATTTGCCTGTCTCGAGCGCATTTTACCTGTCTCATAAAAAAAAGTCTTAAGCGGATTTAGATTCTAGACGCCGAGCTGAGAATTTAGATATGTACTTACCTACCAACCGAAATATCCTGGAAAACCTTGGGAAATTCTCCTTAAAAGAATCCGGATTTTGCCAGTCTTTCTAAAATCGGGCGACATTGATGACAGTCAGCGGATTTAGGTTGTAGCCCCCCCCCCCCCCCCCCCCCCCGAGCCATCCTTAAGACATGAAACTTACAAAATATAAACCAATCCTTTCAGTAAAATATAGACTAGCTGAACAAATAGATCAAAAATATGTTTTGAAGTTCGGAAAAAATGACTATTCAAGTACCTACTACAGAATACAGTATAATTATGTATGTAGGCATCCTTAAGTACACCGAACTGTGATAAGTAACTGTCTCAATTCGTTCTACATGTAGAACGGTTATGGCAGCGCTAATAGCGGATCCAATAGAAAACAGCTCAAGATTAATGGTTTTCCCGATTCTCTCCTACACAATCTCAAAATCACAAAGAGCTTATAGTAGGACTTATTATATAAGCTCCTCCTATTATAAGCTCTTTGCAAAATCAACAACAATCAGGCAAGAGCATAAAGAAGAAATTATATTCAATGGAAGTAATAAGATGATAAACTGTCCACTCAGCTATGCTCAACTGCCGCACCTCAAAAGGCGCCTTCTACTAAGTACTAGATTAGAATATGCTGTTTGTTTGTGTCATCAATGGCAATGTTCTCTGTCATTTTCGTCCCTATATTGCTACTAACATTATTGGATTATGGTAAAATCCACCTTAGAAGAAGGTATGACATTAAGCAGATTCAGTATGAAACTCCACTTAGATAAAAAGCAAACAAATTCAATCAGAAGACCTTGGAAGAGCTGGTTAGCCATCCTGTGTTGAGCAGCTCATCATAACGTAGCTCTTTTTTTGTTTCGGTTAATTATTTTTGATTATGAACCTTTGCAATCAACCCAGACAGAATTAACCCCCTAAATCAGTTGGTTTAAGTTTCAAGATACCTACCTATGTAAATTAGGTAAGTACAAAAATCGAATTAAAAAACCTGTCTGTCTGACTTAATGGACAGGACTTTATTAAATATGGCTCGAAAATCATACATTAGCGGAGGTTGAGTTGGGAATCGACTCCACAGGGTAGAAATTAAGGGCTGAAATATTAAAAACTTTCTAAATAAGTAGAAAGGTACTTAGGTAGGTATGTATTTTTGACAAAAAGGTAGGTACCTACCTATTGGTAGAGGACTTCACTTATTCCCACCTGGTTTGCTCTCCCTAAGGGCTAGAACTTTTACAGAAGGAAAAATTAACATGAGTGTGCGTCAGAACTGGTTTTTAATCGTCGTAAATCGTTTTTAATCCTTGTAAAAATCGCCTTATAAATTCAGGCAATCGTATCAGCTGATATTATTCCAATGGAACTCTCATTTCAAGTACTCACACCAAAGAACGCATTATTAGAATAGAATGACTTGTTGAAAGAAATCTTATTGTTATCCTAGCAAAAGTTTCTATTGCTGACTGTTTCTTAGGCAAGAAAATCACAAAATGGCAATACAAAAAGTCACGAAGTAGAAAATGTAATAATAATGGTTGATTCCAAATGTTCATTATTAAAAATTATAAACCATAATCAAAGGATATAAATAATTAAGATATTAAAACACGTTAATGCCCGCGAATGAAATTGCAAACTTTAATTGGCCTCTCCGGCCAAGTTAGCTCTGACAGGGTTTTAAATAACCCCGAATTTTATGAGGCAGATATCTACGTCTGGCCAAGTTTTTGGTATTTTAGCCCCAACTGAGGCAAAAGAGTACTGGGTTATAAAAAATACTGAATTTTCCAGTAGTAGGCACTTCTGCCTATTACTGGAAATACCTTCTTTTTTTTTGTTAGCAACATAGTTTTCATCAGTTATTAATTTGGAATACGACGGTATCTGACGTTTTCTCAGAAAATGAGTAGTTTTTTTTTTTAATACTGATGCTAAAGTACCAATGTGATACTTTGTCATTTTCTGATTTAGTTATTAATCAATACCTAGTTTTTTAGCATTTTTTTTTAAAGAATCATTCAATATGAGGGCTGAGAAATGTGGCAAAACTATGATGTTTCAGGCCTTGGTTTCATTTTTTTTTTTCAATGCCTACTACTGGTTCATTTCCCTGCCTACTACTGGAGTTTTCTTGCATCCGGTTTTTTCAATTTAAAAAATCATAATCGTCTATTATTTAGATTAGACAATTTAAATGTAATTAGCTTTGAGAGGAGTTAGTTAGTGTTCAAAATAGTATGAAAAATGACATTGTGATACACAAAAAACGTGATTTTTTTCGTTAAAGTGCCTACTACTGGTGCATCTACCCTAGATGTTTTTTTTTTTTGCTTGAATCTGATGGTTGCCTGTCCATGGTCAAAAAATAGACAATGAATGTAAGTTAAACAAGGTTGTAGTATAAATTAATTAATAATTGTCACTGCTCTACTATGATTGAAAACATTTTACGAATATGTTCTAGTTCATCGTTAATAAACTTCTTTCGACTAAAATTCTGCATAAAAAAATATAAATACATAGGTACCTATCTATTTAACAATTTTCTGAAATCGTTAGCCATTTTCAGCAATTTTTAGATTTGCCATTTTTAGATTTATTTTTTAAGCAAATTTTTTGAAATTTGACCTATTTAATGAGCTCAAAAAATTCTGGCCAACAAGCTCATCCTTTCATTTGGAAAGCTTGATTTGTTGGAGCAAGAAAGGAATTTTCATCTCAATCCTAAGGATTCGTTTCAGAGTGTCTCAAAACGGATTTCAATGAAGAAAATTTTCATTTTAAAATATTTGGAGCCATTGCAATAGCTTCATATTCTACAAAAATTCGCTAAAACATCGTAAGCTGATAACTCAAGGTAAAAGCAAAAAATGACTCAAGGTAGGTACACCAACAATTCACCAATAAAACAAAACATCACTGACAAAAAGTATACACTATAAGATTAACTGATCGTTCTGCTTCACTTTGCAACAAAAATCGATGGGAAAAAAAAAAAAAAAACTAACTGTTCTTTGGGGACTGTCAAATGAAGAGCAGGCAAACTTGGATGAAGGTATAGAAAAACTTTAGATACCTAACTGTTACCAATCCAGCGCCTTATTAGTGAAGATGAAACTTCTTCTTGCATATTGTCTCAATGGGGAGTGTAGATTTTGGTGGACACCATTTTTTTTCAGCGGTCCTTTCTCCAGATCTTGGGAATAACCCAAGGTACACGACTTTTCCCTACTCTGGGAAAGTATTTAGACCAAAGAAATAGGGCAACTGGATGTGGAATGACTTCAACCTGGCTTTATTCAGCAACCCTCGTTAATAGCATGGGTAACTTATACCTTTCCGCGTTAGCTTTCGCCTTCAGCTACATGCAAACTCCAATTGCTATGCCAAAATCATGTGATGGCTGGGGACATGAATACTTCTCCTTAAGACATGCTTTATAAATGCTGCAACACAGCTCAATTCTCGCCTCAGCTTAAAGTGAAAGAGGAGGATATATCTCCAGGCATGTGAGCTATAAGACTGCTCCTTTACAATATTATTGTGCTCAGTTGATGATGTTTTCACTGGGGTGCTCGATGGTGTGCTCTAAAAAGCTGGAATTAGTACGGTGTAATTAGACCTAAACCTCAACATCCAAAGTAAAAGTTTTCCTCCAACACCAAATTGCTCTACATAGTCCCCTTATTCTATGGTAAAAAGTTACACCATTTTGAGCGTCGGGTTTGGGGGTGAGGGGGGGGGGGGGGGGGGGGATTTGAAAAATCACTAGTTTTTTTAGTTTTTCGTAAATATTTCAAAAACTAAGCGGTTTATCCTAAACATTGTTATATACAAAAATGTTCTACGTTAAATTTTAAATAAGAATGGTCCTTTTCATAATCACTCTAAATTGTACGGTTCAAGAGTTACAGACGGTGTAAATGTTAACTTTTTCGTAATTTTGATAATTTTTTAAAAAAATAAGCTTCGTAAAAGAATGTTGCTATTTCAGTGGCCGGTGGTATGTTAGTGATAAGCCCTTGAAGGAACGACAACCTCACCACCTTATCAAGGGGCACTCTTTTTTAAGGGAAAAGAGGCTTCCACAGGCCTAGGCCATATAAACCTGTGGTACGGAGAAACCCACCCTGAACTTTCCACCAACATTGCAACATAAATTCACTTCTTAAGCATAAATATCTTTCAAATTTGGAATGTTCAATGTCTTTATTAACTTCACTCATCCTCCAGCACATTATCCTCCTCCTCTAGCTCGTCGTCTAAGATGTTATTATTGTCCATGTTATCACATGCTTGGCCTGAGCAATTGCTGCATATGCTAGTGCAGTTTAGACCACTCCTTCTGCATTCACAATTACGAACGCATTCATCTTTGCAAGTACACATTATAAGGGACAGTAATTCCTGGGGGGCTGCAGGACGTGCTGTTGTAATTGGTGTCAGGTGGTCGCCAATCTTCTTCCAACCCCACTCGAGTGGATCCTTATCTTCATTCAGCCACTGTTGTACCTGGTGGTAGGTCCTAAATGAATGCTGTCTGGACGCTCCTGAAGTGGGGGGTAGTGCATCCAACTTCAGTAATGCATGTATAGGCTGCTTTGCAATCGTTTTCAAGTAGGACTGGTAGCGGAGACAATCTAGATCTTCAGTGTTCTTGGCTCCAAACATTGCAAGTAGGAAGTAATGTCCTGCATCAGCCACTGCACTGGGGTCGGCTTTGGGGTTGTTGAAGACCAGAAGTCCGTGTCATCACCAGTTAGGACCTACCACCAGGTACAACAGTGGCTGAATGAAGATAAGGATCCACTCGAGTGGGGTTGGAAGAAGATTGGCGACCACCTGACACCAATTACAACAGCACGTCCTGCTGCCCCCCAGGAATTACTGTCCCTCATAATGTGTACTTGCAAAGATGAATGCGTTCGTAATTGTGAATGCAGAAGGAGTGGTCTAAACTGCACTAGCATATGCAGCAATTGCTCAGGCCAAGCATGTGATAACATGGACAATAATAACATCTTAGACGACGAGCTAGAGGAGGAGGATAATGTGCTGGAGGATGAGTGAAGTTAATAAAGACATTGAACATTCCAAATTTGAAAGATATTTATGCTTAAGAAGTGAATTTATGTTGCAATGTTCGTAGAAAGTTCAGGGTGGGTTTCTCCGTACCACAGGTTTATATGGCCTAGGCCTGTGGAAGCCTCTTTTCCCTTAAAAAAGAGTGCCCCTTGATAAGGTGGTGAGGTTGTCGTTCCTTCAAGGGCTTATCACTAACATACCACCGGCCACTGAAATAGCAACATTCTTTTACGAAGCTTATTTTTTTTTAAAAATTATCAAAATTACGAAAAAGTTAACATTTACACCGTCTGTAACTCTTGAAACGTACAATTTAGAGTGATTATGAAAAAGACCATGCTTATTTAAAATTTAACGTAGAACATTTTTGTATATAACAATTTTTAGGATAAGCCGCTTAGTTTTTGAAATATTTACGAAAAACAAAAAAAACTAGTGATTTTTCAAATTCCTCCCCCCCTCCCCCCAAAACCCGACGCTCAAAATGGTGTAACTTTTTACCAAACAATAAGAGGGTTATACAGAACAATTTGGAGTTGGAATAAAACTTTTACTTTGGATGTCAAGGTTAGGCCTTTTTTTAGGTTAATAACACCGTACTAAATATAGGTGTAGTACACGGTTGTCTTCTGCCCAGGCTGGCTTTCTCAGTTGCGAGAGCAGCCTCGATGTGCATTAGGTTAGCGAGAAGCAGAGCTGTTGGGTTTTATGGATGGAGGTGTAGATGGAGATTCTTATGTATTTGAAGAACTAAAGAAAAAACAAAAATAAATATACTTACCTCCACATTTCACGGAACATCTTCCTAAATCCCCCTTTAAATCACGTTCCTCTGATCTCAATATTTTAAGAAAATTCTCAATAAAAGGTTTCAAGTAGAAAAAAAAAAATATGAATTTCAATCTGAATAGGTGGGTAACTTTTGTAATGAAGGGGACAGGAAAGAGATATTTATTTTTTTATTAGGTACATACCTACCTCATTAAATTTCCAGTTCGCTCCCTTACATTGGGCTCTTCATCAACTTCCTCTTGACCTTTATTATCAGTAATTTCCTGCTAGTAATTTGTTTGTGGTGGCAGCATATGATCCAATTATATTTTCATGTCGAAATATAGTTGCAGAGGTACTCAGAGGGCAACCTCGTAAATCCTTAGGAACAGTGAAAACACTGACTGGCGGTTGTTATCTAGATCCTGTGTTACAGGACTCTGGAGTTAACTGCTGTATGTGGAACAGGCCCTTAGAGTTATATTTCACGGAATTAATTGGTTTGGAAACTCAGTTTGGTAGCTCCATCAGAGAGTGTACTAGGTACCTACTACTCTACTACTAGGTGCTCATTCTAAATTAGGCTGGATGATTCCCTGAGAACCATCTTACACTCACCTGGTATGGACCTGCCTAGGTACTTCATTTGCAGTATATATAGGTATGCAGTGTGTGCTTGCGTGTGTGTGTTTGGGTGTGTGTGTGTGTGTGGGGGGGGGGGGGGGGGGGGGTTGCTGGGGTAGGGTAACTGTTGATGTTTTTATCTCTTCGGAGCTCCTTCATATCCCTACCCAAGTTAAGGTCATACCTACGTCCCCGTCGTGCAACCCGGGCACCCTCTGGTGGCAGTTCCAAGCGTGGTCTCAGTGCCCACGTCTGGCAGAAGCATCCTGTACAGGCCAACACTGCAATTGATATAGAGCGAGAGCGGCCCAGGTATGCTTCTGAGGATTTGCGGCGAATGGCAGCAGAAGAGGCAGAGGCTGTGCGCAATGGGGTACGACATATCAATGTATTTTGATATGTCAACGATGCGCTTGCCAAGCAGATAGCAGGCCCTTTGTCATCCAGCGGTTGGGCTGTTGAGAGAGAGCGACTATATCACATGCCGAGTGACCGGTGCAAGAAGCCGGATATCGTTGCCGTCAAGCCCGATGGGTCTGCCATAATCCTGGATGTCCAGGTTGTCAGTAGCAGCGTGGACATGGAGCAGACCTGGCGGGCTAAAATAAATAAATATGACAGGAATGACCTGGGGCAAGTGATTTCCGAGCTAAAAGGAGGGGCGCCCAATAATATCAAGGTTATGGCTGCAACCGTGTCATGACACGGGGTGTGGTGCCGGAAAAGCGCCACAGAGTTACTCGAGTTGGGCATCTCGGCAGGAGTACTCCGTGGTATCACCACCCGTGTCCTGAGGGGTTCTTACTTGAACTGGTGGTCATTTTATAGGGGCACTTCCTTTCATCCCATTCTTCCTCCTCGTCCTACAACTTCCCTTATCCCTAGAGCTGGCGTCGGGTAAACCTGGGTGTCGTCCCCACTTTTTAATTTTTTTTGTTTATTTTTCAATTTAATGGTGTGCCCCTCCGCCTTTGAGGGGAGTTTTGTATTAAAAAAAAAAAAAAAAAAAAAAGTGTGTTTGTGCAAAGTGATTACAGTTTAGTGATTCTACACTGTCTCAACTAAATCTGTCGAATTTTTCGTCATAGAAATCTGGTTTGCTACAAACATAAAAATCCTGAAAATTGGTTCTATAATTATCCCAATCGAAATTGCAACGACCCTTACAATGTTTCAAGAGGACGAAAAGCTGTTTACCTATGCTCTACCTACTTAACTTGGCAAACTTTTGTTTTTATTTTACGTACTCACTCGATTTAGTTTTTGGCGAATCTCTTCGAGCTCACCCTCCGTCAAAAAGTCCGCTCTTTCTCCGTAATACAAATGAATTGCTGCAGGGATGACGCACTTTTCCTTGTCTTCTTTTCAAAATTATGCCACATGAATTAAAATAACTATAAAGTGCAATTTGGGAAGTTTATAAATTCATTGACACATAAAATAGGCGATAAAAATAATCTATGAGATCGAAACCTACCCAGGTTAGTTATCATCTGCGAACTAAAACTATAGGAACGCCTTCTCGGCGTTGAGAGTGCGGTCGGGCGAGTCCCATCCACACTGTGCATTCTCTCTCTTCTACTTGGTTAAGGTAGGTAGTAATGGCTAACCATTCTTCAGAAACCAAACCAGTGGTCTTTATTGAAATACCTACAATTGCATAGAGAAATACTATTTTTTACATTAGATATTACCTAATAGTGGAGTTCTACTCCATTTCTGTATACCTACAAGGGGATGTGTTTTATTCCAAACGGACATCGCTGTTGCTGTATCACTATTACCAGGAAATCAAATTTCCGAAGCAACAAAAAAAGAAGATTGATTTGTTGAATTATGCTTTAGGAATTGTCTTAATTCAAAAAACTGCAACCTTTGTCTGCATAATAACATAGGTAGCATCTGCGATGTTGCAGTTAATTATGGTATATATTTTTGGCGTTTATATTGTACCAGAAATTTTTGTTTCCATGGGTGGCTAGGATAGTGCAACGCAAAAAAAGGGCATGGACTAAGTTTAAGAGATTTAGGAGATTCGGATGCGGAAAACCAAGAGAGAAAAACTTTAATCGCGATCACAGGATTCGTCTGGTGACGCCTTTTTGAGCATTCTATTTCAATTAAGTTGAAAATTAGACTTTTTAGCGCTAAGTTAACGTTTTGGGCCTGTGGATTCACTCTGAATAACTTACTGTATGGTTTTCCGAAGTATCCGTCAACTACTGACTGTTTCTTCGATGATCTCTTGAAAGCGGACTCAAATATGGACTGCCGCAGCTGAGCTTCAGCTATGGACTTCCTCATTTGCGTTTGTGTTTTTCTAGTCCCTTCAACTTGCGGGTCTGAAGCTTTGGACGCCACGGATTTCTTCCTTTTTTTGGCTCCCTTGCCTTTCTTTTTTCCACCTGATGCCTTTGATTTCTTGCTGGCTTTCGATTTTTTGCTACCTTTTGACTTTTTGCTGCCTTTCGACTTCTTGCTCTTTTTTGACCCAGCTGAACCTTTTTTCTTTGCTGTACTTTTCTTCGCGCCCTTGGAGCCCTTTCCAGATTTTGACTTTTTGCCCTTTTTCTGTTTCCCTTTCTTGCCTTTTTTGCTCGTCGCTTGCGATAATTTGGACGACGTCGGCTTAGAACCCTCAACGTCAGACTCATTCTCAAGTTTCGGCTCTGATTCAGTTCCTTCTTTCTTCTCAGTTGAGACAGGTGTGGATATGATGTGTTTGAACATTTCCCTTTCGGGAGGCCACTCTTTCTCCAATTCTTCTATCGGTAACTCAGCTTTACCTTTGGAAATCTTTTGAAGGAACTCAATAAAAGACGGGCGTATGGAAAGTGGCCCTCTCATCGAACTATCCTGTGGCTGCTGTTGCTGTTGAGACTTGATAGTTTTATTATCTCCTTCTTGTCTCACTAACAAGGCTTGTTCCGTTCTAAATTTTTTACGCTCCTTGCTGTCTTTTTCCTTCTTTTTAGTGGCTCTACTTGATCTGCTGTTTCCTTCCAGCCATTTGACCACTCTCATTGAAGAAGATATCTTCTCCGAGACATCAGAGTCACTTTGCTTGCTACCCTCTTTGCCGTAAAGTGATGAGTTGATGTACTGGTACCACCAGCCCAAAATTTCTTTGTCTGAAGAAGGCATTCCACCTGACACATCAGGCGTTGTCGTAGGTGGTTGGTACTTGGACATGTCATGCATCGTTTCAGTAGCTCCTGTCTTTTCGGTAAATGGGGCCATTTCGTCGTCTTCTTCAGATTTTTCGTAAGCGCTCGTATATGTATCTTCACCTAAAAGTAAGTAAGTAGGTAACAGTAACATATTAGAAAATTAAATAATATATTAAAAGTACTTCATTTCGTGGGTTATCAAATGGATAATAAAGAAAACTATTGTAGGAATTTTATATACGTGCAGGAGATTGCAAAAAAAGAGAAAAGTTCTTCATCCGAAATAAAAACGTTTGTCATGATGTTACTGACTTATTAATGTAGGTGCCTTCCTGTATTCTAATTGCCAACAGAAAGTACAGAAGATCATTTATTGGAAATATAAGTGCGTCCATAATTTAATGCGGCAAAGTGCATTTCCACCGAACCTCCATAGTTACCTACTTTTTGCTTCCTCACTTGGGTGCCTAAGGTTGGGAAGCCTCGTGTTCATGCGAGAAGTAAAAAAATTCAGTTTGCTTTTTGCTTTTCAAAGCTTGCTGATCAATTTCGGTTCCGTGTCCGCTTGTCTGTCTGTGGTAAATCCTGGTCACGCTCAAAACTATTCCTACCAAGTTTTAGTCTGAAATTGATGAAATTTTCACGGATTATGCGGTTTAGCTCCTAGACGGTCCTCAATAACTTTAACCGCCATCGGATCAATAGTAAGAAGCCTGTGCGCATTCCGGAAAGGTGAATTTCCTATTGCGTCGATTTCTCATCATAAATGGTGCAAATAAGTTTAAACGTGGAAGACATTAGTTGGGAATATGTTCTAGGAAGATGCCCTATGAATTATATCGCGATTGGTTGAGCAATGACTATTGCGCACGCGTAAAACTAAAATTGATTGACACAGGCAAATCTTTGAGATTAATGGACCGATTCTGATGAAATCTCAAAAATCCTCTTGTCTGGACCCAGGAAGTGTGTCCAGTGGTGTCAATGGCGGAACGGACTTTTTGTGGGCATATCATGAGTAACGTGCGTCAACTGGTGAACTTGATATAACTAAGTGGAATAAAAGTATTATATGGTTTGAATTGAATACGTTCATTACTGTAAACAGTTTTTTTTTTCTTTTTAGCGTAACCAAACATTGTTTGTTACGCTTATACGCGCATCTTTCCGTGCGTCTGTCTGTCTGTCCTTTCCATCGGTATTTCGGCCCCCTGCCCACCTAGAGACTTCCGGTTTTCACTAAATGGTAGTGGAAAGGGTCTTCATTTGTCCATTTTAGCAAACTAGTGGATCCGATGACCAGGAACCGAAATATTAACCATAATGATGGCAAAATCGTGGTTTTTCATGGGTATGGCCTCCGAAATTAAACTGTAAATAGGGAGTTGTTCACATTGCCTTAGTGATAACCTTCTTGTAGAATGTTTAAAAATCATATTGTTTAAAAATCAAATCATTTACGCACAGATGAATTCAAAACGCGTGGAACTTCGAGGTAGAATCTTTTTTTGAAGCTGGAGAGCTTTTGATGGGTAGAGGTAATTTAAGAAGATACGTTCATCATTTTATAATTTCTGAATCCATTTGTTCTAGACTATGGACACTAAACTACCTACGACTAGACCAACATCAGACTAGACTAGCACTACATTAACGGGCACTACACTCCGACTACATTATCTCAAAAACATACCTAGGCTTGCCATCAAGATATTGGTATTCGCGAGAATCACTGGTTTTACCAGGATCCGAAATATTAACTGTTTGGTTACGCGGCAACACCCTTGTAATGAGTTTTGAACAATTTTTTATATAAATATTCATATAGTTAATTTAATTATGTGAACATTGATATTTTGTAAAATTGGGCACTAACGTGTAAAAAATAAATAGATGAATATATTCACGGTTTCTTCAGATTACATATTTATTCATAGGTATAACAATGTTCGTCAACTAATATTTCCTGAGCCCCTATCTTGTACACATACATAGGTACCATGAATTTTTGCGGAATGCTCAATATTGCACAAGTATGTACTTACCTATATAGTAAATGAGTAAGTAAATATGTGTCTTGATAGTAAATAAAAGTGAACCAACATATTTTTATCAGGGGCTGAAAAAGTGTCGTTTTGGTTATAACCATAAGAGCTTGACGGCAATAATTGTAAAAGAAAACTTTTCGCACTAAAACAGAGTGTAAGCTAAGTTTGTTTCAGTTTAGTTCCACTTTTGGTTTTCTTTCGTTTGCTTGTCTGCCCACTAATTCATGTAACTGGCAAAACTGTACAAACTTACTGTCTGAATTTGATGCGATTTTCAGGGATCGCGCGGGTTTTTTCCTCGATATGTTATTGGTACCGTATAAATATGCAATTACATACGATCTGCGTGGCTCAAAACATACCTACATATAGTGTTTTCATTCGATTTCGATTAAATTATTAGAGGTTTTGGGGGTTAGGGTCTTAACGATATCATATGAATTTAATTGTTCCCGAATGAAATGCGCAAACGTCAAATTTTTGAAACAAGCATGATTTCTACACTTTGCTTCCTCACTAACGAAGGTAGGATACCTTTGAGTTCATGCGAGAAGTCGAACAAATTATTGTCTCCCAAAATCAAAATTTCCTCTTGCATTTGCGGTTCAGAGCTTGTTGATAATTTTGGGTTCCATGTCTCTGTCCATTGTCTGCCTGTGGAAAAACCTTTACAGGCCAAAACTATAACCACTTTTAGTCCGATTTTGATGAAATTTTCAGGGAGTGTGCGGGTTAGTTTCTAGATAGTTCTCTATAACTTTCATTTCCGTCGGATCAATAATAGCCAGTACACTTGCGCAAACGTAAATTTCTTACATCGTTGATTCCTCATCTTCTACTCATCGGATTTCTTTCTAACTCGGAGATAGTTGTATATAATTATGTTCCAGGAAGATTCCTTATGAATTACATCGCGAATGGTTGAGTAGGTATAACATTGCGCATACGCGAAACTAAAATTGATTGACACTGGCAAAACTCCGAGACTAATGGACCGATTTTTATGCAATTCTCAGGGATCGTGTGGATTAGCCCCTAAACGGTGTCCTATAAATTCAATTGATGGCATAATAGTAACCTGTGCGCATGCACAAACGTGAATTTTTTATACGTCCATTTTTCATGATCTATGAGTCTGATTTCGTTCAATACTCAGGGATGACGCACCATGTATTTTATCGCGATTGGTTGAGTAATAACTATAGCGCATGCTTGAAACGGTTTCATTTGGTTTCGATTAAATTGTCGGAGATTGTGAGGATTGGGGTCTCCTATGAGTGAGGGATGTCCTATGAGTTTCATTGACTCCGAATTAAATTTAATCTCTGTTCATTTGAGTTTGTACCTTTAATATTATAAGCACTGTCGCAAACATTGTACCAATTTTTTATGGGGTCTAAGATGGGTGTGTGAATGTGTGTGGGAATGTTGTTATTCACCTGACTCCGTTGAATTTGTCGACAGGGCGCCAACTACCGACGTCTTCTGGCTCATTCTAAACGATTCGCTCACACTCGGTTCATCGTCCTGTGAAGGTGTCGACGACAGCTGCAAATCTGAGCTATCCATGAAATCGGATGTTTCGGGAAATCTTACGAACTAGCCGGCAACACGTAAACTATCGCTGTAAACGTCTACATTGTAGTGACCGATTTATATAAGTTTCAACCCCCCAACACACGTAACACGGAACAAACTCCAAAATGAATTATTTTGTTCTTAAGATCTCGGGCTCACAATTTATTTGGCATCACATGATTTAATAATGAGTGGATGGTCCATCGAATTAGCAAAACTGCTCTCGGCTAATCAACCTCGTTCATTAATAAAATTTTCTGTCGAAAGGTTTGCCATAAATGCGAGTATTACTACTCATGGCTAAAATTAATATATTGGAAACGCAAACTGATTCACAAGAACTATATGCCATCTTTCATCCCAATCTTCCAGGCTCGATTGAGTGACCTGACTGAATTATTTCGAGCAGAGGAGAGGGGTACCTATTCTTTATAAAGTCCACTTGTCTCGAAGGACTTGTCTCCATGGAATGCGCGAAGGAGTAGACCTGAAGACCCAAACACGATTGAACAAGACTATGTCGCTGTCAGCTTATTATCATAGAACATCTGAACTACGGATAAATTTTCCTCTAATTTTGTAAAACGCTTTTGGGAGGAGTACGAGAAGAAGTTAAACTCCAATTTTTAAACTCAAAGGTGAACTCTTGAGACTAGAACGAAAGTTCGCTTTCCAGAAGTTTTGGCTATCAGGAAAACCTCTCAATAGCAAAAGCCACCTGCTATTGAGAAGTATTTTCCCAAAATTATTGAAAGTACAAAATCAAATGTATAAATTTACAAACAACATTTTTATTCTGAGTCGCACAACATGTTTCTTGTACACTAACTATGCTTGCCACATAGCTGCTCTAAGTGGCAGAATCATGCGAGACGCCAGTCTCGTATTGCCAAGCTTTCTATAAACCATTGTAATCGCATTGCCAAGATTCCAATAAACCACTGCAACGAGACGTGCCGATAAGTAACAAAGTAGAACTTCCAACTCCCCCCCCCCCCCCCCCCCCCCCCCCCCAACCACAGCCTGTCGGTTCAAACTTTATTTTCTTTGCATATACTGGGAGAGGCATGCCCCCTGAGTCGTCTGATGGTAAATATGTAACGGTATACCGATTCTATATAAGCTGAAAAGAGGCGTCAAAATGCATGTTTTCAGACTTTCATCTTTTTTCTCGTCTTATGTACCTCGTTTTTTTGCTCACCCATTTCTACCAGTTCTCTTCAGCTAATTTTGATGAAATTTGAAACATAGAATACTTTTGACCTAACGAGGCGCCTTTTGGTTTGAGCCACTAAGATGAAGCCTGCTCAGCTGAATCTCTCCCGTTTACATTGGAAGTTGAAATTAGGTAGCGAGACCCTGGGACATCAAGACACGAAAAACCTCATGGGCTCTTTCCGGATCAGTGTGTTAGCTAAATTCTCTCCTGTTTACTCTAGGAAGTAGAAATTTGGTAGGAAGACTCTCTGGAACATTATGAGACCAATGAATTGATGGGCTCAATTCTGATCAGCTGAGTTTGCTAAATTAACTCCTATTCACCCTAGGAATGTGAAATTTTATAGCAAGCTTTTCTAGGGCATTAAAGGCAAAATAAATAAATAAATGAATAAATAAAGAAAAAAAAAAGAAAATAATAATGAAATAAATAAAAAACATTACGGGTTCTATACTGATCAGCTATGTGAGCTAAATTCTCTCCTATTCATCCTTTAAATTCGACAGGAGCTCCTCTCGGACAACAAAGACGAATGAAACGATTGACTCCATCCTGAGCAGCCCATTTGCTCCAACCTTTTCCTCCTAGACCACCAAAAATTTGTGATATCCCAGCAAAAAAAAAAAAAAAAAAAAAAAAAAAAAAAAAAAAAGCTCCAGGTACGAAAGATGCCAAGCCACAAAATGCAAGATATCATCCAATTCGGGCCAAGCCAATAGTCGGATTTCCTTACTCTTTTTGACTGCGTTTGGGATTGAGACGCTTTTTCACCGCCTTGGCCGATTTTCGCTAATTCCGCAATAAACACCATTGCTGTTCTCCCTTCTAACCTACTTCCCTGATTTTCATTTCAATTCTGTATAAGGACCAGAATCCACAACCTCCGCATTGCCTACTATTGCAGAGCTCTAGAACTTTTAACACCAGACCAGTAAGAAGTATGAAACACTGTTTCATAACTTTCTAATCTCATTTTGTCCAACTACTTCTATTTCACAATGAATGCCGTTCTTTTGAAATTTTGTCATACAATGACAATTGCCTACGCAGACTTCTTACAAATGCAGAGCTAAAGTGAACTGTAAAGACCCAGGTTCAGTTCGCATTTGGGACCAGGTTTTGTTATCCGCGGCCTGATTTTGTTCGCTATGAAGAAGGTTCCACTATCGAGTGGGGTCTGTTAGCGGAGGTTTCACGGAGAGCGACTTTCGGAAAACGCATCAACTCATCTCTTTTGCAGGTCCCATTATCTTTCCACACTATGCACACGACTTTGTGGATGTTGGAGGAGTTCGCCGAGGCAAAATGCACAATTGACAGGCCAAGCGAGGTCCCAAGTATACATAACAAAGGTTGGGGGAGAGAGAGAGAGATGTCACAATTTGTTCGAAAGCTTTTTTTATCTTCAACAATGTATTTGAATAATTTAGAAAACAACAAAGGTTTTCTTTTATTGAATTTCAAGGTATGATTACTACCATATATCACCCATAATGATGACCCCTTGCTGGAATATAATATAGCGTCAACAATTTAATAAGGCATCACGCAATAGGCTACCACTTTAAATCGTTCTTCAATGCCACTTCTTAAGTACTTAGAGCAAAATATTAGAATGTGTTGAAAAATGGGGAGAACGTGAGGATATAAGAAATAATCTTATTTTTACTCAAAAGGGAACTCTCACGGGAACCATAAAGGAAGTTCACTTTCGAGAAGTATTTGATATCAGGAAAACGTCGCAATAGAAGAAGCCATTTGCTATTGAGGGAGTTTTCCACAAGTCACACAAGTTTCCGCAAACACAAGAAAAGGTGTAAAACTTCATAAACAACATTTTTATTAGTACGGTAGTGAATCAATTCTTCAATTTGCGAATTTCCGTAAAAAAACAGAGCTATTGCAAGGCTCCAAAAATTGATTTTGTTCTCTTCTTTTGCAGGCCCCACCATCTTTCCACTCTATGCAAACGGCTGTGTGGATGTTGGAAAAGTTCGCCGATACAAAATGCACAACTATTGTCAGGCCATGCGAGTTCCCGGGTTCTGGTAAATGTGCAGCCTGCAGGCGGCGCGGTCGACCCCCTCCAGCTGGCTCTTCTTGTGGGGATCCTCAGCAACCGGCGCGGCCCGCCAAGTCCTTCCAGTGCCTCGCAGGCTCTCTTGTGATACGTGTGTCTGTTGTGTTCGTTCTTCGGTGACCCGAGGGAATTCCATCACCTCCACGAGAAGTAAGTTACAATCTAAATCAAGTTGCTAGTCACTTGCCTAGTACATTAAAAATAACTGTAAACCTTAGATCTTGGTAAGTACATAGATAGCAAGCACCACATAGATACCTACCACGTATGTCTACGAAGCTCATGCATTCAATAAAATCTATAGGTATCTCCATAGGTACTCGAGGCATATCATACACCAAGCAATAAATTTTTTTAAATCACTCGTCAATACTGAACTTTTAACAAATTTCCGTAAACAGGAAAGCTATTTCAAAATCGGCTCCAAAAATTTAAAATGATAACTTCTTTCATGGAAATCTATTTTGAGGCATTCCGAAACGAATCCTGAATTTTAATACTTTTGCATAAGTAAAGGTACATAGATCCATGTATGTACATAGCATCTATGATTGTCATTCCAGGTTATAACTCTTTAGGGTTGAGATAAAAAAATATATTATTTTGCCAAAAAAATCAAGCATTTCCAAATAAACGATGAGTTTTGTTGGAAAACAGTGTATACAATAAATTGGTCACATTTCAAAAAGTGTGTTTTATAAATCACTTAGATTGGTAAAAAAGGCTAAAAAACGTTAAATGGACCCTTTTTAGTCGAATATTACTATAAAGTATATCAACAATTTACTGAAGTATATCAACAAGGAACTAGAACATGAACAAATTTGTGCACAAAATTATGCTGACCTATGTACCCACTTGAATATCGTTAAATAGTGCTACAAAATAGGTAATAACTCCAAGCAATTGCGAAAATCCAAAACTTTGTTCGAATAGAAAACCATAATTGAACACTTACTTTTACCATAAAATTGATAGTTAATAATTGCTGAGCACACAAAGTGCTGTAATTCTAAAAAATATAAAATAATGTGATAATTTACAAAAATTTGCTCATACGATCACGTGAAATTTTATAAAATGATTTGGGTCATTATACACGGAGCTGAAAACTCATATGAGTAGGTTGAATGCACTATAAATGGTTTAACAATCAGTTTTACAATAAATTACTAAATTTAGTAACATTGCAAAAATTTTGGACGAATCAAACTCTCATTATTGTAGTACCCATTATTTTAGTTTTAGTTTTTTATTGATTAGGTATTTATGTTGGATTAAATAAAATAAATTATGTTAATGTTTTGGAATAAATTGAATGGATGAAGATGTGTTAACATTGTGGAATTAAGGAAGATTGCGAATGGAAATTGTAACTCCCCCACCACAGCACGTCGTCAGTAACCTACAGAGGGGTAGTTAATGAAACCCTTCTATTATGTCTGTAATATAGTCTTTTTGAAATAAATGTGATATTTAAAGAAGTCCTTTTATCCTCTGCAATATGCACACACTAATACCAATAGTTGTCGAGAGTAAGTTTTCCCAAAGAACTGGTGATGTAGGGAGTGGCACAGGGCTAGGACCGAAAATAAACTTTTGTGGTATGGTAAAAAATATCCAATATACAAACAATCCTATCAGCTAAAAACAAAATAAAAAGCGACAAGTTATACGAATATAAACTATCTAAATACATTTTATTCTCACCATTTTTTCCAATTAGATGCGGACAAAACGTACGATATGTTCGTGTGGTGACTATGTAGAGTAGAGCTCAGCTTAATAATTTATGTATATACCTATATAAATATATTTATAGGTATATAATATAAATGTCGATGGAAACAATCTTCTAGGCCCCATCAATAGTTTTTTTGCCGGAAGTAGGATTTGATCACCCTCTTCCCTGATCAGTGTGACTGACCTCCCTTTTAAATTTTTATAGGTTATTGTTGCGAATAATTCTTCTGGAGACTCCTCAAAATTTTGAGTCTGTACGTCAAGTTTTAAAATTTCAGTATCTGTAACCCTATGCAGCTGCGATAGTTAGATAGATGGAGAGATGCTTTAATGATTGATAAAGACATTTAGCGTTGAACAATGAGAATTTAGCTAAATATCCAATGGTGTGAGGCATAGAGAGATAAATCAAAGGAAAATGAGTCATATTACATCAAAATCAATGAAGTAAAAAAAAAAAAAAATCTTCGTTTATAATAGTGAATTCCTGTTGACGTAATACAGTCTTCAGAAATACTTCCAATTTCCCCACCTCCTTCCTACCTTTACGTAGTAGAATTGAGCGAAAAACTATTTCATTAAAAATGAGAGCTTCATAGTATTTGAAGTGTTCGTAGGTACAAACATTGCGGGAAGAGATGAAGTGATAAAGCGTATCCGGGCTGTCAGCACTGCGTATCGAGCAACTTACGGAGCTGTCAAAGCGGTCGACTATTCCGTGAAAGATCACAGGGCAAAAAGAGGAGTTCACACATCTTATTTGGTACAGTTGTTCGTTGTAAATAATGAGTAGTCGTTTTCGAGATAGAAAGTACTCTGCCGGAGGCTAAAGGGAGAATTTCGTGGGCAAAAATCATGGGAAGACGAAGACGACCTCTCAGTCTGGCATAGGTTATTGAGAAATACATCCAAGAAATCCTGCTTTTTCCCCTTAATTATGTTGAGATCTCTGGATGTCCTCAAACATTCTAGATTTGAATCTTTAAGGATGCACTTCGGTTGCAAAGGCCAGGAAAATTTTGGGTGAGGGACAACAATCTTTCAAAGCAAATTCTGGGTACTCTGCATTGAGGCATGACCATAATGAAACATTGACTTGGCTATCAAGAATTTTATGTGACTAAATAAGGCCTAGTTCCGATCTAACTGTGTAATCTGGCGTGTTGAGACCTTAAAACCCATAAGGGGCTTGAGAGCCCTCACCTTAACGCCTTCCAAGTATTCCGCGTATTGAGAGGCCCACACTACGGACCCATAGAGCGTAGCTCATTCCACAGAGTAACAAAACATTTGGCCCATACCAAGCTTCGGGAGATGCAACTTGAGTCTTGAAAATAACTGGTCATATGTCCTTATACGTAGCAATTCCCTTGTTAACAGCAAATTGAGCATGCCGGAAAAACAATCCTGTCCTGGAGAAGAGAACTCCTAAATAACTATATTTATGTAGAAACTGTCTCCTTTTCATCCGAACCACACCAAAATCTGTTTGAAGCTTGCCTCGATTTACGTTGAAAAGACATCACTTTAGACTTGGAAAAGTTTATTGTAATTTATTCAGACTACAATGTCAGCTCAGTGCTTCACACAATTCATTTTTTTGCCCAGAAATCGGTATCGGTTCGATTTGTTAGTACATTTTAAATAAAATTTACGTACTTTTCTTTCGGTGTATATTATTATTATTCCATTAAAATTACCTATGTCTTAATGTCTTAATATTAATCAAACTCTTAATTGAACCAGAAAAGAGTCACGGCATTCGGGTGGAAATTGTAGCCTGGGCAGCCCTGACAAAATCAATCGATAAAATAAGTTTTTTCTGCATTGCCTCCTCTGTTTACTCTCTTCCATCTTGAAATTGAAAACTTCAAGGTTTTTTTTGCACAACCAGACTAAAATTGGAATCGGAAACAAAGAAAAAAAATCATGAAAATCGTTCAAGAATTGTAGCCTGGGCAGCGTCTGTAGTAGGCTCACACAGACATGATAAACTTCTTATTTTTTCACGGATTTGCTCTTAATGCGGTTTTTCGTATACCTAATAAAAGAAATTGACGAAATTTTTATTTAATTCCTTGTTTATTAAAAAAATAAAAAATAACTTGAAGCCATAGCAAAACGTGATATTTTACGAGAGTTCGCTAAAACCCGAAACACATTCGATAGTCATCAGGCCTTTCATTACTTTCCTAACGTGAATGCGCTATTTTCGGTTTATTGATTTTTTTAATGTTATGATTTACGCCACATCTCAACCAGAAGTGTCATTACCGGCATATTTTTGGTATTATTTACAACTCTGTTACAATAGATATACTGTATCAAAAGATCAAGCTATTATTAGTCTTGAGTATGGAAGAACAACGATGAAATAAATCGGTAAACCAATATGTTATAAGTTGATAAGCTTTAGTTTATGTTGCTGCTTCTTCGGCAGTTCTCAGGGCCACCTGTAGTTCCTAAACTGATACGTGAGTTCGGAACTATTCTTGTGGGGCTAACTAGACTTTGAAATAAGCACCGAGTTGTTTCGGTCGGTAATTAAACTTCGATAAGGGGACGCGAGCGATAGGAAGACACCTACTTACCTACAACAAACATCGTTCAGTTGCCCACAAACGTAGATAAGCCATACAGGTAGGTATTCAAGCCGCGCATTTAGGAGTCAGCCACGCAAATAATCACCTGGCCGATTTCTGAATAGCTAGGGAATCAAATAACTTTACCATATGAATATTGAAGTTATTTTGCGACAATAGGCGATTTCCCCTAATCTATTGTATTAAATCAGTTAAAAGATCTTGACGACAGTTTTATAATGGAACTCTTCGATCAAACTACCTATCGATTTGGGAGGGGGGGGGGGGTTCGGTTCTTTGAAATTGTACTTCGTTAAATATATGTCTATACCCAGATCAGCGAAATGCGCTTAAGGGCTATAAAATACAGAAATATCAACCCTTCATGTAATAATTTGCATCGGTTCCTTTGATATATGTATAAAATCATCTTATGGATATTGAGAAGCTATGCCCAACCTTGGTATACGGTTAAAGTATGCAACGAACATCCTTAACAGCTTCCTACGATGCTTAGCTTAGCTGATTCTTCCTGTTGAATTTTCGAACCATTTCTTATAAACTCACATTTATCATCATCACATTTCTCAACATTCCCCTTACCTTTGGTCGTTCCTGACGAGTAAAGGTTCATTTTGGTTCAACATTTTATTGTAACTAATTACCTAATTAATTAACAAAACATCCTTCAGAACTTCAGATATCTACATGGTTAATAGCCCTATATTATTAATCTTAGTTTAGTAATCATCATCACAAAAGACTGCGCCGTTTTTTTTCTTTTCCATATTTACCATTGAAAACATCGGGCTCTACTTGCACTACTGATCCATTGTTCGACTGGTTGATGAATAGCAATCAAAATGACAGGATGCAGTTTTATAGTTTTGATATTTTCATGACTTTACTTTGGCACACAAACTCGAAAAGCGTTATCAACTAGCGACTGGTACCTACCATTTCTGAAGATTTTCGCGCTTACAACCGATTTGTTGCTATAGAAATTCATTTTTGTCATTTTTCATCATTCAAAAATAGTTCACCACTATGGGGGGGTTCTTCAATTTTATTCGATCTGGTTAGCTTATAGAATAAACTTTGTGGTTTTTAAACGCCGCCATCTTTGTCATGGTTTATTTGTCGAGCGTTTGTATGGCTTCTCTCTTGTTAATCCAACTCCACTCCATCTCACCACTTCCTTAGATGGTCATAAGATTAACAAGATTTTTGAGATTTTGATGTTTCCTAGTCTACATCACTCTGTACGCCATTGAATTCTACTTTTTATTATTCTAGAACTAAATATAAATCGAATCAATGAGTTTTGTAGCTTAAGTGTTGCAGTGAAGAAAGATGAAGTTCCTATTCATTTCGCCATTATAAAAGTTGGCCTCTAGCGATAGAATATACTAATTTAGAAATGTATTAGCCTGAAGATATTGTGAAAATAAAACTTGTCCCTAATTAAGATCCTATCTGAAAAGTAGAAGCAGTGTCTTATAACCACATACAATTTTCAGTGCGATTCTTTTTATTGGTTAACGATGGAAAGTGGGAGTATTGGTGAAGTTAAATATTTATACTATACGGTTTGACTTCTCTTTTGGAGAAAGCACGAGTAGGTACTGTCGTGTCTATTACCGGTATTTCATTTTATTGTTGGCTCAATGAGACTTTCGCTACGTCGTATTGAGGTCGCTCTCCACAACGACTAGAGCGTCTGCTAGCAATTATCATCTTCCCCTCTCGCTCTCTAACTGGCCCAAATTGAATTTCTGTGTGAATTATAGATGAATTAGATTTGTGATAAAATGTGTGG
Source organism: Adelphocoris suturalis (assembly GCA_030762985.1). Lineage (NCBI taxonomy): Eukaryota > Metazoa > Arthropoda > Insecta > Hemiptera > Miridae > Adelphocoris > Adelphocoris suturalis. The sequence goes on from CM061042.1 coordinate 84,749,486, forward strand.
AGATATACTTTTGAGTAGTCTGATTTTACTCTCTTACTACTGAAGGAAGAGAGGCTTTATATGTATCAATAAGCTACTTATTGGGTTCAGTTATTTCATTTAATATCACACCTATTGTAGTTTTGAACTAAAAATTCGCAGACCCCTGGAAACCCCCTTTCAAGAGCGCAGCATCCGAGTCTTGTATAAAAAGCGCTGCGAATTATCGCAGAAAAGTTATTATTTGCTTATTAGAATTTAAATCAGGCATCTCGTGTGTATAGCAGTGACGTTAAATAGAATTTCGTGGGTGGGGGTAGAAGTCCTCTACGGGGGGGGGGGGGGGGGGTCTGGGGGTATGGAATACCACTCACCAAAAGGGTGGTCCGGGGGCCCTCCCCCGGAAATTTTGTGATAAAAGACCTTAAAAAACTAGCAGTTTTAGTGGTTTTAGACCCACACTCTATATGTAAAAATTAAAAAGATAAACATAATCCCTTAATCCAAGTTTTGAAGCAAATTTCACAAACTTTGGTCTTGTACAGTTTCGGGGAAAACATTTGGACGGTGGGGATTTTTTTTTTTCTTCGTGTTTTGGAATCTACGAGTTTATAGATTATCTTGAAACGTGAACAAACAAGTCCTGTGGTGGGGCAAGGGAGGGGGGGATGGGTTTACATTTATTTTCTTGGTCAGTTATACAATGGGTTATTATTGACAATAATACACCAACACGTAACGAATTTTCAAAAAGACTCTCAGCGAATTTTCGAAAAAATCTAATGTGTAGCTCTAAAAATTTTAAAATAAAACTTACAAATTTTTCTTCATGGAAATATGTTTTGAGGCATCCTAGAACAATTCTTGGGTTTTAACGCTTTTTCACATTTTTATTTGAAAACGACACAACATTGAATTTCAACATTTTGAACATGAAAAAAAATTTATGCATACAATTGTTTGAAAAATGTTCTTACATAATTGTTTACAAATTTTTCTTACTTGTTGTTTACTTGATAAATCTGTTGTGCTCCTATTAGACAAGTATTTTTTTGCTCTTACCCCTAGTTAAATCATGCTTCAATCAGTGAAATAATTTCTTTTAATGTAATGCACCCAAATTAAAATCTCGTTTTATAAAATTAATCTATGTAGTATATTTCAATAGTTTATATGATCATGCTGCATTACAAGAACTTTTTAATTTTTTTTCCTTCCTCAGTTAAAATGTCCACTTAATTTTGGCGTTTCACAGCTCCGTGAATAATTTAGGTTCCATTTCTGGAGTCAGTCCATGTGCCAGGCAAATCTATACCTAATTACCTATAGTTCGATTTTGATGAAATTTTCAAGAAGTGTTGAACGAGTTTTGTAGATCCCAGTTAGAGAAAACGTTGTAAATGAAAATAACTGCTTTTGTGCGCTACTATGATTTTGTTACGTTTTCCAAAATTAGGGTCGAGACTAAAACATGTGCCATGTTACTTTATGTATTTTCAGGGATTTTTCGGTAAAACAATGCGTTCCTTCATATGAGCAGTGACCAAAAACCGGCTTTCATTGCGAGAAGTAGCGTAGTGGGTGGCGAGCAGGTCATTGTGGTAGACAAATGAAGTCTAATTTTTGGAGCGCGTAGGGCCCAGGGTCACTGCCGCCTCTGCAATTATTTCTCATGTGGAGAATCAACCTACTGCACCTCAGCTTTCTCCTTCCAACAGCTCTCTTAATTTTGAAACTGAACTGAGTGAACTAAGCCACCATGTTCTACTCCCAACTTGATGAGAAATATCACCATTTACTTTAAATTTTTTTATATATCACAGAATGCGCCTACTTTATGTCCTGTGAAAACAAAATGGTGGAATCACAACGTTGGCTAAAATTGCAATTTTTAAAGTTTTTGTCCAATAGTTTTTAACCGTGCGTCCTACAGAAGTTTTCTTGAGCACCGAAAATGTGGATCACTAAAAGGCAAGGCAATTCGACTTTATACATTTGAATTACGTATCTCCTAAAATGATGGAGTAATGAACAGTTGAAAATCGTGCTGATTTTGGTTGAGTCCTCTCCTCCTCCTGTCTAGACGTTTGCCCATAAAAAATCTCCAGGTGTCCTTGTTATAGGTATGATGTTAGAGAAAGCTTATTTGACTTTCCAAGATTTGTGAAGAGTTTAAGCTCAAACCCTTTACCATTGATCAAATTTCTCTCCCCTTCCCTAATGTTTGAGTTCTAGTTACTTTTGAATAAGGGTTCTGGGGTGAGTTTGGCACAGCCTGAATTTTTATAATGAAATTATGTACACTTGAAAAATAGATGATAACTCTACTAATCTCGCAACCTGTTGCCTGTCGGAAGTCTAAAAATTGGTTAATTTAGTGCAGGCTTATGAGTTTCCTCCTGATGTTGAATGGTCACAATGCCAATGCCAATTATTAAATGAAAACCTATATATTATTTTAAACATTGTATTATTTGTCGTCGTTTTGTATCAGTACCCGAAATTTTAAATTAGAAATGTTTTCTGGTTTTATGGTTACCTGTAACCAGCATTTTTTATCTTTTAAACACGTTGACAGTCTAAAAGTGTGTTTTGAAGGTCTCACACGATGTTTTTCGGACTTTAACTATGTTTCAAACACCAAAAGAGCTGAAATGTACCAGACAAAAGAGACAAGAGCGTACTTGGTCTTTGAGGCAGGTCATGAATCAATACCAAAATAATACCTACAAAGAAGTCAAAACTCGAAAAGTAGGACCATACAATGAGAGATATGGTTCAGGATTCGATCCCATTCAAGGATTTAAGGAAACCTTCAAAATGCAGAGGTATATAGGAAGGTATGATTGAGAATATGGTTCGCTCAACAAGGTACTTTACCGGCCTAGTTTTCCATGAAATTACACGTTGTGTGTTATGGAACCGTTAAATGATGGTTCCAACTTCCCAAGGATATGTGAACAGAATTACGTGCGCTCGCGTGAGGGTTCATTGTTTTGATTCGTAATGGACAGTTTGCTTCTGAAGATTACGAAGGAACAGTGGATAAAGATAAGGTCAGAAGAAGGCCTGCTATCAAATCAGAAACCTACCGAAACAAAATAAAGTGACTCTCGAATTTCAGTATGGAGTACACAATGGCAGTCCAGGTACCTACCTAAATTCCTTATACATTCGCAATGTACTGCCTGGCTAGATTTGAATGCTATACTGAAGTACCAAGCCACGGTGACACAGCTTCTTGTGGTTTCAATAACGGTAAAATTGGAGCTTGAAATTTGCAGAATAAGCATAACAATTGGTCCTTTAAAAATACACGCGTACGGACGAAAATATTCGGCGCCAATGGTAAAATGTTTGCTGATAAGCTGAAATTAATGTAACAACTTTCAAAGCGAGTGATGTGATCTTTAAAATGTTTATATAGCTATAAAATAGTTATTGAGGTAGAATTTGAGTCCTTACTTTCGCGATGACCGGAAGGGTCGAGAAAAAGTTATGTTACCGGCCTGCAAAAACTTGACTGGAACTTCCTAAAAATACACGAGCTAAGAATTGAAAACCTGAATCGAAGAAGTAATTAATTTTTTTGTTTTCGTGTAAGGTTTCATCGGTAAGATGATTGTTTACGTGCTGCGCTCTATCTCGAGCTTCCCATGTTCGGAGCCCCATTGCAAAGTGTGGAGGGGCTCTGATCAGTGGTGGGACCTCTGAGGTTAATTTATTTCTTACTTTACTTTGGTGCTGAAGTTTAGATGGAGTTCCTTTGGGACACCTCGAAAACAATTATGGTAAAAAAATAAGAGGTTAAGGGGTTAAGAGGTAAAAAAAAAAAGAAATAGAAAAAAAGTTATTCCATAGGTACAAGAAAACACTAATTACGCTCATGTGTTGGGAAATAGTGTAAGTCTTGACTTCGGCCTTTTAAAACCTTCTGGACCCACTGTTTTGTTAGTTGGTGGTCACCTACATATTTCTAGGTTGCCTATCTGTGCATAAATGCTGCATAATAAATACATATTACAGTATTGGTATATTATTCCTGATATCGGTTGTTCCGTCGACAATGCATGTGGTCGTGGGAATCGGGGCATAAATGTGCACTTCCTTGAGAAACAATGAAGAATTCAGTCCAGGTTTATGGTTAACTTGATATAGTACAATGAGTTTTCCGATTCATACCTTGCAGTTTCCGGGTTCATTCAAATACCTAGTTCATCAGATCTAGTTCGCAGATCTACGTCATGTTGTTGTTGTTGGTCAACCACGTGGGATACAAGGTATACCAAATGAAACGCGAGACAGCGTCCTGGGGTTAATAAAACCAGTCGTTGGGGTACATTCTAAGCAACCTACTTACCTACATACCTTCTCCTCAAGAATTATATCAGTAACTACTTATCTGCACGGCTCGTAATCAATATCCAAAGTCTCGTACACTTGTACCAAACATCATCCTACAAGTCTAGTATTACTCATGGTGCCCAAAAATGAAAATAATCCGGAATAGTGAAGATCCTCCTCAGTTGAAGATTAGGACATCAGGTCACCGACTTTTACCTCCTACGGCGGCCAGTTGTAAAACCGCTTCCTCAGGTTCGGCACAAACTTTCTCGCTTTTGTAGTCTTGCGGTCCTTTGACGCTCGATGGAGGTTTATGTTCAATTTTATGGTTTTCGGAACATGGACGTTATAAAATCCATTCGTTCCACATTTGGGGAAAAACGGTTGGTGGAAACGTTCGACGTACTTATTTTTAATGGATTTGAACCACCCTTTGGGGAAACTTGGACATTCACGATTTGGTAGGATCCAATCTTGGTCAAGTGAATTTTAGTTGACAACTAAAAAATGCTCATTCCTCAGAAAGTTGGATTACGTCATCCCCACGATTATGTTGCGTTTGTGTGTGCTGTCAAAGAAGATCTGGATTTACTTCTTGGGTTGCACTCGATTGGTTGTATTTATCAGCTCTTCCTTTCTTTCGAGCGATGGGTTCAAGCACCCTTTCTCTCGTGGCTATGAACATAATCTGTGTCCCCTATGCATGTTCAGTAAGTTATTGATTGTTATGGATGATAAACTAATTATCGAAATCGATTCAACATAGCAACTATTTATTTCCAGAAAATGTAGATTCCTCATTAACTTCCGTTTTCTTCAGTGAAAAAGATTTTCCACAACTTCGTAGCGTATCACATACTTTTAATATATCACATACCTATAAACCAGTATCTCTAGGTTTTTATGGTAGTTGTGGCGTCTGTGGGTCTGAATTGCTTTAATTATGGTTCTAGAGCCTAAGTAAGCAAAAGTATTGTTTTCAGTCTTATATCTTGGGAGTTTAATTTTTTGGGTGCTCCGAAATGAAATTTCCATTTGCATTCTACGCATTAAGTTTATTTTTTGATTCCTATCTGTTTTTTGTTTGTATGTGTTCTTAGATATTTGCTCCTCTCATAACTTTCACAATTATGATCCGATTGTTGTGAATTTGACAGGAGCTACGCTGTTCCCGTTAAGATATTGGAGTTCCTGGCTGGTTTTATGTTTAATGCCAAAGCCTCCAATTCTCTTCTTTTACGAATGAGTAAAGTTAGAATCTTCAGAACGTCACTTTATTGCGGTACAGTGTTCCGATTTTGCTAAAATTTTGAGGATAGTAGATGATGAACGTCTGATAATCCTCCATGAATTTCATCAGAGTGTGATCAGTACAGTAATACCAACCGTGAAATCGTGAAGTCCTTGCAACACACATTCCCTCAATTTTTCACTGATTTCGATTAAAGTTTCATAGCTTATGCAGATTAGAACCTGAATCAGTAGCGGATCATTGGTAGCCGGTACGCATGCGACAACGTAAAACCTTCAATGCACTCCTACTTATAAATCGTATACGATTCGTCGTAAATCAGTCGTACGTATTTATTGATTATTGAAATTGTTCTGAATATTAGACCAATACACGTTCATGTTAGCTTCTTATACATATTGAAGTTACATAGGTATATTGTTCTAAGTAATAATATTATAATTATCGAGGTGCAATGAAGTTTTATATTCCCTGTCTCTCTATGATGCTATCCGTGGTGATGTCAGAAGTGCTTCCACCTTTTACTAGCATCAGCGATTCGCTAAGGTCCGCATCTCCCCTTCGCTTGGCTCACGTTTACCGTATAAAACGGCGGATTCCTTGAACGAAAACTTACACCCAAGATCTCTTATTACTGCTGCCCCCTCATCACAAGGAGAAACCCCATGAGTGCGAACTTGCCCTCATCTTGATAGCTGATACTACGTGGCATATATGCTAATGTCAGTGACCCCATTACCACCCGACGAACAAATATCTTCATTACCTAACCTTAGTTGAGTACCTACTTTCTACCCTCACTTGTAGAATCTCGACTTTTCCTTTGACAATAATCCAATTTGAAGGCATGGTTAATTTTAAATTGAAGCTGACTACGTCAAGGCACTTAGTCATACAACTCAGCAATTTCGGGAGGTCGCATTTCATCTTTATAGCTTGCTCATGATACCTGTCACCATGTCGTGACATTTGTGTAACGGACGCACCGAATTTTAGAATTAGGTCCAGGCAAAAATTGTATATATCCATGTTAACACCAAACTTTTGTACATTACGGATAGTACAGCAAATAAACAACTTGTTCTATGTTCAACGCTATCTATCTATCTATCCATTACCGTCCCATCAAATGAATGCAATTCGCGTTTTCCTGCTTCAAATCATAACAATGTGTTTGGTTTTTTGAATAATTTCTGAGGTGGGGGAGGTAATCTCCTCTAGAGAGTAACCAAATTGTATTTATCTAATACTAATTTAACTTTATATGCATTTAAAATAGACTCCTCAACAAATAAAGTTCCAGTCATGCAGCATGAATGTGTGCGAATTCTCGTAATTTTGCTCATTACATTAATGTTAATTTTTTGAAATTTGAGCTCTGCATGCACAAATATTGTTACCTAACCTACAAATACATTTTTGTACTCGTCTTGAATTCTAATTGAATGAATTCAATTTCGTTCCCGGATGACGCTGCTCTCCGGAACATTCTTGTTTTGTAATAGATGAGTTTCAGAAGGGGATTTCAGACCGATTCCACAGCTTTTCTCTGTTCCTTTGGATTTTTCGGGAGGTAAAAAGAACAAGAATGTCAGGGTGAGAATCCCCGAGATGACAATAAACTGTATTTGAACGGGTCGTAATTAATTCAATGTCGGTTATTTCTGAGAGTCACTCGTGGGTTACTGAAGCACACATTTGTGGGCTGGCCCAGATGGCACGCTGGTGCATTAGTAATCTTGCTTCTCGATGAATTCAATCACTGATCATCTTATCGCTTATCAACTTCCTTATTGTTTGCGGCACTCGAGTGCGAGGGGTTCGTGGCTCTTGTAAGTTCACTTTATTGTCTGATCGATAACAGGTTCAAGTGGCCGTGGGCCGGCTCCCCCTTTCATACGACTAACAGACCCTCAACAATAGTGATCTAGATTGGCTCGTCTTACTCTGCGTACACTTGCACCGAGTTGCTGGGAGTCGACGATGTTAATCTGATACTCTACACCGAGCTTTGCACACCCCTCTCCTTCATTATTGTGGTGAACAACCATTGACCACCTTAGTCAACCACCTATATTTACTTACCAATGAGCGTTACCCATAGGTGCGAAAAAGGTATTTTAACTATTTTTAAATGGAAGAAGGTCCCATCCGTAGAAGTTTGGCATCAACCGCACTCTGCTACGATGAGTAGTTTTCTTTTTATGATTTTTTAGTTTCGCGCTCTGGTGACGTCAAAGCACCCCTCCCGACTGGGCGGGACCCTTCTGCCATCCAGCGTGACGTCACCAGTGCAAATTTTGAAAAATCAAAGAAAGAAAACTTCTCAACGTAGGAGAGTGGGGATGGTATCAAATTTCATAGAATGGAATCTATTTTAATTTAAAAATATCAAATGAATACGTGAGTAACGCTCATTCTGTAACTCTAACTACCTAAACGCAGTAGTATCGTATTGGAGTAATTTGTACGGTAATAGTCGACCTTAGGTTCTATAGAAAAGTTTGTCTACATCACTTCTCTAGCTATTGGTTCATGTTCGTGTCGCAGATAAAGATAGAAGAATCGTAAAAAAATTGTAAGATCGCAGTTTCAGAAGGAGAAAGAAGAAGTATATGGGGATAAAAATTACTCAAAGTTCCCATTGAAAGTCTGAGGCTGTTGACAGTTTCATTTTAAGATTTTCCCAAGATTGTGGACGTGTTTATTGCTTGGAATTTAAACTTAAGTATTGAAGAGTCAGGAGACTTAAGAATTGTATTCACATATTAGTATCTATTTATTGGTGGAAAAGCGTGGAGCAACGGTAAAATCGGAATGAAAGAATGGACCAGTAACAAAGGAGCGGTCGCAACAATCAAATGGTAAAAGTGGGTTGCCGTACCCTCATTGTCGGGGAAGCCCTCCCGCTGAGCTCTTCACTCCAGTAGTAGTAGTGACTCCATTATTCCCGCCCCTGTTGGTTGATCGTTCTTGTAGCGAGTACCTACCTCTACCTCTCTACCTACCTCTGCCTCTCACTGATCGCAACATCTGTGAATGGGTGGCGAGATGACGCAGATCCGGAACTGTAGCTCGAGGTATTCAGGTCTCGGCCGCTAGCGGCTGCCGCCGTACTCCTTGTAAGGTAGGAACGAGGACCTCAGCCAAGTACTTACCTACCGGCTCTGGCAGTTTCTTCCCGTTTGAGCTCGAAGCGTCTGTGACCTCAGGCGATTCTCCTTATCGCGGTCGTGTCACTGTTACGTGAGGCAGGTAAACCCACTAGTAGTACTGTAGAGTTTCAGTGTTAGTAGATATCTACGTTACTGCTCGTGGGGTAAACTGCAGAGGTAGAATCTCACCAAAAAGTGGATGCAATAATACCGAACAAGAAGCGATTTCAAGAAATATTTAGGTATATGTGCATTTCCATTCAAAAACAGCGAAAACAATAAGCAAAACAACATTCTTTCCAATCTTGCTGTCTGCTGCAAGATTCAGCTTCTTCCTCTCGGTACCTAATTCCGATTGAGACTGATCTTTTATTGAATAGCAATTTAACGGAAATTAATTTTGTGCATAACACTCGACTGAAGATGTTCTACCTCAATGGGTTGAACCTACAGCCATCCTTACTCTCACTAGGTACCTACTTACAATAGTGTTCCCAGAATTGCAGAAGCCGCTTTGCGATTCACAGTCGCGTTGATGATTTTTTCCCTTCAAACAATTTAACCCTTGTGGGACACGGTTGGTCGTACAAAGCTCCAAATGTTTCCATTCTACTCATGAATGATTTCTATTTAATGCAAACGAAAAAACTACCTTTTATTTCAGAAAGTTTTTTAGATCTCGATTTGAAAATATTAGCCCTTAAATTTTATCCCATAGGTTGAACGAAAGTGATGCGATGATTATTGGCATATCCCCGGCTTACGTATTATTTTTTAGCCAAATTTTGTAAACTTTGTTTCATTAGCTTTGGTAGAAAAGCTTCGTACAGGTGGATTATTTTCTAAACATAATTTGAAATTTGGAATCTACGTATACATCTTGTAATATAAACCAACAAAGTTTGAGGGAGTTTCAAATTTGTTTTTCTTGGTCGATTACAAAGGTTCATTAATAAAAATGATGATGACTTCGAGAAAAAGTAATGAAGGTTGGGATAACGATTATAATTCTTGAATTATTCGCATTCGCACCTAGGGAAAAATCTACAAAACACACTGGGAAGAAAATGCAAATGGCACATAACTTTGAAAATAGTTATAATAGATTATCTTATTCTTTAATTGGCGATAAAACGTTCTGGAGGATTGTCAAGACCATGTTAGTGGCCTCTATCAAGGTTTTGGTGTTATTGATGGTTAACTCCTTAGACATCACCCATTATGGCCTTTTGGCATTTGCTATATGATTAATATATTAAATACCAATGGATATGAAAGAATACTCACACTAAGGTTCAATCCATTCATTAATAAAGTTACCAAAATCGTTTTGCTAACATCATAGATTGTTATTTCAAGACGTCTACTTGATTGGTGTACACACATCACTTGTATTGTACAAATATGTACGAGGCAATCGTACTACTATAATATGAGGCTATTGAAATATTATGAATTTATTCAAGTTTGGTGGTAATTGTATTTACTCTCTTAGGTTCTCAGCGACCTCTGTTGAAGCTACATTGTCGGTCATTCCATTCAAACTCCTCGTCGTGCCGTTCATAACTGTTTTTCTTCGCTGAGATCGTTCCTTGTTTTCTTAAACTAGAAGAAAGGGCTACGTGATTTGGAAGAAGCGTTTGTCTTCTAATGGTGGTTGAACGAACTTCGTCCGTTCTTCTCCCACGAGAGAATTAGTCTAGAAAAAGTCAAATCTAACAACTCCAAGTTCCTCTCACGGCAGATTTCGTGTCACTTCACTTATTTTCACGAAGAAGTGGAAACCTGAAAGTTTTTTTCTATTTTTTTTTTTCACCAAAACATTTATGATTGATTGTATCCCATAATTGACCAGAGTTTCCGACAATATACAATCTTATTCATCCCTACAGCTCTAAATTTCCGTCGTAATAATACGAGTAAAATTTTCAATGAAGAAATTATGATAGTTTCCATCTCGGAGAAGTATCGAAAAGATTCTTTAAAACTATAGGAAGACTTCAAGATGTAACAAAGGCGTTTAAAAATTAATATTTGAATATGATCATTCCTCAAAATTACGATCCTGCATGCAATCGATGTCGAGTAGTAGATTCCTTGGAAAATAATATAGTGATCGTATGTAGAGCTAATGGTAGACCAAGGGAATAGAATGATGTTCACTGAGATTATAGGAGTTCCCTCATGCAGCATGACCATGTGAGCAAATATTTGGAAATTATATATTTTTATTTTGAAATTTGAGCAAAGAAAACGTTTCTACCAATATCACGAAAAAAAAAACTCGCAATTAATATTCTAAATTCTCGGAATTGATATTCAAAAAGATTTTGGATTTTTAGTTTTTTTGTTGCAGGTTTAATCGATATTTTAAAGAAAACATAACTTAATGAAATTTAGGTAATTTTTTAGATAATAGTTTTGTATATACATTTTTTAATGGTTTTAGTTCATTGTAGATAAACTTATTTTGACTTAAATTCTGCTAAAAAATATAAATTCACAAATTGTTAGCAATCTTTAGTGATTTTTTCGCTCTTTTTTAAAAATGTGACCAATTTAAGGTTTTCAAAGAGTTATGGCCAACAAAATCTTCCTTTCATTTTGGAAAGCTAGACTTTTTAGTGGAAGAACGATGAAAGTGTTTTTATCTTAATCCTAAGGAGATTTGTCATTTGAAATGACGCTTATACAACAGGGTACTTGCACAAAGCGTACTAAAATGTATATTTTCCGGTGTTTTCCCAAGTTGGAGTTGCAAATATCAATAAATGAACACCATTATGAGGTTCAGCATGAAAAAATACTCTAAAATCATGTATTACATGTGGCAATTGAATACCTTCAAAAACTCGATATTTCAATTCAAAATACTCCTCTAGGATTCGTTTGAGAATGTCTCACAACGGATTTCAATGTAGAAAATTATCGAAAATTTTGATTTTAAATTTTTTGGAGCCATTGCAGTAGCTTCATTTTCTACCAAATTCGCTAATAGGGAAGTTCCAGTCACGCAGCATGATCTAATGAGCGAATTTTCATAGTTATCGTATTACATTATGTTGCCCACATCGAAATTCTATGAACTGACGTGAGGAACAACATTTGGTTCTATGACCTGGATTGTGCGGATAAGCGCGTGCTTTTTGTTGAAGTTCATCTATTTAGTAACAATCGCTTGAACTTGCTTAACTATTTCTCTGCGAGACATAAAGCGTTTCTGTCAAAATTTCTCGCTCCTGTGCCCAATAAATACTACGGTCTTAGGGTTGCAAGTTCTGTAGCCGATCTTTCGGCAACGAAACCCGTATTTGTAGACCGTCAAACAGATGGGAAAGAAGCTAGTGACGTCAGATCCTCCGGGAGAGCGGGCATCTCGTTGTGACGTCTACTAGTTATTTTACTACGTTATATTCTTCCTCTTCCATCATCCAAGATCCTCAGTAGAGCACTGTTTAACATTCCTTCTACAGTGCACGGGTGATGTCCCGAAGAGAGCACTAATACACATCAATTATGGTGGAGCTTGGGATCCTCAGTAGCTTTCAAACTAGGTTCCCTACAGGTGTATGTGGACAGTCAGAGGCAATTTTGATGTGGTAGAGAAAACGTGGTGTCAGTCAATTTTAGCTTACAGACTACGCAGGTAAGTACTACATGTTTACATTCTACGTATTTTTATTTTAATCAAATACGATTCCTCTCGATCTCAATCTATCCACGAGCTAAAATAAGACAAGTTCTTGGGCTTCCTGATGTGACTTAGAATCTAGGGTCATTCCATGTCAATTCAACACACCCAATTTACCTCACCATATTAGATTTTGCTCAAATTTGGTATACTCATAGTAGGTGTTGAAACTAAGAAAAATACCAAATTTTAAATTTTTATCTCAAACCGTTTCTTAAATATGGCTATGTAAAACTTACAAAATCTTGCCAAAAAACCATGAACGGATTTTATACTATTCGCTCTACGAACTGTCCTAATTGAGCTAGAGAGCTGGGGGAGGTCTCATTTTGCAGTTTTTTTTTATGCTCTTTCCAGTGATATACAACAGGACATAGGTTCTAATAACAAAAATTTTGTCAAAATACAAATTAAAATTTTGATTTAATTTTTTTCCAAAAAGTACATAATTTAAAATTTTCAAAATATTCCTATAAATACTTACTACTGTTGTAAACAATGTGACAAAATATAAATATGGGGTGATGATGGGTTCATTGTTTAAAAAAAATTTTCCTGACACTAGTTTTCCACTAATAGCCCGATTTTGACTAAATAATAAACATATTATGTACTTTTACCAAAAAGGTGAGCTATTTAATTAAATATATATAGGAATACTATGTATAAAGGTAAAAAATATCAGAAATATTAATTCAAAATACTATCTTGTTAAAACAAAACCAATAACCATAGATATACTCCAATAAAAATTAAGTTATTTAGGTTGTTTACTTTAATTTTATACAATTTAAACCAAGTTAAACAAAGCCTATTAATTAGTAAAACAATAATCTTGAACATTTCTATAACAATGAATTTGAAAAAGGTATACCTAAATACTCGTAGTTATGTAATAATTCTGGTACAAACAGATTAATCAAAATTTACATAATATTGTACATATTTATGATGAGGAGGTAGGTGTACGAGTAAATGTAACACAATTGGTGCAGTACTAACGATAATGTTTAAACAACTATCTAGATTAACACTAACCTGAGGAAAAATTAAGTTTTGAGTTGACAGCAGTTTCCCTAAACATTATCTCAGTTTACGGAATTACATTTTGTAAAAGCCAGTTGGGTTTTCGCTAAGATCGCTTTCAGCTAGATTTACTTTTTTTTCTACTTTTTTTACTCTTAGATACATTTAGTTACCAACTCGTAGGTATACCTAATTCATCATCATAAATATGTACAATATTATGTAAATTTTGATTAATTTGTTTGTACCAGAATTATTACATATCTATTTAAGTAGACTATTTTCATACCTTTTCGCTGAGAGCCGCAATACGTATTTACACGACAGGACACGAGGGCAAACGATAATATTGGCGGCCAACGGTTCTCCAAATTATCGACTAATGACGCGAGGGAACCGGACCTCTCAACTAAGTATTAAAAGCATAGACTGAATAAGTAGGTAGGAACTCACATTTGTGGAAGTCTACAACTTTAAAACATCCGTCAAGTTGAATGTGGCTACAGCTGCCTCCTATCCAAGATATTCCTAACATATCTTTTCAAAATGTGTTGAAAGAGGGAGGGAGGGGCATTATATTTATCCATATTCGATACCATTCATCTTGTTAAGAAACGTCATAATTCGAGAGCCAAAACTGAACAATCCATGAGAATTTCACCAAACTCGGATGAAAACTGTAGAAGTTCGGATTGTAACCAAGATTTTACCATAAATTATATATATATATATATATATATATATATATATATATATATATATATATATATATATATATATATAATATTTACTACTATATGCCCACCCACAGTTTCAAAAGTAATCAAAACTAAAAAAAAAAAAAAATATATATATATATATATAAAAATAAAAATAATAATCTATTCGAAAAGTGGCGGGAATAATTAAAAACAAGTTCAATGTGAAAGTAAAAATAGTATATATATACAGGGTGTCTCAACTTAAGTAGGCAAGACTTCAGGGATCAATTCTACAAGTAATTTGCAACAAAAAGTGTCTCCTAAGGTGTTATTTTTTAGAGGCTTCGTTTTTGAGTTATTGACGATCTAAGATTTTTTTCGTGTTTTCGACCCTCCTAAAAATGGCTGTGACCCCATCATTCTTTGAGTATTCTCAAACCTGAGGATACCGTTGGAAAGAACGTTAAATTTCCTATCTTTATGATGCCAAATCATAATTATTCAAGAGAGTTAAGATACCGAAAAAAGAGGTCAAAGTACAAACTTTGTAAAATTCTAAAAATTTGGGTTTTTTCAATCTGATTCCTCCCTCCATAAAAAAATGAACAGTCGTTTGCAAGTACAGTAAAACTTCAAAATCTTATCAGCTTTCTAACGGTATAGCCAAAAAATTGATAAAAGTAACAACAAGGAGAAAAAAACGGCTTTTGAATGCGAAAAAACGTGGATCCCTTCTCTGAGTTTTGAGGGTCAAAGGGCACTTCGCCCTTATTCGTTAGTCGTAGAGGTCTGCAAGTGTCACCATTCGATTCAGCGTGAAAAATTACGTAGAATTCGACATTTAAATCATAAAGTTGTGGGAGATCGTTTTTTCCTGAAATCCATCGATTTTCGTTAAAAATACCACGTTTTTTCGCATTCAAAAGCCATTTTTTCTCCTTGTTGTTACTTTTATCAATTTTTTGACTATACCGTTAGAAAGCTGATAAGATTTTGAAGTTTTACTGTACTTGCAAACGACTGTTCATTTTTTTTATGGAGGGAGGAATCAGATTGAAAAAACCCAAATTTTTAGAATTTTACAAAGTTTGTACTTTGACCTCTTTTTTCGGTATCTTAACTCTCTTGAATAATTATGATTTGGCATCATAAAGATAGGAAATTTAACGTTCTTTCCAACGGTATCCTCAGGTTTGAGAATACTCAAAGAATGATGGGGTCACAGCCATTTTTAGGAGGGTCGAAAACACGAAAAAAATCTTAGATCGTCAATAACTCAAAAACGAAGCCTCTAAAAAATAACACCTTAGGAGACACTTTTTGTTGCAAATTACTTTACTTTACAGGGAATTGATCCCTGAAGTCTTGCCTACTTAAGTTGAGACACCCTGTATATATATACTATTTTTACTTTCACATTGAACTTGTTTTTAATTATTCCCGCCACTTTTCGAATAGATTATTATTTTTATTTTATATATATATATATTTTTTTTTAGTTTTTTATTACTTTTGAAATTGTGGGTGGGCATATAGTAGTAAATATATATATATATATATATATATATATATATATATATATATATATATATATATATATATATATAATTTATGGTAAAATCTTGGTTACAATCCGAACTTCTACAGTTTTCATCCGAGTTTGGTGAAATTCTCATGGATTGTTCAGTTTTGGCTCTCGAATGTTGCTTAATATGACATTTCTTAACAAGATGAATGGTATCAAATATGGATAAATATAATCCCCCCTCCCTACCTCTTTCAACACATTTCGAAAAGATATGTTAGGAATATCTTGGATAGGAGGCAGCTGTAGCCACACTCAACTTGACGGATGTTTTAAAGTTGTAGACTTCCACAAATGTGAGTTCCTACCTACTTATTCAGTCTATGCTTCTAATACGAGTACTTTGTTGAGAGGTCCGGTTCCCTCGCGTCATTAGTCGATAATTTGGAGAACCGTTGGCCGCCAATATTATCGTTTGCCCTCGTGTCCTGTCGTGTAAATACGTATTGCGGCTCTCAGCGAGGTCGCAGTTGGACTAGTAGTGGATGTTACGGCCATCCTCAAGGCCGCCTTGTCTACCGATCTGCTGTTGTCTTGAATTTCACAAGTTGTATATTCATTCCATAGATGCTCGAGAGTTGCAAATGGCAAACTCCCTGCAACGTAGTAAAGCTTTATCAATCTCAAAGCCATATTTTTCAAGCAGTTCTCTGAAAAAAACTTTGATTTTCCAGCCGTTTCTGTGTTCTTGTGGACAGATGGTGTGCCGTGCGGTAACGGGGAGGTAAACATCGCGGAAGGCGGTTTATTTTTGCGCAACCGTACGCTATGCCAAGGTTTGATTGAGTCTACGATGACACATCGCTGCTTACTTCCCCACCAACCCGAATGATGAAATGAAATGAATGCAAACTGACAAACATTTTTTTCCGTGGAACTCTCTCCAATTACCTATCTGAAAATATACCGTAAATCGGGGTGAGGTTTTTTAGCTCTCACACCTCTCATTTTTACAATAACCTATCCATGTTTTTTTTTTTTTTTTTTTTTTTTTTTTTTTTTTTTTTTTTTTTTTTTTTTTAGTGGTGAACAATCTTTTTAAGGTTATCAGACGTTGAGCGAATCATTTTCAAAGTTGGACTAATCTCTCCCCGTAAAACGGTAAGACTATGGTCCACTGACTTTGTCGCCTGTTTTTCTCGCTTAGAACGTTCCTGAATCATTTTCATCCCTCGTATTCCATGCTCGGTCTTTTTATAAACTATTTGGAGTAAAACCAACAATGTTTTTTGGGGGAAAAATTTCGTTCAATGAAAAACCACAAATAGAACATTTTACCTGGATTGTTTTCCAGGAAAAAACAGCTTTTTCTTTGTAAATATACTTGCTTTAAAATTATTTTAACTTAATTAAGAAAGCATAGTGGGGTCGTAATAGATGAAAATAGGCGTAACTACCTAGAAGTTGGGAGAATAATATGGTTACTATGGTCCACTCTTTAACGAAAACACAAAAAGAAGAGATCTGGCTCTTGGTATTCCTAATGTCATTAATCCTGCTAGCGAGAAATATTTCAGCTGGCTGAACTCCCCACTTTTGAGCCCGCCAGAACAATTACAAAATCGAAGTCTTTGTTGGATCATAGTCTTCCCGTATGGTTATAGTCACCCCCTATCTACGGTACTCACAGTTGGAATTACAGACATTTGCCTACGTATTTCCTTTGTATTTGCCTAGGTATCTCGACATTCACTGCTGCAACTTGAGATCTCTGTCATTATTCAACGATGTCTCCTTTCGCGAATTTCGCGAACCTTTTTTAAGAAAATCAAATGTTAAAAGCTCAATTGGAGAGAAGTTCAGTTTTTTCTGGATTGCGATATTCATATTTCGTTTCATTGTGTCGAATGACACCAATGGGGCAGCTGTTGTTTATCGATTTGCTCACCAAATGCGAACTGAAGGGCACCTTTGACTGCAAAAAGATCGTCAAAGAAGAGCAGCTGTTGGGGTGAACTTAGTAAAGGTTGTCTTTAAATGACAACTGATATTATCTCTATTGGTACGTGTGATTACTATTGGACTATCTTGTTTAAATTGTAATGTGTTGTAACAGATCAAGATTATTACACCTTGACTTCTCTGTAGACGGATTATTGACAACAGTGTCATGTTATATATACAATTAATTTTCTTAATGTAACATGTAAGTTGATATTTCCTCACGACCATTTATGAATCCAATACTACACCGTCGTTTTTTTCTTGATGTAGGTTAGTGATGAATTTCGCATTATATTTCTATGTCAATTTGTTCTAAGTGAATCCTTTTGTGGACTACAAAATTGTTAACCATCATATCCATGGCCAAAAACTTTGTCTCAATAATATCCTGTTATTAAACCCGATTCCAGGATTTTGTTTTTAGTTTGTTAAATATTCTCATTAATTTCTTTATGTATGTTATTACTTACAAAATTGTTATCAATTGTGATCAAAAATTTTCAGAAATTCGTGAAAAAAATTGTACTGAAAGTGCACTTGGATTTCGTTAGAGTGGGCTAAAATATACAAAAACTGGAAGAAGTTGATTGAAATCTTCAAATTTTAAAATTCATTAAAGGTTCAGTTCCTTCAAATTTGATAGTACCTCTGTAAAATTTCTGTGCGCATTAATTGCTCAATGTAATGTGTTAAAAAAAGACAGGAAAATCACGAAAATTCACTCATATGATTATATTTTATCAGTTTCCCATCATCCATTTTACTGATCACAGCTTACTGAACTGCAACAAAAGTGAGGAAGGGTGGTGAGACACGGTGTAGCGAGAATTATTCCAATTCAGTTAGTTTCAACCCGATTTTTATGAATACAAACCACAAAACATTTAAATGGGATATTGGCAGGTTGTTGTCTCCTAGTCCAATTAGGGTTGTAGGGGTTGTGGGTGGTCCAAATGGAAATTAATCCTTCAAATATTGGTACCTGCTGGAGAAAATTGAGATCTGCTGTTGCAAAAATTGTATCGGAGTTGTGTAACGAGACGACAGATCTTGAGGTCTGTGGGCCGGCGCGGCGCCTACGCCTGGTCGCCCACGATGACCAGCTCCCCGCGCCCAAGGTCTCCTCTCGTTCTTTCCTCCATTTGGACAACCAACTGATTCTCCCACTTGTTTCGTTTGCGGACGACTTTGAAAAATTATGAATCAACGTTTTTTTTCCACTCGGGCGAGCGATTCAGTTTTCTCCCCTTGTTTTCCCCTTTAACCGCCCCGTTCAGGAAATGTCAGGATTGACCGCTCCTAGAGCATGAGGGGGGGGGGGGGGAGGAAATCGAAGCGTGACGTTCCACCTCGACATTTCCGAGGTTTTTGCGACGATTGAAACTTCATAAAATTAAACTCCTAGGTGAGCTCTCCTCTCCTCCTTCAAACTTCCAGCGGGAATACGGGACCAGGCCGGGAAGCAATTTCCTTTTTCGAACAGAACTGGTAGGTATGGCCATGATTGACAAATAGTTTCTATCCCAGCAGTATCGACTTTTCACTAATTTTAACCATTTTAGCGAATTTTCGTGGAAAATAGACAAATCAAGCAAGCCAAAATATCAAATACAAATGCACAACTCCCAAATGATAAATTAGCACACATTTATACATGCAGCCTTACAATTTTATGGAAGAACTATATTTTAAGCTGTCATAATTAAAAGAGACAATAAATAAGAAAAATAAAATGTCCATATAAAATATACATATATACTACACGAATGGTTGGACACGGTTCCACAGGAACTATATACTGGTATACCCGTATTTTGATACAGCTGTGTGGTGAAAGTTTGGAACAAGTATACAGATTTCATTGAAAGATCCACAGCAATATTTTTGCTTTTGCCTTTATCGAGTCGTAGAGTATGTGACGCCAAAAAATTACCTATTACCGGTATCTCTACAACATGGGTGTCAAACGATACAATCATGCGAATGCAAGAGAAAATATTGTCGGAAGCGCGAAAGAACAGAAAGAATAGATAAGAAAAGATAGCGGAGAAGAAGGAAGAGAGGGGCCGGTCACATCGAGTGCGCATGTGCGGGACTAACAGTCCCGGAAAAAAATCCAGAACTGTTAGGGCTAGTCCTGTACCGTCCCGGACTGTGTCACCGAACAGTAAACTGTTGGTTCAGGACCAGTCCCGACGCTGTCCGAACGCACAAAAAAGGCGTGGCTTGAGTTGAACGGTCCAGGACTGTGTCCGAACAAACCAATTAACTGTGACCTAAAACACTCAAGAATGCGTGAGCATACAATTATTGCGAACAATTTATTTGAATTGTATTTAAAATAAGTTGAAAAATCGACAAAAACTGTTAAAAATTGTAAAATTCCAAAATAATACGTTTAAAGATGAATATAAATTAGCAATTTTTCTATGAAATATATATTTAACGATTTCTTTGCAATGAATAAATTCAAAATGGCAAAACAATTTAAAATAAATATAATACGAAAAATTACAAAAATTTGTTCATACGATCATGCTGCATGACTGAAACTTTCTTATTCGTTGAAGATGTCGGACTCGGATATGCAGATCAGCTGATATAAGGGAAAGTATTGACGATACCCCTGAAATAATATTAGAGGGCAGCTAGGAGAAAGTTTCCTATGCGAAATTATAGTGCTCTCACCCTTCATGTCTTTTTTATTCTCACGACTGACTGTTTGGTTTTTCATTTCCAGGGCTCTTCAGGAGATTTACGAATTCTGACCTTTTGATAAGCATGTGAGTAGTTATCTTCACAATTGTATTACAGTAGAAAAATAGGTGTTACATTTAAACTATCCATTACCTCCATTATTGTACACTTTATTTTTATCAAGTTAGATATTGAAGAATGAGGTATTAGTCGTAGGGTACACGAGGCATCAGTTGTTTACGATTTGATCCCGTCGTAAGTCGGTTGGGTTCAGAATTTGCAAAGATTAGATTGACGGCCAAGTAGTGGTAGGAACTTTACGACTACTGCAATTTCACATTGAAATTGAGCATTTTTACTACAAAAGTTCAATTTTTAGGTATTTAGTTGATCATAAAATGTTTATAGTAAGACTTTTCTGTTTGCTTTTAAAGACATCAAATCCAGCACGTCATCAGCCGCGAACGACAGTGGATAATAAATTGACATCATGGTCAAATGAGAAAGGAGTTCGTTACCCATCTTATTTCTAAGGTATTTTTCTAATCTTAATTTCTAAGGTACTGCAGGATCCCGTAACGTAAAAGTTAGGAAGACATCTAGGAACATTCTCCCCGTAGGATATTGTAAGGAGTGTGGGGCGGAATACAGAACCCCGTGACGCACATAGGATAGATAAATTTCCCCTAGACTGCAAGATCCCATGAAGTAAATTTATGAATTTTCTAATCCCGGAACGGATGGTGATGTGTTGCGTGAATTTCCGCTCCTCAAGAAAATCGATTTTCGAAGCGTTTTTTTTTTTTACACAGAATGTGTTTTAGCTATGGACTAACTTGGCAAAAAAGCTAACGAAATCTGGGACGAAATCTATGACGACAACATTCTGATGATTTCCGCTTACAACCGAGTCGTTGCTAGGGAAATGGTACTTCGTCGTTTTTCATCCCCCTAAATTCGTTGACCATTCGTCCGAAAGCTCTCGATTTATTCAACCATATTATGTTAACGAGGTTTTTTTTTTTTTTTTTTTTTTTTTTTAAACCAAAAACCGATGGAAAACGTACCAGGCAGGTTCACACTACCAGTCATACATCTTCAATTCCTAAGATTAAAGCTAATTTCTATGATTTACACTCTAGGAAGCTGTAATTTCATATCTAGCCTCTTTAGGACATTTACTTGACGATGCCCAGGGTCCGGATCAGATGAGTGGCTCTTAAAGCTAATTTCTATGATTTACACTCCAGGAAGCTGTAATTTCGTATGTAGCCTCTTTAGGACATTTACTTGACGATGCCCAGGGTCCGGATCAGCTGAGTGGCTCTTAGAGCTTGCATACGAATCTGCAACACATACGAGTCCGCAACTGAAGACATAAAATGTCCCAGTGTGTTGCAGAGTCGTATGCAAGCGTTTCTTTCTTTTTCGTGGAAATAGACGTTTTTCTTTTTCTTTTTTTTTAAAACCAAAAACCGATGGAAAACGTACCAGGCAGGTTCACGCTACCAGTCATACTTCTTCAATTCCCACTTTGAAGTTGAGTGCCAAATTCTGTCTCATTCACTCATTCCAAAAATGTTGACTTCATTATTGTTATTGTTGTGATATCGTTGGAGCAACGTAATTATGTAGCTCAGTTACATGGATGATACCTTGGTGAATAGTCAAAGAGGCAATGCAACCCAATGTCCCCATTGTTCTAGAGGCTTTACAAGAAGAGAACTCACTCTACATATTTCAACTTCCTTGCCTTTACTAAAAACACACATTTAACCGTTAAAACCAGTTTCCATATGGAAGAACCACTTGAACTTCTTTTTTTTTTTTCAATTTTCAATTGAGAATCATTTTCAATAAATTTCATTTTCAATCTAAACCATAATTATTATAATGTTTATTGTATTAAAAGATTTTGCTGGTGGCACACTATAGACAATATGGTTTATTAGCTTCCCTGTACTTCTAAGGTGATGATAACCGCAAAATTATTAATTTATCAAATGCAGGTTAAATCTAGGATGTTTTTGTTATAAGGAAATTTCAAGAAAATTGAATATTTATAGGGGTTATCCATGTTTTAAGATTAGCAAACTCACTGCTAAACAGTCACGCTTTCTGATTTCAGAAATACACAAACATTTACATTATTGAGCTAACGTAATCATAATCATAAGGCTTTCGTACAACACCTGTTGATTCAAATGCGAAAATGCTGTCATACGCTAATAGTAAGTGAAAATCAAAAGGAAGGGGATAAAAATTTGGAATTCACTGAGGGGTCTGATGATCAACTCCGAGCTTGGCCTCAGTTTTTAACTAACCAGCACGGTTATCCTATAATACATCCTTATTATAATAATATTGTGTATCGATATCGAATTAATATATATATATTTTTTTGATAAGTTTTATTGCGCCAAGTAATAAAACGTATAAGCAATATTCATTAGATAAATTATTATACATTTTCTTAAGATCTGATATACTTCACTTTAGACTTATTGTTCTGATTATTGAGTCACTAGTCTTGACGTTCATTTTATTTCACTTAGTTCATGCGGTTTAGTTCTTTTAAGTCTTCTAAGTAGATCTTCGGTGTCAAGGAGCTGAACGACATCCTCGTTAACATGATCTCTGAGCCTCAAAAGGTGATTGACGGCTTGCTTGCGGATAACCTCATTGACAGATTCAACTTTCAACTCATAGTGTAATCTGTCGTTTCTGAAGTATCTGTATGCATCAACGCAGGTACGCAGAACATTATTCTGAAAGCGCTGAATAATGTTGCAGTTACTTTGTGCAGTGCACCCCCACAGTTGCGCACCATATGTCCAGACAGGTTTGAGGACTTGGTTGTACAATATGAGCTTATTGTGGATAGACAGTTTTGAGTGTCTTCCCATAAGCCAGTACATTTTCCTGAATTTGATAACTAGTTCAGACTTTTTCTTTTTAACATGTGATTTCCACCTCAGTTTGGCATCGAGTGTCATCCCAAGATATTTAGCTTCATTGGCATAAGGAATCGCCTTGTTGTCAAGGAAGGCTGGCACGTAGTTGATCCTTTTATTGGTGAAATCAACATGTACAGACTTCGCTTCATTCAATCTAATTCTCCATCTTTTAGTCTATTCATGGATGCGGGGGATGGAGTGGTTTACTTTTGTAACTGATTCGATGTTGGTTTCTCCTGTCGCCAAAATTGCGGTGTCATCTGCCAAAATTGCGGTGTTGTATTTTCATCGGTTTCTGGTAGATTGCGAGTGTAAAACAGGTACAGTAGTGGGCCTAGTACACTGCCTTGTGGCACTCCAGCATGAATCTTCAAAGGCTTCGAGAAAGCGTCGTCTTGTTTGATTCGGAAGTTTCGGTCGGTCAGATAAGACTCCAGAATTGCTCCATAGCATGCTGGTAGAATTTTGCGAAGTTTGTGAATAAGCCCTTCATGCCACACTTTATTAAACGCCTGTGACACATCCAGAAAGGCTGCAGAGCACACTTTTTTTCTCTTCGAATGCTTTTTCAATGATACTTGTAATTCTGTGGACTTGGTCTATGGTGGAATGCTGTTTTCTGAAGCCAAATTGGTGCTTTGGAATAAGTTTTCGTTCCTCTACAACTACTAGTAGTCTCTTATGAAGGAGTTTTTCAAATAGTTTTGAAAGCAAAGGTAGGAGTGAAATAGGCCTGTAGGACTTTAACTCATTTGCCGGTTTGCCTGGCTTGGGAATCATGATTACTTCTGCTATTTTCCATAACTGAGGGACGTAACGAAATTTAATGGCACTATTTATGATTTTTGTTAACTTGACTATGGTCTTTCGGGGAAGATATTTCAGGATTAAACCAGTGATCAAGTCTATCCCGGTGCTTTTTTTGGGTTAATCTCCTTCTGAATTGTTCTTTGTACTTCTTTGACAGTGACAAATGGAATGGAAATATCTGGTTCCGACGGCTGGACCACTTCAAGAGGTTCTTCGTCAGCACTCCAGGGTTTGTTGTGAAAATATCAGCTAGATGATTTGCAAAAACATCTGCTTTTTCTTGATTGCTCCTTATCCACCTACCTGTTAGTTCGTTATTAAGGGGCGGAGCTTGCATAATTGGTCTTTTTAGTGTTTGGTAGCTTTCCAAAGGTAGTAGTCTGTATCCCTACAGTTAATTAGAGATGAAACAAGGTTCTCCATGGTTGCATCATTTATCTCCTTGACCATTTGTCTCAGCTCATTTGCAGCTTTATACCAGGCAGCTTTGTGCACTCGGCTTCGCGTTTCTTGCCATTTTTGTCTTGCTTTGCGTTTTCTCATAATGGCTTCCATTATTTCCCTTGGATAGTTCAAGCCTTTTTGTCGCTTTTTTGTAATTGGTGTGTTGCGGCTGACTGCTGTTGTATGCTACAAACGAGTTTTGCTAGGTCACTGTCTATTTCTTCTGGGGTGTCTAGAGAATCGTTGAGATCAATTTCTTGGTTTATTTCCATTCTGAAGTTGATCCAGTCTGTTTTGTTGTTAGTAAGTGTCGGATTTTGTTGAGCTTGGATGATCCAGTCACTTAACGTAAGAATAATGGGCGAGTGATCTGAACTTAAGTCAAAGCATTCTTGTACTAACAGATAGTTTGTTGATATGTTTTTGGTAATGAAGAAATCAATGAGGTCAAGAAGTCTCTTTCTGTCTGTTGGCTAGTATGTTGGTTTGCCTGTTGAATGTGGTTCACAGTTATGATTGGATGTGTACTGGTACAGTTCTCTTCCTCGTGTAGAGGTAATTCGGGAGCCCCAGTATGTGTTCTTGGCGTTGAAGTCCTCTCCGATGATGAACCGATTTCCCAGGTGCTCAATCGCATGAGCAAAATCTTCTTCTTTGAGAATTAATATTGAAGCATAGATAAATACCATGATCTTTTGAGCAGAGGTCCATGCTATACAACTGTGAAGAGGTGCTGAACAAGCATCTTAACGGTGCTAAAGTACCTATATATTTCATCAGATAGTCGGGCTGGCGTAAAGGCCATACATAGCCTTCATTGCTATAACTTAACCCGACTACGGATACCTGCTACTTCTGTGAAACAAAACGGATGATGCCAAATACATCATATGCACTTGGTCGAGTCTGATACAATATCCTTGGAAATTATGTCATACCTCCTGATGCCATTCCCAAGGTGGAATACGTCAATCTTCTCCGGTTTGCTGAAATAGGGAGAGAGAGAGAGAGAGAGAGAGAGAGAGAGAGAGAGAGAGAGAGAGAGAGAGAGAGAGAGAGAGAGAGAGAGAGAGAGAGAGAGAGAGAGAGGAAAATTTGAAAACCCTTTTCATTAGGCTAAAACAGCCAGGGGGCAACCCTCAATAGATCCTTTGGGCCGCAGTGGAGAGTTGCTGAATAATTTAAAACCCAACAAAGTTTAACCAATAATAATAATAATAATAATAAAAAAATAAAAATAAATAAAAATAAATAACAATAATAATAAATATAAAAAATAAATTGTAGTATAGAAATGAATTTATTTTATTTAAATTATTGTATTTTGTATGCGTGTACCATGCACCACAGCATTATTATGACAATAAACTATTAGGCATTATTATTATCAATCATAATTGGGGAAAGTATCAGAAGCTTTGCACATTATGTTTTATGAGCTGCAGGTGTTTGAAACCGCTTTTTGTAAAATAAGAAATGTTGGAAACGTTTTTTTCCATGAGTGTAGAGAAAAGAGAGATTGAGAGAATCCAATCAGTGTTATAGGGCCTCTCTAGCTATTCACACTTGAATGCAGTCATTTGATTTGTGAAAGCTGTTTTTCCTACCGAAACTACGGAAGCACTATAATAAAAATTTTGGGAGAAGGAAAATTCCGATGCCACGTGCTTATTGAAGTGACCTATTTTACGCCTGCATTTCTATACATTTTACGTACCTTTTAAATTTAGACTACGCTAAACAGTTTTGATTTTGTGTTCTCTGTCTATGTGTCCTTGCAAAGGACAAAATTATATTGATTCCGGTCTGATTTCCTTAAGATTGGGTGGGATCGTACGAGGGATTGCGCGGGTTTGGCCCCTTCCCATGAATTTCACCCCTGCTGAACCAAAAGTCGCCTCAACGCATGTGCAAACGTAAGATCCTTCCTTACAAGTTTAACTCTTACAGTTGCCATTCAATTTCTATTATGTATTGTTTGCGCTGGGCTCAGGATTATTTTTATTAAGCCAAACAGTGGGCGAAAACCACCAACTTGGAACGGTTCCTTACTTCACTTTACTTTTACTTTAGTCCTTTATTGATAAATTTTATTGTTCCCTGATTAATACGCTCCATGCCAACCCCAAAACCTTGGGTCTTCTCTCATAGCCAAAATTGTATTTCTTCAAAATTTGATATTTACGCCTAACTCTTTGAGGTAGGGTACGTCGTGAAGGTAACTCTTTGAGGTAGGGTACGTCGTGAAGGTCGCATCTGCGCACGCGCAGGATTGTTATTCTTGTAACAAGGGTAACTTCTAATTTTCAGTTATTCTGAGGTCAGTCCAGTGATCGTTCTGAGATCGAAGTTAGTTCCTGGTCTAACGATACCGTACACTTTTCCAAACACCTAGTTCTACGATCATTTTTTCAAATTTTCTTGATTTAATACTCCGTCATAGCAATTTATACATTCGAGATCCTCTATCAACGTTCTTCAATCATTGAAGCACACCCTGCTCCATCGACGTCACAATTATATTTTAATTTATTCACCATTTAATTCATGAGTACATTACCTTCCACTAAGATCATTCGTAGATGTATGACTCTGGTCACTTCATGTTTTTGTTGGGTTTGTTTCCTGAACAGTCGGATTGGTTCCAGATTTTTTTTTGCAACGGAGTGATTTATAAACTGAAGAAGTCATTTCGGTTCATTTTTAATGTCATAGCGCTGCTCTCAACCTTCCACTGAAGGTCGGTGAGTTTATTCGAAGCACATTTCGCCCCCGGGTCCCGAGATTTCCAAGATTGTTGCTCCAGGCTGATCGCAGCTTCGCTCAATAAAAAGCAAGAAACATCGGACCGCTGAGCCTCATCAAAGTCTTTCTTATGGTTCCCACTTCACTCGGATAACAGTTTAATTCGGCGGAAGAACATTGTTACTGGTATCCCCCTCGAGCCGCGACAAATAACTGCTCTCCTAAGCTGTTCCCCCGTTATTATCTCTTACCCATCCCATGAATTTTCTACCCCGCTCTGTGGGTGTTTTCTTAGAAA
Organism: Adelphocoris suturalis; assembly: GCA_030762985.1. Lineage (NCBI taxonomy): Eukaryota > Metazoa > Arthropoda > Insecta > Hemiptera > Miridae > Adelphocoris > Adelphocoris suturalis. The sequence continues at coordinate 84,777,114 of CM061042.1, forward strand.
ACGACTTTCAAATGGAAAACGTCTGCCGAATCGGGTGTGGCGCATAGCTTCCTCGTATCAGTAACATGAATGTATAAATCATTAAACTGTTTTTAATAATGTTAAAAGATAAACCCTTAAATAAATACAATCCTTGGAAATTGATTTAAAAAAATAAAAAATACAATCCCAAAAACTTTGATTGAAATCAGATGAAAACTGTAGAAGACATGCTTGTTTCTAGGATTTGAGTTTCGCGCATGCGCAGAAGCTACTAAGGATATGATAGTGATGAACTCTGTAGAAGGAAGCATTTCAAATCGGACTCAGGGACTCTCAAGCTAAGGGAAAATATTTCCAAAAGTGAAAAATAAATGGTTTTAGATATTTTCTCATCGGTACTCTTTGCTGAGTGGTGGCGGACTAGACAATTTCAAGTTCCTGCCTCCAGCTCTTAAGATTCGGTGGATTTTAAAAAATCCCTTTCTGTCTTCCACTTTTATCTTTTCCCATTATCCAAGGCATTCGAACTCATCGACGAACCGGTAGTGACTAACGACTAACACAACGGGTGTTGGAATGTGATAACGAACTCCTAAGAGTTGAAAGTTGGAACTGACATTACTTCGATATATACTAGGTATAAACGTAATAATCACAGACCATTGTAATAATTTGCTGAAATTCAGCTCTTACATCTTCCACAATGCATTTTAGTCGTAGGCGAATTATTTTAAATCATCAGACGGCAAGCTATTAATTTTCAAAGATAAAGCAGTTTTACTCCCTTAGGGTTCATTTTATTGAAATGTAAAAACAGTAAAGAGGTAAAAGATATTTTATTATGAAAGGTAAAAAAGTAAATAGTAAAAAATTAGTTTATTGTACGGACTAAACACGAGATTTCAAAATTAGACAATTTAAAATACTAAATTTACATTTAATAAAGGTCTCAAGTTTTGCTCAATTGCGACGTGGGGCGAAAATTCGGTTTTCTAAACTAATTATTAATTTTGATTGGGTGTTAGGTTTTCTAGGAAGACATTAAATGGCAATAACAAGGTTGTGATATCAAACTTGATAAGAGTATTTTTGGCAGCTATGAGCACAGCTTCGCTTCCGTTCGTTCCGAGAGTATGTATGACTACTCCATAACATGTTGCAAAACATTCAATAACAAAACTTTTCCTCATCTTTGGTTTGAAATAAAGTTCATTATCGAATTGGACGAAATTTTAGTAGCTGTAATTTACTCTTTAGTAGCTTAAATATCACTAAAAAAAAAGTCAAACTACGTTTAATATAGTTTATGAATTGAATTTGTGGCCAAAAGAGTTGAGTGAATTTTCGTTCGCTGGATTTTGTCTAATCCAGTAGTGAGATTTTCTACAGGGAACGTAAGCGTTTGTACTTTTAGATGCTGAATTCAAATCTCTTAATGACTTTGGAAAATGGAAATGTTTTATTCGAAATCTACGTAAAAAAGAATTGGCCCCTTAAACGTCTTGATCTGTCACATTTCAGGATGGTAAAAATCCCTCTCCCGTCCCGCCAGCAAGAAAACTCCTTAAAAAACTTGAAAAAGTTCCTGTCATATAGCATGATGAGTTGGGCAAAGAGGAGTGAGAATTGTCAGAAGACTCATTTCCCCACTTTTTGAGAAATCATCTTCATAATAAATAAATTTCAAAGAGAATTTTGTCTCATGGAGAAATTTGAAACCTTCAAATTTTTAGGACAAATACAATAACCTACGAATAACTTATATATCTTTATCGCCATAAGTTATTTCACTCTAGTCCAAAGATGGTGATACGAACATTTAATGACGAAATCTACACCTGGAACTGAACTCGAGATTGAACATTCACGTTTGGGCCGTCGAATACGTTGGTAGTGCTCGTTGCACTCGTGATTATCATACTCAACTTCTTGGGGTAGGAAGCCTATCGTACTCAGGGACTCTCCAGCTAAGGGTTAGAAATATACTTCCAAAAGTGAAAAATAAATGGTTTTCGATATTTTCTCATCGGTACACTTTGCTGAGTGGTGGCGGACCAGACAATTTCAAGTTCCTCTCCTCCAGCTCTAAAGATTCGGTCGATTTTTAAAAAACCCTGAAGTTAAATGAAATTTTTTTTTCTAATTTAGAAAACACACATATTCCTCTCCGCTAAAGGTACAAAGTAGAAGGTTTAAGCAACCCTGGTTGGCATAGTAGATTCATAGGGTCAATTGAAAACGTAAAGGCAAATTAACTGATGGGGCCAATGGGGAATTTCCATGGTTATTTTTTAATTGCTCTCTAAGCTCCCTTGAACTACTACGTCATGCGTGATCTACCTGGCCAAACTACACGATCTTTTGGGGTGAAAATTGGTACTTTAGGGTTTTCAAGTGCACTGAATCCGAACCTGTCGTCAAAAGTGTGAAGTTCGAACTCCTGAAAGTTTTCCATTGTACTCCCAGGCCATAATATGGAATGGGAGGGTGGTTTACTCCCAAAGTTTACTCGGTGGAACTGGATATCGGCAGATCGGTAAATCCAGAATGATTCCAGTTTGATAACCTCACTTAGTGTTGCACTGCACATCTTGGACCTGATGCTGGTGGAGGCAGTCTGAATAATGAAGAGATCTATCGGTTTCTATCAGGAAAGGTATCATTTCTCAAACTTCTTCAATGTTGTGCCAATATTATTTCAAATTCAAACACATTGTTTGTTCGGTGTGGGCGGGATTCAGTTGTTGGCTGACGTCGGTCGCTTTGCAAAACAAAACCTGCCGCTGATCATTGCCCTTGTCTTCTCTTATTTCATTGAACTAGTATAGAAAACTACCGGCAGCCCGAACCATGGGGGGCCGTTTTCCACGTAACCCCAGTCGTTATCTCCCTGCTCTTCTCGTGTTATCTTGTGCATAAACAATGTTCCTTTCGGACGGCCAGGAAATACGAACGCCTGCATTTCCCCTCTCGCACAATGCACTCGTGACCCACCGTCAGTTCCAGAGTGAGAGGGTGGAATATGACGTCATGTGTTGTGAATCCGAAGCATAAATTCAGCCGACTCTGGTCCCATACATAAACATACCTATACATACATACTCGTGACATACCTAGTGTAGCGTTTTACTTGCACACCCCTAAGAGCTACGGAAATTAATATAATAGGCCTGAATAAACTTTTCTGGACCGTAAACATATTTCTACTAATCAGAGGAATGTATGCGGGTGCGGATTTTAGGATGACCGTCTATAATCCAAATAATCACTGAATTTTTTATTAACAGATAACAATATTAGGAACAATGAGCGTGTCTTGGAGACTTCTCGTCTTCATATGTGCATGCGCAGAGACTACTGATCAGGGAATTGTGGAATGCAAAGGGAACTCCCACTAAATATCTATACTATTCACAATTTGAACATAGTTCAACCTTCAGATCGCTGGACTGCCACGTTGGCAGGACTAAACATTTGTGCATGCGTAGAAATTCAAATTGATTCATTAGCTATGATCTCCATTGAAGACTACTTAGGGTCCAAATTACGCGATCTCTGAACATGTTATGGACGTTATAACATAATGCTTGTTATAACTGATGTACTTGTTCTGAGGATTTCATGTTTGCAATTCTGCATTGACGTTATTGATAATGATGATAACATCCGAAGATGCAATGTAACGTTCAATCTTCAACTATTCTTATACGTAATTTGTGTGAAATTTGGCCATTACATCGCGAGAATGTGACGTTTTGAGGATTCAACTTGATCCGCCTGGACTGATTTTGGATATTTGAAATCCACAAAAATGTGACCGAATCGGTTGGAAACCTGCACACTGTCAAGAGTGATGCTGAACGGGAATACAATTGAAAATTTTCGATATTGGGTATGGAGAAAAAATGTCAACCAGCAACAAATAAAAAAAGGCTGCCAAGTTGGGTGGGCAGTACAGCTTTCCCACTTATTGTAAAATGGACGTATAGAATTAGTTGAAGAACAAAGCACGAATCGAAATGATTGAATGCAAAATATAACAGTATGTAAAACTTGTGTATACATTCTGGAACGCAGATTTGGGCTATAATTCATGTCTGCATGGGCGGAAATCGTCAAAAGGTTAAGCCCACAATAGTTGAAAATTTAATCAAAATCGATTCATTATTCTCGGAGTGAAGTTATAGGAGACCGTCGAGAAGCTAACCCGCACAATCCCCGAAAATTTCATCAAAATCTTTCCATCAGACTCGGAGTTTCCCAAACGTGAATCGGTATTAGTTTCACTCATGCGCAATGGTAATTACTCCCTCAACCGCAATATAATTTATTGGGCATTCTTCTAGGACCCAACTACTTTCCAAGATTGAACGAAATTGAACCAACAGATGATGGAAAGTCGACGTTATAAGAAATTAACGTTTGCGCATGCGCACAGACTACCTACTATTTATGCGACGGCAATTTATAGGGGACCTTTAAAAGCTAACCCGCACAATCCTTGACCATTTCATCAAAATCTTTCCATTAGACACAAAGTTTTGCCTGCGTGTCAATCGATATTAGGTTGTTTCTCGGATGCGCAATGGTAATTACTCTAGCAATCTTAATCTAATATGATTTATAAGGTATTTTCCTTGCCCATATACCCAATTACTTACCTACCGACCAACAGATGATGAGAGGTCGACGTTATGAAAAATTCACTGTTGATCTGACGGCATTGAAAATTATATGGGACCGTCTAGGAGCAACCCATACAATCCCTGCATATTTTATCTAAATCAGACAGAAATTTGGTGTAGTTTTGGCCTTGACAAGGGTTTACCACAGACAGACACAGAACTAAAATTGATCAGCAAGCATTAAAATGCAAAAAAGTGAAAATTTTGATTTTGGAGGACACACATTTTATGACTTCTTTCACGGACACAAAGCTTCCCTACCTTCGGTAGTGAAGAATCAATAATGCTTCAGAAAGAAGCACTTTGGGCCGCCTAGAGGGCGTCTTTCTGCGTCCAAAAAAAGTTCCAGTCATGTAGTATGACTATATGAGCGAAATTGTAAATAATCGTATTATTATTATAATGTTGTACATGGTTTCGAAAATTTAGCGTTTGAGTTCAAAGAAATGTTCAACTACCAATTTTATAGCAAAAAAACTCGTTTCTAAGTAATATCCAACAAATCAAAAAAGATTTTGGATTAAAATAATGTTAATGAAATTTGATTAACATTTTCATCGTGATTTTTTTTCAAAATGTTTTTAATGTTCTAGTTTATAGTTCATATGCTTTGTTCGAGTAAAATATAAATTCAACTATTTTTAGCAGTTTTTAATGTGTTTTTTTAGCATATTTTTTGAAAATTTATCAACGTAATGCGTTAAAAAAGTGCTGGCCTACGAACTCATCCTTTCATTTCAAATACTTGATTTTTTGACGCAAGAACGAGATTTGAATCTCCGTTCTAAGGAGAGTTTTAGCCCGGAACAAAGAACGTTTTCGAAAATGGTGGTTTTAAAATATTTGGAGCCTTTGCAATAGCTCCATTTTCTACAAAAAATCACTAAAATAAGCGTGAAGGGAACTATGTTATCTAAGCGAAGAGTGAAATTATATTCTTGAAATGTTAGAAGCTTATGACGAATGAGTATAATTTCCTGATTAATCTTAATAGTACTGTAGTATACTCGTACACCCAATGAAGCTATCATTATAAGTTCATTGTTGTAACATCGTTGGGAGTTTATTAAATTGATCTGCAGTTGACCACCAAATCGTAGTAGTCGTAGATAATATATTATTTTAACAGCTGAACACACGAACGTGTTTCATGCCTTTGAGAAAGACATGAACCTTTGAGAAAACTAAAAGAACAGAAAAATTCAGGTCAAGTCATCTTTTAATTATTGCATTCAATGGTTCAATGGAACCTAATAGATACGTTCCAACAATCCAATCCGTGAGGTGACAATGTGATTTTCAGGTGCTATTGTTTCCTTCTTGTGAGGTGGGTAGGCGTTCAATATGATGTATTGTTCCCTTCTCAATCCCTGAAGAACATAATTACCTAATACTGTCCATCAGCACTGGCTTAGACACATTTCATTATTCATTAATTTATTTAACACTTTTTAATAAGAAAGTAGATTCATTCTCAGAACTTGAACCGACCTAAATTATGGTAACCAGTTCTATCCCAGTTCTATAATTTTACTTTATCAACACCACATAAGAAGTGATGTAATCAGCAAGTTATGTAATAAGCTTTTCGGAAACTTCCTCAGAATATGGAGCTGGACTCTCACTAAAAAATTTTCCTATCATTTTGAATTGGAAAACTGTACTTATGTGCACCGGTTTTTCAGTCAACACGAAATTATGAAGGGATTGAGTTTCAAATATGTGAAACAGTGTTTCGTCTTCTTATTTTCTCCCAAACAACCGTTCTGGGGTCATGAAATAACACAGTTGTCTTGGTGTTGAGCAAAAAAGGCCAATATCATCCATAAAAATTGAATAAAGACTGGAAAAGCCTTCCACCCGAGGTTTTTTTAAAGTTTTGAAAACTAGCTTTATTGCCTGTATACCTGCATTCTTTACAAATTGTTGACTACAAACCACTCTTAGGGGTGTGTGATTAGTGTTCAAATTTCCAGAATACGATCTATTTCCTTTTGTATGTTCGGAAGCTACTTTCTTCACAAGAAATATAATGCTTATGTCTACAAAAAAAGTTAAAACTAGTTTTAAGGTAGTTTTAGGTTAGGCCAGTTTAAGCTTAGTTTTAGCAGCAACTTTTACTGCAGAAATCCGGTTTAAATGACTCGAAAAAAGAACCTCTGTTTTCTACATTCACAACGGCTCGAAGTGTTGGGAAAAGTTATGTAGTCAGACTAGAAAGGTTTTCCAGAATTACCCCTATAGGTGTATGGACTAGTCTTGAACTGAAAATATAAAATATCTACGAATCACAGAAACGACATTTATAAAATATCTATGTCGCAGCCTTATTGTGAAATCAGCCTTTTTACAATACGCCCCCTTTTTGTAATAAAAACGTTGGAATTACAAACTTTTCACATCATTCTGACCAATAAACTAACCTGAATTTTTACTAAGGGATTGACTACTTGATTTCATGTACGTATTCTTGAGATGCGAGCTAAGACCATCCAGACCATCTAACTAAGGCGGATAGAATAGGTTGGTTTTGCAAAAAGGCTGAGCACTTCCAGCTTCTTTACAAAAAGGCTAAGAAATACCAGGCTGACTGTCATTCCAACGTTTTTATTACGAAAAGGCGGCGTATTGTAAAAAGGCTAGGGTTTTTACAAAAAGGCTGATTTCACAATAGGGCTGCGACATCTACGAATCAGAGAAACGAAATTTATAAAATATCTGCGAATCAGGTAAATATTATTAATGTTGGTACTATGAGTGTCTGTGTAACCGTCGTTGGCCAAAAAAGTCCAAAATTTAAGGAAAATTCACAAACATTAGTGTATCAAAATTTTGATTCTATATCCTGCAGCAAACATATGAGATGAAAAAAGTAGTTTTTACTTTTTGTATTTTATTCGAAGATTTGGTTGAAACGTACGAAATTTATTCTTCACGCGATTTTGTATTTGACATTAACTTCTAGCCCTACCATTGAATCATGCTGATTTTCTTGCTGAAAGAGGAGCTGATTTCCTGCCTATAAACCCAGAACCGATTCTTGGAGCCACCAAAAAAGCTGTTTTCAAAATGTTGTTAACAATTGGGAGAGAAAAAAGCGAACTCGCTTCGAAGAAAATTGGGAAACTAACTACGGATACCTTTTGCTTCAGTAAACCAGAAACAGAGGATGCCGAACACATCATGTGCTATTGTGATGCTTTTGGCCGAATCATAAACATATCCCTGGAAACGATATCTTATCTCCCGATTATATTTCCTGGATAGCTTATGCTGATCTTCTTTGGTTGGTTAAAACGTTAACGAATGGGGGGGGTTATCACTTTTTGAAAACATGCAGCCTGGAGGCAATCTACAATGGGTCCTTTGGATCGCAGCTTCAGAACCCAAATTCCCTACCCAAATTCAGAACCCAAATTCCCTTTACCATTAAATACAAAAATATAACATCGAACCATGGAGGACTCATCGTGCACTAATATAAATCATCATCACAAGAGTTAGGAGCCTTCGTGTGTACTTTGTGTAAATCAATCATATTGGGTCATGAACCATGCATTAAGAGTCCCTGGAATGGTTAGACCGATTATACAACTTTCCGTTAGCACTTCAAGTTGATGGTAAAGTGAAAATTGAACTAATTATCTACCCATTTGCCTAATCACATCGTGCAAGTGGAAATTCCTATTTGTCACGGCTTTCGTCTGTTGAACAACCTTGAAACTCGCGAGTTTCATAGTGCGGACAACTTTGTGCGATTTCCCTTTCGTTGTGCCGATTCTTGCACGTGGGTCCCCGACCTCCCTTCGACTTATTGATCATTTGCAGGCTGGAGGTTGAGGGGGGTCAGTGAAGTGAAGTCGGAGGGCCGACGCGTAATGAGCGAGTGACGTGGCGAAGCTGAAAGGGTCCTCACGACGCCACGTTACGCCCACCCTCGGGGAGTACGGATGACGTGTTCCCGGGAGTTGAGGTGAAGGGGAGAGTGAAGGGGTTGTTAGGACGGTGGGGTGTTTGGAAGAAGGAATTTGAGGGTGGGTGGAGGCGTTTTATATGATGAGGTTTAGGAATTCGAATTATGAGGAGTCTTGGGCCTCAGTTTTTATATGGAGGTGATGAGATTGAGAGGGTTTGTTTTTGAACCTGAAATGTACCTATAAATATCCCGGGTACCGTGGTTTGTATGATTAAGTAAGAGGAGTTGGGATGTAGGGGAGATTGAAGGGATAGTTTGGACGATGAAGTGTTCGGAACTCGCAATGCAGCTTGCTCAATGAGTGTTACCCATGGGTGCGAAAAAGGTTTCTTAACTATTTTTAAAAAGAAGAAGATTCTATCCTTAGAAGTTTGGCATCAATCTCACTCCCCCACGTTGAGTAGTTTTCTTTCTATGATTTTCCAAAGGTTCGCACTCTGGTGACGTCAAAACACCCCTCCTGCCTGGGTGGGGACCCCCCCCCCCCCGCCTACGAGTGTGACGTCACCAGTGCACACTGAAAAATCATAGAAAGAAAACTAGTTATCGTAGAAGAGTGCGGATGGTATACAATTTCTCAGGAATGGAATTTATTTTAATTTAAAAATATAAAATTAATACTTGGGTAACGCTCATTAGTCACAGACAGAATAAAAGCGAACCTTTGCTCCCAACGTCAATCCCGAAGGAGCCTTGGTATGTTCTCAGGACAGATTTAATCAAATGCTTCGACAAAAGGTACCTGATACTTCATGATTACTGTTCAAGATTCTCGGAACTAGAGCAGCTTAGAACGCTGACTTTGAATCAAGTGTTAAGAAAGATGAAGAATATGTATGAAAAACACGGCATCCCTTAGTAGGTCCATACATGTGGTGAATCTAGATTTGACCATGTGAAATTGGCGTGAATGAGTCTGATAGCGGCTCCTTGGCCGCTAAAATCTCCGGTGACCTTTGGATTCTAGTGGGAGTGAAAAGGAAGGAGCGGTTTCTTATACGTGAAATCTAAAATATATTAGTCTGTACAACAGCACTAATATTGTTACTTAATAATTTATTAGCAGCCGATAATGTAGCAATAGAGAGGTTTGAATAAATTAATGTTGTGTTGGTGTTTACCTTGTAAAAGTGTCTTGTGTTGAATATTCAAGACTATTGGATTTACTAATACTAAACCTAGGTTCATTTCGACACTGCTATCACGTGTAGGGAAAATCCCTCCAAACATCAATGCTGATTCCAGGGTAAAATAAACTAATAATTGTTACTGTATTGAAAAATTTACTCTGTGGAGGAAACTGGAAATACCATCCACTTTTGGCTCCAAATTTCCTCAAATACCTAGTCATTTCCTCTGTCCTAAAACGTGTAGCTGAAATTATTGTCTCTGCTCTTCGAGCTGATGAATATATACTTATTGCGCTGCCAGAGAGTGATCATGTAGTTCCTATCGTTTAAATGGAGTCCTAATTCGCAAACATAATAACGTTCCTACTATCCACTGCAAGTCTTCACGTACCTACCAAGTTCTACTAGGTTCACCTTAGACAAGAATGTAATGAATATTTCTGGATTTCAACCAGCAATATAATAACATAATAACAATAGATGTGCCGAGGATGCGCAATAGTCCCCTGTGACGCCCTGTGTCAGAAACAAATAAGGAGCTCCATTTAGGGACTGAAGTAAAATCTTCATCCTATCCCCTGGTGGTGGCTTGCTCACAGCTCACAGTAAAAAAATTGTAAAATTACCAAAGTGAAGAAAACTTTTTGGGTTGCGTCGGTCTGGGCGCTCCCCGAATATGTAGTTAGCCCACCTTACCATGAATCATAGGATTACATTACCAAGACGACATCCTAGGTATGTGATGTCTGACACACCACTTTGCTTCATCTCTGTAGATTTCGGCGGACTTTTTCACCAAGGGTATGAAGTCATATGACCTGCTCACAGCTTACTCGGAAACTTTTTGCAGCGCGAGGAATGGTTCGCTTTTTTTCCGCGCTCGTGACTAGCTCGAGCTGACGTCACCTCTGACGGAGGCTGCCTACGCCTTTCCACGGGTCGAGGGCCTCGAGAGTCCAACCCGGTTCTGGGCCTCCGCTCGCTCCTAAACCTACATAAATAACATAAACCTACCTACACCACCACCCACATTTCCTACTTGATTGTGTCTGCTCGAAATCAATGGGACTTATTCCAGGCATAATGAGCTCAACAGAAAATTGATGTTAGGCTAACCCTCCATCCCAGCCTTTATTCGGCAAATAGCTTTTCGTAATATGACAATTGCATTAATTTAACCATGAACAGCATCAATTGGATAAATTAACATTTGCACTGTAAGCTTCTATATGCACTAAAAGAGTGTGGTAATATGACTTAGTATTCAACTGTCCTAGTTCACCAACTCATTTTTTAGCGATATTTTAAGAACATTGATTACATTTTTATAAATATGCACAATAAGATTAATAAGTGATGTTGAACTCGTCCTTGTTATGTCCTTTCTTATTTTCTATTTTCAATTCCAAGTCTGAAATAATGTATGAAATGAAAAATAATATGAATATATAGTACCTACCTATGTATGAAATATGGGATAGGCATTATGAAGGCGATATCAATATATTTGAAAAGTACACATCAAAATGCAGGAATCGTTAAAATGAACCAAAATCCAGTTCATTATTAACCAGTTTATAGAACTAAACTAGTTTAACTAAATAAACTTTATATATATTTCTTCTTCTTCTTCTCTCTTCTTTTTGTTGAAACTTTATATATTTGGCACTAGTGATGTGTGCAATCAGCCATGCGAACGATATATTAAATAATTGGCAAGTTATAAGCATTTTCTGCATAGCGTATAACTAAATTGTCACTGATGTTTTCTTTACAAACTCGATTAATTTATTGAATATTTAATTGTTGGATAGTTGGGTGTAATAGCTGAATGAGCGCAATAATTTGAACCAAAAAGTGTGTTCTGCTGTTTGATATAATAGGGACAGGCCATGAATGTGCTTCTAGAATTTCTAATAATTTTGAATTTGAATTTGAAGGATTGAGAGCTGAGGTTGAACTCTCTTATGGAAAGAACCATTTGCTGAGAAGACATATTGTTCTTTCCACTTGCCACAGTAGTATTTTATCTGAAAAGATGGTGAAACTCCTCTTTAGGCACATCTACCGTTAGTTGTTTACCGCTCTCTGCTCCGTGCTTTGCTTTTCTGTCAGCAATCTCATTTCCATTTATATTTCACTGACTTTAGAGCCATATGAGATTTTCTTCTTGGCAAGATCTTCTCTATCTATGGGAGAAGATGTTGATTATATTATTGACTAGTGTAGTTTTCTCGCTCTCTTCGCTCGATCGGGGTGGTGTGTAGATGCGATGGGATGTTACTACTGAGTCCATCCCGAGTCCGTAGGAAAAATTCCGTTGAAATCCGACGTATGTAGACGCAAAAACCAGGCGTTAAACGGGGACCCCACCCCCTCCGCCATCCAGCAAGGGGGCAAAAAGCGACCTCGCCTTCAAGACTGTTCAGTCTTGCGGGTCATTGCCTAACCTCAACAAACTGACCCCAACCCCCTCCTACCCCTCCAACCCCCTCCTACCATCCAGCCCATGGTTCGGGTTGGGATAGAAAATTTTAAAATTAGAATTCCTTTCAGGAAAACCCAAGAAGATCCCCCCCCCCCCCCACTTTGACTCCCCTTACTTCGGCCGTGCAAAGCGTGGACAAGCTGACGGAGTTTCATTCTTATAATACCTATATAAGATTTAAGATATTAGAATTAGACTAGATTAGGTATTAGATTAGATTAGATAATTGAAACATTATATTGGGAAAGTTATGTGAAGCCTTGCACTTTTCTCCCCAAGTTGTATTTAACGGAAAACGGGAGCACAAAGGATAGTCAAACCGTGAAGCGAGTGGAGTGTCGTGGCGTCCAGGTTAAATGCCAACCAGTTTTACGCTTGTTTGAATTGAAACCGAGTCCTTTTGACTTGCTTAACAACTGGATCGGGGGTATTCGGTCAAAACGCATTGGTCAGCCCTCCTGAAAATAGTAAGTTTCATAATAATATGGCTTAAATTCTTTTTCATTTATTTCTAATAGCAAACATGGGCATCTAAAAGTCACAAAACCAACTCACAGAGAACTTTTTGGTTTATTATTTTCAATAATAAACCTTTGTAATCGACCAAGAAAAAAAAAAAAAAAAAAAAAAAAAAAAAAAAAAAAAAAAAAAAAAAAAAAAAAAAAAAATTCAAAGCCCCCTGAAAATTTTTTGGTTTAAGTATTCATCCATTTTTCTGTTTTCATCAGATTTTAGTTACATTTTCTGGGCATTTGTGGGTTAGGCTGTAGATCAATTTCATCTTTCAATTTCCCTATCAATTTCATTTTACTCAAATCATTACTCCATTCTGTAAAGCGCGAAATTGCGGGGTCTTGTAACTGTAAAGGTGTGAACCCTTCTCAAAGGTACGATGCGCCATGCGCTCATATGTTACATACGGGGTTTAATAATTATAGACAAATGATCTATCTAACAGAAATAATAAACCATCGTGTAATAATTTGCAGCATTTTTTTCTTAACTGTTTGAAGTAAAGTCATACTTTGGAAATGTAATTTTGGTGCAGTTTTCAGTATGTTTTGAAATATAATGTGCACAAATCGTTCCAAGGGTGGGAGAAAGGGACTAAATTTCCCTCCACTTGAAATGGAAAAGTTGCTTTTTCATAAACTTATTTTACGCTTTATGAATTTGTTAATGTTCCCAAACCATTGAGATGTGGTTCTAGTGCTATCGAAGGAATCTCTCATGAATATATCAATTTTCATTGGTAAATTCCTGAAATTTCATCTAAATAATTATATATATGTATAATTTTTTTTTTCGAATTATTTCATGTTTTCTGAGTGTTTTGTTTTACTGTCGGTCTTACTGCGCTGCCCGTAACATTTCTTCGAAACGAATGTTGGGAAAACAGAGTGAAAGCATCGTGCCGGATGCTATCCAAGTGTTATCTTATTTGCCTAATTAGATATTGATTCGATTTGAAGAGGCTCCTAGTTCTCGAGATCGAATCTTGCATAAATTATATATTTAGACCGCTGTGTTAAGCCAAGCATTAAAATGTTCCCATAATATTTTCCAAGCTGGAAGGTTCATCTACCTTTACGTTAAAGAAATGGCTTCGCCGTTTCTTAGTTGTGTTGGGAACATTTTCAAATCTCAATTCAGCCCAAAGAGGTGGGATGAGACGCATACCTGCAAAATTAGGATTTAATTTCGAAGTAGAAGCCGTGATGTTCTCTTCGAATCTTTCCTACTCATTTAATTTGATTTGCTGCCGGTAAACTCCGGTATATTTTAAGGAATTAGAATTTCTAAATTTATTAATAACTTCATCGTCGTATTTTGGCAAGGTCCCGATATTCTGCAAACAACGTGTAGGAGTGATGTATGAATAGCTTTAATAGGTAAATATGATCTTGTCGATATTCCCTGCTTCAATAATTCCTGTGGTAGAGATCGCTGGGTTTTCAGTAATACTAAATCGAGTGCTTTCTTTTGAAATCAGCTGGTTCGGTTATTGTTCCACTCACTTCATAAGGGTTTTGTAGATAGGAGAGACGTTTTACTTTTCATACTCATGTTGATGTTCTTCTCTCCTTCCAGATGTTTAGCCCTCGAAAACATGAACGAACAGCAGTCTGGGTGGCCGATTCTTTGAAAAGAATTCTATTAATACATTAAAAAATCCCTATTGTAATTCTAGATGTTTTCAAGATCCCCATTTTTCGATATTTTCAGAGACGGATTTTTTTGACAATCTGTAGTTAGTTTTTATTTTCAATGATTAGCCTTTGTGATCGCCCATAAAATAAAAATTCAACAATCCCCCCCCCCCACCCCCTTTCAAAATTTGTGGGTTTGTGTTTCGAGATGCATCGATTCTAAAAGCATTCTGTTCTCCCAATTGGACCAAATCTTAAACATAACCAAAGATTACAGATTAGTGAACTCTAATTAGTTAATAAACTGATTTATATCCAAAGGTGCCTACGTTTACGTACTCATACCTACCTCGGGCTTCGTCCTATATATAACGTGGTTTTATATTTCTTCTGAGTTCTCTACCTCCGTTTCGTATCCATTAATTGTAGCGACCTGCAGTTGGTCTCATTTGATTCAGGAGTTCAACAACTACAGGAAACGACGCCTAACTGACTCTTATACACAACCAATGGAAAATAAACGCCTGAACTTGAGTGGGTGCCTGTGAAGAATGAAAAGTAACATTTCATTACTTCATTTACAGTCATTATTTAATTTTATTAACAGAGTCAGTAGAAACAAATTTTTACTACGGACCTATATGACAAAAAACGACATGGTGTGTATGTATAAAAATAGGTTTTGAATGTGTCAAATTAACCTTCCGTCTTATCTTCAATTGTTTTAATGATGATATTTTTGCCGCGCATTATTTATCGGAGAAAGTCAAGTTCGATTTTCCTTTCAAACAGGAAGAAGTTGAAACTTATTCAAGTAAAACAAAAGTTGGGATCACCGAGCCGTCGATCATCCGTTTCTTGTTCCCGTCTTGTCAACTTTCACCACTACCGCTGACGTCGAGTCGTTAGCGTCTGGCTATTTTCGTGTTCTGGTTTAGTCAGTGGAAGACTGATAATAGATAGAATTATTGTCTGTCAGAATTATCTCCATTACGAACAACTGAGTTAAGTGGAGCTGACATAATCACCCCTAATGCAGTGTTTGAGGAAGAGAAAAAACGAACATCGTAAGTGTGACCCGCTATTCAAAGACATTTGATTGGGCTGTTTTTGTGAATGTACTACTAGATCATCTCTAATTTTCGTTTCCAGACCTAAATACTGTTTGAAAACGCTTAGGTCTGACCTTCGGCCAAAATTAAACGTCGGTAAACTGTTAGATGTCCAAAATCGTAATGACTTGCGAGAATTGATCATCATTGGTCTTTGTAGGATTCTATCTTGGATGGAATCCATAGTTCGGATAGAATAGAATTCCATCTTGGATAGACTTAGAGGTATCGGTGTATTTTTCATAACACCGTGAACTTTCTTGGGGGATCGTCGAAGGGGGATATCACGATCACGAGGCGGTTCACCACCGCAGGCTGTGAAATGAAAGTGGATGAAGTGAAATGAGGGAATAGTTACGGTAGGCGAGGTCCAGCTATCCACCATCCCCACGAGTTTTTCTCTAAACGGAGCACGAACCTAAGGAGTGTTCTGGTATTCTTATATCTACCACGACGTTGATATCTCACCCGCAGTCGTTACCGCAACCGAGAAGAAACAACTTAAGATCGCTGACTGCGGTTGCATCTAAAAGCTTTTTGCTCCCATTACGTAAAATCGCTGACAATTACTACACTAAGATTTATTATTACGGTTTTGGATAGCCCTTCTGTGCAGAGCACTTGTCCATAATAATTCAAACGAAGCATCTCATTATCCAAGTATAGCAGAGATGTAAGTATGGCTTTTATGCATTATCTAAGTATAGCTCCATTCTCAGGCACCTACCGAGGAGAAATTAATTAAATAATTGGTACCTTCATTTCTGTATTTATCAAGAGCTGAGTACAATAGTACATCAGAAACCAAGTATATCGACATTGACGTCGGCATAATGAGATAAAATAAATTCCCATCTATAGTGACCAAAGTTATAGTAAACTCGATTTTGTGAAGGCGATTTTTACTATATTTCTCCAGTTCCGATTCTTTCCCATGTTTTCTAGCCTTTAGGGAGAGCAGTGTTTAGGGAGTGCAGAATGAACGTACAGCGATTAGGCTGGTTTTATTCGATTCTGAGATTGTATCTATCAACGGCAACCAAACAACATTTCTCTTATTTCGAAAGTTTTCTAGATCAGTTTCTTAATATTTCAACCCTTAAATCCTGCCCTTTCAAATCAATTGTAATCAAAATCGATGCCAAAGTTGTAAGACCAACTAGAACACATATGTGATTTTTGACCTACTTCTTAAACTTTTCAAAAGTTTGATTTTTGAATTCTACGCATTATGAAACGAATCTAGCCATGTTGAGCCGCTCAGCTACAGTGGTAGGAGTTGAGGGGAGGAAAATTATTGGATGTTTCCACATGTTTATCAATATTCCAGCGCTTTCGCCTTACCGGCCTCTTTAGGGATTTAATTTGGACATCATTTATATATTTATACAATCAGTATGTACAATCAGTACATATCAAGTTGCAGAAACTACCAGTTCTTGTTTGGGGCCTTTAGAAGAATGGGATATACTTGGATTTTCATTGTTTGCTTTCATTCAATCTCCATATGTTTGGATTATCCGGTTATTCTTTGTTGATGGTCTTATTCCTTGGTTATTGTAATATATAATATAGCTAAAATGTAGTTCCTATCTGGTTAGCCTGCCATGTGTGCTGCCACATTCTCATAGATGTAGGAAATAAATTTATGAGGTATTGCACTGGTTACAGTTTGCAGTCAACTCGACAGTAAACAGTTCAACAGTATTAGAGAACTTTTTAATGATTTCACGATATTTGACCGTGCAAGGGAAAAGGCAGCTTAACTTGCCAAGGCTTTTTTCTCAGGAGAACGAAAAAACGAAGATTGGGTCAAAAAATGACTTCTTTTTCGTAATATTTGTTTGAGCCCTAAAACAAAGCATCAAAACCATCATCAAAACTTGAATTTTCTATATTTTTCCTTGTATTTATAATCGCGAAAAACTGCAGTTTTGCAAGTCTACTGAATATCTGCTGAAACCCGCTGAAAATTTGCAATTTTCGGGCTCGCATTTTTCAGACTTTAAAAAATCATAAATTTTGATTTAAAAAATGATGGAGAACAAAAACCCGATTTTGTTCAGCATAATGCGGAGAAACAGAAATAGATAAATAAACTCAGGTTTGACCTCTGGCAATTTAAGCTCCCTTTCCCTTGCACGGTCACATAGGTTACATTTAAGAGAGCTTGGAAAAGCTGCAATGCTTGGAAATATGCATGAATAGTGCACCTATCAATATTAATAACAGAGAACTATATTTTAGCCTTACCTTTACCATGCATCATAAAAATGACTCCATTCTCTTCGGACAGATTGAAATAGATTCAACAGCTCGATCCGGGAAAGAAAAGTTGGAGCGTGTAGAGATTTCACGCAGTGTAGTCATGAGCGTAAACCGTTCAATGGAATCCATATCATTAAGATTTAGCACCACGTGAAGGTGAGGTATGAGGTAGGAGAAATGCCTTCAATATGATATATGATGCAACTCTGAGAGTGAATCATTACTCAATAGTCCAGGACGAAACCCAAGTCCAAGCCTCAAATACCTACCACTAAGTTCAGTAGAAAGAACTATACTTAGCTCAACACCGATCATCATTCAATTTGACACAATGTATTCATATCAGTGATTGATGCCATCAACATTCAGAATGCTTCCTGATACGAACTTTTATTCCAAAACCAGCTGGTTAAACCTTGCGCTTTACTTAGGTCTTCCAACTTTTTTTCTTCCTTTTATTTTGCTTGGGAGTCACCCATGTGCCTTATCAATTTTACAATATATTAATGAAATTATAATCAAATTGACAAGTAACATAATCTATATGCTCAAATTAAACGCTTCAAGAAAACGTAAATTCGGCAACAATTCTCTTTGATTCTGCAATTGTAGTGGTAAAGAGCTGTCGTTCTTGAGAGCGTTTCAGCAAGAAGGATTTCTCGTTCCTCAGCTTCCAACTTCCCGCACTTTCTTTTGCGGGATTTCCCGTGAGAAGAATATGTGTTAGTGCAATATTATAAAATTTACCTTCTTCCTCCACGAACAGAACGACCTATATCAATATCTGATCTTGAAATAAATTTGATAGGTGATGTCGTGAGATACCCACCTAACCTCTAGTGATTCTTGTGAATTACTCGAAAAGACTTGGAGTTGTTAGGCAGGAGAGTACAAAAGTTTAAAAACACCATCAATTGCATGATGTTCTAAGAATTCGCAAAACTCTTCACCAGTTACGGACAGAAGTGAAAGTACATACAGGGTGGAGGCGAAAAGATTATCACACTTTCTACATCCGTTATTAAGAGCTGCAAGCGGTCAAATATCACATTCTCCTGCGCCGCACAATTACTCAACCGAGAGCCAACCAACTCTATTATATTTTCCAAATGGGAACCCCCATTTTTTATTGGTGGTTTGGGTTCTAGCCAAAATTTCATGGATAAAAATGTCCTAAGTATCAATTAAATTTTCGAGTGCGCAAAAAAGAGCAAAATAACGCTCCAAAAGAGCACAAATCGTGAAATATAGAGTTTTTCAAAATATTAAATTGCCGCGTTATATGATACATGATTTCGGGGTATGAGTGAAGAAATGTGCAAGTTCTGACCGTTTTTTCGGCCTTTTTTAAGGAAGAAAAGGCCATCACCTCCTCGCCTTTTGGATCCGAAGTTTTGCTGACTCGGTGTTACGAATATGCCCATTTACATCATTATGTGATTCAGCGTGACGAAAATCCCTTAAAATCGTGTATCACAAGTGGCAATTGAATATCTTCAAAAACCCTAATACCGATATTTCACATCTTGTGCTCTATTTGCGTTTGATTGTGCTGGTTGTGCTCACTCGAAAATACAAGCGATGAGTCATTGTATCAGTAAATTTTGTGTATAATCTTATGTAGAACCTTATATGCAATAAAAAATGGGGGTTCTCATTTAAAAAAAAATAAGTAAATGAAAATAAAATGAAAAAGTTGTGTTAGATTTATAACCCACGTACTAGCTGAGAGTATCTAGTACTAGTTGCCTTTAATTCTGCTGGATGTTGGGAAGGAAAAATCAACATACACTTTCTACTCAGTCTGTTATGACTGAAACCCTAAATCCCTCACCAGATCCCTTCGAGATATGTTGGCTTTATTCATCACCACAACATCTCGCTGGTCATCTGCTCTGTGAGATGCATCTTTCACTTCGTAACATGAGATTTCTGATAACACTTGGATCGTATCACAAACTCATCACGGATGCTCCAGTTTCTGTCGACTCCAGAGTCAAAAGGGAGAGCGCTACCGCAGTTAGTCGTGAAGAAATACAAAAACTGCTTACGTTTTCTCATTTCTGAGTTCAGTATGTAGTAACCATCTACACTATGTACTTCTTCCAACTCTTGTCCTTAGGGATGCAGAATGTCGAGAAATATTAAACAGATTGGTATTTAGTTCTCATACCCGCCATACACTAGAGTAGGTACTTACTTATTCGCTTCCTTTTCTACCTCCAAAGAGTGTAGAAGATGTAGATGTCAATCTATATTCCCATAACATAACAGTTTCATGACTAGACTGTAACGCCCAAGAAAGTCATTGTAATACCATGTACAAAATCGGTTCCAAATTCGTGAACTCTTAATTCAAGAATAAGTTCGATTCTCACAACTAGTTATAGGTATAGTTTCATTTATTGGAAAATTGATCTAAATTAAAATCCAAAATCCAAATTTTGCCTATATTGTACATGAATATAGTACGATAATTTACGAACATTCACTCATATGATCATTCTGCATGACTGGAACTTTATTGCATAAGTTCCTGTGTAGTTGTGTGACATCCTATAAACTCTAGTGGCAAACAATTATTCCTTCTTGCTATCAAGACTGTCCGAATTCTTGTCTCCTTCAGAATGTCATAGAGACTTGACAATTGCTCAAACGGAAAACCGATGAAGTAATTTCCCCCAATTGAATTCCCCTTTTCAGAACAATCTTATTTTGTTCAACGACGGCAGATAAAGGGAAAAAAGTGGGAAGAAAAGCGTGAAGTGCCGCCGTCCTTCGATTGCGCCACGGTAATTTCGGCCCACCCCTGGAAACGCCCGGATCCAGCTCATAAACAAAAGGTGGCGTCCGCTAGCAGCTTACATCACGCCTCCAGGGCTCGTGGAGCATGGAATGATGGAACGCCCTTGGTCCATCCGAAAACCCAGCCTCAATCACTTCTCCATGACAGTACTAAACTCATTACCCATCATAATTTCTGCTGTCCTTGCTCCGTTTGCATGCTGATGCTGGTTATCCCCTCTTCTGGGTCGTTTTCTCAATTATATGCCGATTAGATTATTAATTTCATAGATATGGTCCTCAATTCTCGTTGTTGAAAATGCTCGAGTAGATTTAAAAAGTAGGACACCTAGTGATAAGGCCATCAAAAACATGACTTCCATGTGTCGGACCTATTTTTGACGGACACCAGCTTTCTTTCTTTCTGAACAATAACCATTCCTGAACCCTTCCTAACTTTTCAGTAGTAAAACAATAGATTATTTCATGATAAAGGCAAATTTGTTGACAAAATTCTCAGTGAATGGACAGTTTACCTACGCCCTCTGTATGAACAGCACCACCCCAGAGGGAATTGCGCATCTTTGCGGCCTTCTAGAGCGGGTTGCGCAAAGCCGAAAAATTCTGTTGAGGGGTCAAATTTTCATGAAATTTATTGTAGAATTCGAAACTGAAATAAAAAATGGGGGTTCCCTTCAGAAGTTTGAGTCAATTGCGCACATTTGCGCACGTGCGCAGTGCAAAATTTTGTAATTTTTGAAATCCTTGCAAAAAATCATGATGGTTAAAAAAAATCTCATGTAGCTGTAAAATAACTATTTGGTTGGGGGGGGGGGGGGGGGGGGGGGGGGGGGGGCGAACGGCTAGTGTTGGACACCCCGTATGCATATAAAAAAGCGCAAACTTCAGGAATAGATTGAAATAGCTTAATTTTCGACGAAAATTTGCTAATATCAAGGTTGGCAATGGATTCCAAACTGCTTAAAATAAAATGAAAAAATTCGGAAAGAAAATGATGAGATAATTTTAAGTGATATTGAAACGTAAGTAGGTAACTGAATACTTCGCAGTTTGTGGTTACTTAGTTACTTTGGACAAGGGACAGTTGGTAAATGGGTAAAGGTTGGTAGAATGTTCTACTAATTGTAATTTATTTAAAGCAATTTGGGATAAGAGGGTGTCAGAATTTTGATTTTTTTTCGCCCGTGGAAAACAATTTTGAAGAAATTCCAATTCGAACGAACAACAAAAATTACAAATACAAAGGTGGTTGAGTATGACAATGAAACACTGAGCTTTAAATATTATCGAGTGAAAGTAGTTTTTCTTAGCTGTTAAGACTTTTAACGAATCTGCATTTCAACAATTCCCCGAAACCGATTAAATCAGATTCATGTCTTTCCACGCTGTCACGAAACCAGGAATGGTATTGACTTTCGTTTCTTGGAGAACCTTTCTACCGTTCCAGCCAACATGAAAACTTCATATCTCTTCCATTGTGAATTCTGTGTTTCATTACTTATTTTCAGTTCTGACAATGGAAATAATGTCTACATGATAGATTTTAAGGGTACAAGTTAAAGCTTGTATTTTTCAGATATTACGAATATTGTCTATTACTAGTAAATAATGGTTGATCGTTGGTTTTATTCAAAACAACGTGCAGAAAATATACTTCGTCCGTCTTTCTCGAACAATTTCATTCCAATTGTGGTGTGTAATTACATTATCAAGCCACTTTCTGGAAGGTCGACCAGAAATCGGTTAAAATATCCTTTCGCATAATGAAAAAGTTCCAGCCTTCCAGCATAATCTTATGAGCGAATCTTATTAAATCATAGAATTATAGTTATGTTAAATTTGAGCACTTTGAGAACAAAACATTATAACTATCAATATTATAGAAACTCGGCGCTCCGCGCCTCGCCAGGGGGCAAGCCCCCTGGACCCCCGGTTACCTCTATTTACATACTTCGGACGAAATTATTGAAACACAGAATGTGTTTGCGTTGTCGCGCAACCAAGTGACAACCAAACAAGCGTCATTGTTTACTATTCATTTATAACATCAATTTATATAGTTATAGTATGAAACTACGAAAAAAAATACGAAATAAATTCGTGATAAATCAAGAGCGATTTATCAAGTAAATGTCCTAAAGAGGCTACATACGAAATTACAGCTTCCTAGAGTGTAAAGTATAGAAATTAGCTTTAAAAGCCACTCATCTGATCCGGACCCTGGACATCGTCAAGTAAATGTCCTAAAGAGGCTACATACGAAATTACAGCTTCCTAGAATGTAAAGCATAGAAATTAGCTTTAAGAGCCACACATCTGATCCGGACCCTGAGCATCGTCAAGTAAATGTCCTAAAGAGGCTACATACGAAATTACAGCTTCCTAGAGTGTAAAGCATAGAAATTAGCTTTAAGAGCCACACATCTGATCCGGACCCTGAGCATCGTCAAGTAAATGTCCTAAAGAGGCTACAAACGAAATTACAGCTTCATAGAGTGTAAAGTATAGAAATTACCTATTCAAATTATTTAACCTGCGCTTCACAAATCAAACCGTTTTCGTAATACTCAGATCACCTGCTATGAATCAAATCATCGAAACACAAGCTCAATGAAATCATCAGAAATTAACAAGCGGTTGCAATCATGTTCACAATATCAATTATTGAGAATGATCACCTGTGTGTAAACAATTATTTATATAACCATGCTCATAACTCAGTTTGTTGGACACGCACTTCGCAGTAGTTAACATAATATTGTTGGATAAATCGAGAGCTTTCGAACGAATGGTCAACGAATTTTGTGGGATGAAAAACGACGAAGTACCATTTCCCTAGCAACGACTCGGTTGTACGTGAAAATCATCCGTCACACATTTCGTTGCCATCCCGCGTTCCATTTTCGGCTAGTTAGTCCATGGCTAAAACACATTCTGTGTTAAAAAAACTTTCTCATTAATAATCTGCTATTAACTCAAAGATTTTGGATTTCAAGCTTTTTAACATGTATCATGTTTTAGCCCTGGGGTCCTAGCAATTTTTGCGAGTCAATTTTGGGAGTCAATTTTTTTCCGCGCACGAAACATACAGTGTTACAGTGATTTCCGCCTACAACCGAGTCGTTGCTAGGGAAATGGTACTTCGTCGTTTTTCATCCCACAAAATTCGTTGACCATTCGTTCGAAAGCTCTCGATTTATCCAACAATATTATGTTAACTACTGCGAAGTGCGTGTCCAACAAACTGAGTTATGAGCATGGTTATATAAATAATTGTTTACACACAGGTGATCATTCTCAATAATTGATATTGTGAACATGATTGCAACCGATATCGAGGAGAAAACATGATACATGGTTGAAATTTTTGGTTCTAGAACAGAAATAATTTTTTTTACAGAGATTGTCGATTTTATTTTAGCATATACATATTCATAAAATTTAAGTACATTTTTCTGCATAATATTGTGCATTAATTTTTAAATGTTCTAGTTCATAGTTGATAAACTTCAATTTGGCCAATTTATTGTGCTCAAAAAGTCTTGCTCAACGAGATCGTCCTTTCTTTTGAATGCTTGATTTTTGACATGGATGTCTTTTTTTAGCTTGGGGTATTTGAAAAAATTGTGTAACGTTTTTTTCAGCCCGAAAAAGTGTAACGGACGCTTTATTTTCTATTGATTTTCATGTAAAACCAATGTGTTACTAGGGAAGTGAAACTCCCTAAGTTTCGCACCATAATGGAATTTTTTTCACAATTCTAAGTGAAAATCATTAACCCTGACCGATTTGACCGATTTAAACAACCTGGGGCTGGAATGGGTTCTAAGCCGGAGCGGATTATTTAAGAATAGCGGTTATTATGAAAAGGCAGGAATCCTCAATAAAGACACACTTCATTGAGATATTGATAGTGAGGTATTCATATGAATACCTCGTTTTGTCAATATCCCTACCTTCCTTCTGATACAGATCTTTCAACCCCCCAAGAAAACGACATTTTTTGTCTTAAAATTCCTTATTTCTCTAATTTAAGTCGATAAATTTATTCTACAAAAATAGTGATTAGAGACCGTACCAATAGCCTAAACATAAATGATTCAGAAATAAAAATTTCTTAAAATATTTGAAACCTACACTCCCCCTCCACAAAATCCTAAAAACCCTAAATCAAATCTCACCAAATCTTTCCCAAGTAATAAGTCTTTGAACGGTATAGTCAACTTTACGATTAAATTTCGAAATTCATGTTTGAATGTAGAAAAAAAGTTCCAAGGTGGAAGAATCGTATCATGTTCACAATAGTTTCAATCCAAAAACACATTTTTCTCTTTATTGGCTCAATCAATTTAAACGTTTGACCACGTTTTTGGAATTAGTATTAAATTTCGTAAGAGAAACGTGTCCATTGATTCGCAAAGAATAACATTAGAACTAAATTAAAAAAATAAATAAATAAAAAATCTCTGAAGAATGAAAGATTTTGACGAACAAAAACTTCTGAATATCGTTGAAACTGGACTACTCCTTTTAAAAATATCCCAGGGGTTGTCAGATCTCACAAAAACTTTCTCAAGAAATAAGCTTTGAAACGGTGAGATGTGAGATTGATAGCTTCTTTCACCCCCTTCCCTCAACCGAGACCAGGTTTTTCCACACTCCAGTTTCTTTACATTTCTTTATTTTTCTTCTCTTATTTGTTTATCTTTCCAACAATCATCCGAATTCACCCTGTATTATGAAGTACATAGTAGTATTAAATAGATGATTGATCGTTTGTTCAACAGTTTAAAAGAATAATTATTTTCGTCCCGTGGCTTACCATTCTGCCGTAGTTTTTTCTTTCATTTCAAAGCAGAACCCGATCTCGGCAAACAGTTATGATTTTCATAGGTTCAGTGTCTGATTAGCCAACTGACCAAAAGGTTGGCAAGCATTTTGTTTGCCTCCTCGAGATCGATTTGTGAGGGACAACGTGGCATGCAAAAGTAATTAATAGATTCCAGTGGAGTATACTCGCGTGACCGACAGGCCAGAAAAAAAAAAAAGAAAATCACCCAAGGTAACAGAGCGCCCCTGCCCCTCAGTCATCGGCGTAATGAGATGATGAAAGATCGAGCTGGCCTAAAGACATCGCTAATCAATTTGTTTCGCTTGCAACATTTTAATTAAACGAATTAAAACTCCAGCATTAGCCAATATCAGAAGTTTCCCCTATATCCTACACATCTGTCAATATCTTGAACAGTAAGTCACGAGGTACGGTATACGAAAATTGATTTAGGTGAGTTAGCAAGACAAATCTATGATTCTTCATAGGAACCTACGCTCTTCCTCAAACATGTAAAGAGGTTCTATGTTACCTCTAGAGCCACTTGATCTATTAATGCGAATCAATCTTGCGTAGGTAATGGGTCCTACCTGGTAGAAGTCAGCTTAGGTAAAAATAAACAGGAGTAGGTCACTTACGTCAGACGGTGGCAGCTTGAGTTTAAATTGATAATGATTCCTCTGGGGTTCGTCCTCCAATTTACGGAAGAGGCGATGAAGGAAATTGAGCGCCAGAGCTCGTCCGTTTCGCAAATGAATGAGGTCGTGCACACTTTGTTCTACGCAGCGTTCGTTCTAACCAACGCTAGACTATTCCCGGCGACCTTCACCCTCCTCACCCTACGTTTTAAGATGGGCGAACATTGTCAATAAAACCTGTGATGGGACCTATGAATGTTTGGTGGGGAAAAAATCATTTGGGCCCATATTGCTTCCATAGAAAATGAATTTTTTAAATCGGCATTTTCGCTCATTCTAGTTTATTATAAGACATTTCTACGTTGATCGGGCATTTCAACCGTGCCGGTAACCATGAATAACACGTTGTCCATTGGTGATGTGTCCAGGAAGTGAGAATCGGAAGATCGTAGAGTGTAATTTATGTTAGTTGTTTCTTACTGCATCTTCCGATTTTGACAGTTTCCCGCGTTATTAAGATGGCTAATTTTGTTGACATACAATGATGTTGTGTCATCGCCAATGTTTGAGAATCGGCTCGATCAGAGGAGACAGGATGAGATATGGTGTTTCCTTTCTGTTGTTTGAACATATGATTCAAATAGAAACTGAAAGCCTTGGTCTTCTGACGTGGGTAAATTAATTTCTTGTTTAGGTACTTCAATGAGATTTGAAATCATCGACAGCGATCGCCATAATTTTTCAAGACTATAAACCGTAGGAGAGCACCAGAGGTGAACGAGTTGTCTGATAGGTACAACGAGGAACATTTATTTGACTGACATTTTGTGCGGGGTTGGATATATCTCCCCATAATAAGAGTGTTACAAAAATAGCTACATACCTCGATTTTACAATAATTTTTTTTCTTATTCTTTCTCAAGTGCATAGGCACCTTCTACTCTCCGACTAATGAAAAAAAAAAAAAAAATATATATATATATATATATATATATATATATATATATATATATATATATATATATATAGGTATATATATATATATACACCTATATATATACTTATTTCTTTTCACAAAAATACTACATTACATAATAGGTGAATGACTTAAGATGCACCTAAGCGGATGCGGAGGTGAGATTTTTCCCCTACGACGTCATTCAACTTTTTTTCCACTGTCGTTTCCCACTTCCAATGATTTGATATCCTTCATATTGCACCTATTTGGAACGTTCTCGTCGAGATCTTTCGCAAAAAGTGAAAAAAGAAAATTTAACCTTTTCTTCAACATTCCTTCCAAACAATTTCAGGTGTCTTGAATGCAATCATGATACAAGCCATCCAACTGAAGGGCCCGGGAATCACTGGAGTATTCTACTCAGGCTACTATCACCCAAACTGGGTGAACATGTGTTGGGAAGGTAGTGTGAAGCATCGCACCAGATTTATCATTGTGGGCTCTACAGCACAGCAAATGGTCTGTGTTTTTAAAAGAAGCTTTCCCGCCCAAGTTTACTCAGGGGGGCGCTCGGCGGCGTGGGGCGCCTTCACTTTCTGGTCTTCCGTTCCACATGCTCACGAGCGAACCCAACCGTGACACCAACCGCAGCTTCACTTGCATTCGCTTTGGATCCAGTCATATTACCTCCAAAAACGTAATACCAAATAGTGGAGTCGGCTAGAAAAAGTAAGTCTGGCAGTTGGATGAAGCACAGCAGATTCTTCGTATTTTTAGCCTGAACAGATCAATCGTTTGACTGTGTAAGTATAAACAAAATTATAGGAGCGTAGATCACATACTGGTGGTTCAGCTGCAATCATCAGACAGTATTGTTGTAATGTAATTCTTGAACTAATCACAAGGCAGTTGAAAGCCACAAGTATTATATTTCAGTTTTGTGCACGCAATTTGGCTATCTAAAATATTCAAGTGGAAAAACTGGAATGCCTCTGGTGGGGGTAAGAGTCGCAATAATTTCTCGTTTTTCCATTCGCAGTAGCTATTATGAATTTGTAGTATACACCCGGACCGGTGTTCTTGAGTCATATACGTTCTGCTTCGAATGATTCCTCAAAATGTCATCGGATTGAGTTTGACTTGTCAAAAAGAATTTAAGATTTCGCGCATGCGCAGAGGCTATTGCCAGTTTAGTTATGAAAACTTATCCAATTAAAGTTTAACAGAAATTGGGGGAATGCGGCTTGTGAATCCACTATTGAGAAAGAGACACACACTAACACCAATGAAGCCATGCATCGCATATTGCAAGAGAACGATTTTCATTTTAGAGAACACAAATATTATTTCATCTTGGAAAGTGATCACTAGTCCACCACCTTGGTTTTACATTCCCTCAATATCCACCGGTTTCTGTTAAACCACCGAACATCGCCAACGCCGGGATTTTAGTTTATACCTAGGTGCTACATAGCTGATTTTCATTGAGTTGCTATTTTTACTCATAGGGAGAAACTGCTCATCTGGGTATTCGATGTGCCTTTCGATGAATTGAATTGTGCAAGCACTACAGAGAAGGTGTTGTACCAAATACATCTAACGTCTGGTCCGGGAGCCCAGGGCCAAAAATGTGTAATTTCAAATTTTGTATGACATTAGAAATCAGTAATAAATTGATATCTGTCATCTTTCAACAGTTGTAGTACAAAACAGCAACCCTAAAAATATGGCTGAAATTTCACATATTCAATGTCTCTCCCAATGATTCCTAATCCATGTGTCCTAAACCAAGAACTGTAGGTATAACCTCCAAAAATATGGAGTTCCAGACAGCTGGAAGTCGGGCTAGTTTTGTGTGAGTCCTCAAGATTACCCATCCAAATCATCTAGCGGCTTTAGTGTTGGTCCGAATGAACATTGCCGGAACTTATTAAACTTAAAGCAAAATACTTCTGGAGGTTTGTATCGAATAATTTTCAGCTCAGACCTCTCTTATGGATTGCAGCATAAAGAACTGTTTCCCTGAATTTAATTTTTGAATTTATGAATAATCCCTGTATGAGTAATGCTATATGAGTTATGGCTGTAAGTTAATGGGAGGGAGTCTGAGCTGAAATTTGCTCTATAATACAAATCTTGAAAAGTGCCTTTTTAACCCTGAGTCAAATGAGCTTTGTCAGACTTCAGAATATAGAAGTTGCTCGGCCGATACCGAATTAGCTCGATTTTAAATTGTTGGTAAGCCTCTTATTTTGATTCGAAACGCTTTCTTCTTTTATGCCCTAATAATTTGGTGCTTATATAAACAATTTGTCTGTTACACGGTCAAGGAATTTTCGGAGAAAAATTTTAAAATGTGATATGTGTGTGTGTGTTAGGTTAGCCACCTTTTGGAGGCTGCCATTTTGTATTCCAAATATTTTGAGATAGCAGAAATCACATTATTACTTATATCTTATTTCTATATGTTAAGTATGTAAAACAGTAATATCATGTTTTTGGGCAAGGGATAGTAGGCAACTACTTGGGAGGTTCAACACGTTGCCGGCGATTCTATTCACACTCTGAAGAGGAAAACCTCTTTGTGACGGAATTTTCAACATTTTTCTCTCACATGTCAGGGAACACAATCGTATTTCGAATGCGGGAAAGTGTATAGCACATCGACCAAGGTGAAAGTTCGCAGTGGGGGCGCCTATCTCTGTCCCTGACTATTGAACTTCCTTCGGGGTTCAGAACAATGGGCCAATACGGGCCCGTTCCTTCATAACCTCCCGAAAGACTCAGAGATCTAGGGCGAGATGGCCTTATCCCTGATCCCACCTCTTTCCCGGGATATCAAGAACAGAAACTTCCTTCGGGTCCGTTATCCGATATTGATAAAACGCTCGACTAAATGTATACAGCTCCAGTTTTCCCTTTCGCGACTTTCGAGATGCTGTCATCTCAGAAGGGATGTTGTCTATCGTTGTTGGAAGAGAAATGAGTCTGGTAAAATGCAATTTCCTCGGCCTCTTTTTGTGTTGAAGAAAGTGCACGTTTGACAGCTGTCATGTGTAGCACATCTCGGTGACACTGACACACATCAGTATAGAATGGATTGAAAACTTTCATGTACATGGATTGCATGTAATAGTTTAATATAGGTGTCATGCACTATACGAGATTAGAACAGGTAAGTATAATATTGCATAGTCAGTGAAAGACCTTTGTTGGCCTCCTTATAATGGTCCATTCATGATCCAAAACGTGAAGAATAAAAATGCAATTCGCCAAATGAACCCTTAAACCTAAATGATGCTTAAAACATAGTAGATATGATGGAATATAATTGTAATTCAGGTAATTGGTAGCACTGTAAGATTTTACTAACCCGATGCACATGAATTGCATTAGCAGTATGTACTCGTATATGGTTTAATTAGTTATCCAGGATTAAAGCAGGTTGGTGGAATATTGAAGAATCACTCAACTAGCGTGTTCATTTGTCAGACCATAGGGTAGGAACGTATTTATATATTACATGCTTATACATTGAAATATAATCTGCCACACGTATAGAAGTACCTATGTTAGTTACGTCTAGTAAGTTTAAATACTTACACCAGTGTTGTAATTTTCGCTGTAGACGAACTGTAGTGAACGTAGATGCTTACGTACTACTATATCTTGTCCTCCTTTAGGACTATCGTGTAAAAGGCAGGGATAGTGGAATTGAAACTGTTACGTACATGTTCCACGGACCTGACCTTATCACCAAAGAATCCATAGAACTTGGACAATTATTGTTAGTATGCATGTAGCGGACTTTGGCAGTTTGATAGCTTTGAAACCTGCTGTAGTCTCAATAATCATATTGATGAGTATCCTTAGCATGGGGCAAAACTTACGCCACGGAACCTTCGTATAATACCTCCGGGCTTCCCAACGACTCCACAAGCTTTTTCCGTGAAATTCTTTGAAAAAATAGCCAATCATAGAGACACTCAACAACCTTTCCCCCACATTACAGGAATAAGGTGTTTGAATGTGAATCTAATAGAGGTTGACGAAAGTTCTTTTTTCTACAGAAAATCAGAGTTGAAAAACCACTATGGTATTCTCCGAATATATGTTTCCTGGAATATTAGTTGAGGTTAGTGAATATTGAGAGCTCATCTATTTTATTTAGTTTCCTTGGCTGTTAGCGTTGAGAAAATATTTCCTTGAAGTGCCTTACTAATCAGAAATCTTTAAATACCCCTTTTACGAATTTTATAAGTAAAATAATGAATAAAAGCCTCTCCTCATTATGTATCCGTAATGTTTTCAGTATAATTTATATTCAGTACCATTCAGTATGGAAGAAAAGGCCTGCCAATTTCGTGAACAGTACAGCTTCTTCACTTATTACAATACGGACTTATAGAATCAGTCGAAAGAACCAATTACTACGACTAAATCGACGTTATCAGAAATTCATGTTTGCGCATGCGCACACGCTACTATTGATTCTACGGCTATGAAATTTGTATGTTACCATCCAAAAGTTAACCCACATAATATGTAAAAATTCATCAAAATCGGTTTATTAGTTTCGGAGTTTCATGTGTGTCAACCAACTTTAGTTTTGCGCATGCGCAATAGTTATTCATCAACAAATTGCGATAATAATTCATACTTAGTTAACCTTCCTAGTTAAAAATCGCTCCATTAGTCACCGAGTTTCATCTGTGTCAATGAACTTTATTTTTGCGCAAGTTCCATAGTTCCCTCCCAACCAATCAGGATAAAACTCATAGGACACCTCTTGAAAGATACCCGTCAATCTTCCGAGTTTGAACGAAATCGGACTGATAGATCGTGAGGAATAGATGTTATAAGAAATTCACGTTCGCACGTGCGCTCACGCCATTACCGATCCGACGACAATGAAATTCATAAGGGATCATATAGGAGCTAACCCGCACAATCATTAAAATGTCATCAAAGTAGGATTTTGGAGGAAAACATTTCTTCGACTTCTTGCACTAACACATATCTTCCCTACCTTCGGTAGTGAGGAAGCATTTAGAGGAAGTGTTTAGAAATAAATTCATACATGTATAGGTCCGCTGAATATCGACCAGAATCAGCTGAAATGAAGCGTGCTGCAGCCTCTGGAAATGGCTTAGTTATTCACAGTTGTGTTGTCTTCTTTTGGTTTATCATTCATTTCCTATCAACACTAGAGCCCATGAAGAGGTCGTCCCATCCGATTCACTGGAGTGAAATCTATTAAAATCATACAAATAACTTCTTTATTCATGAGTGGTTGATGTAATGATTTCAACCCTTGAAATTATAATTTAATTTTATGCCAAAATTTCAGCGTCCTTGGCTAATTTGTAATTTTTTAGCAAAATATTGAACTTGGTTCCTTCATTTTTAGAAAAAAGCTACGAATGGCTGATGAATGGATTTGTTTATTCGTTTTGTTTGCAACTCCTAAACCAACAATTTGTTTAACCAATACCTTGGATTAAACCTTATGTTTTTTTGCTCGATTAATTAGTATTCGATATGGTTGGACATGATTCCCAAGGTTTTCCTGCTTGAGCTACTATGATAAATAGTTTCCTCAGATTATTCACTGGTGAAGTCTTTACAACTTTTCCCATTTCAGGGGATTGAAACATTACTCTTTGAAACATTACTTGTGCCCCTAGAGCAATGATTTCAGAACAATATCAGTGTAAGTTAACGATTCTTCAGTCGACGATGATCCTATTCAACGTATTCAAAGTTTAAAGGCTACAGTTTTCAAAAATATAGTGTGGAGTATTTCGGTACTATAGTACTATGTAATTCTACGTCAATTACCCTTATATTTCTCCTAATAATTTGTGTTTTTTGTTGCAGTTGCCAAAGGAAGGATGGCCCTTTTTTGGGCTATAGCGATAGCCCAACTTATCGCCTGTTGCGTCGCTGCCTCACCGTAAGTGAATTTCTCCCTATGAGTTGGTCACATTGGATTTCTCAAACTTTCAACGTTAGTTGTGAAAATCGTAATGGATCCCGTTGATTAGATTCTGTGCGATTGTATGATAAGTAGGTGTACGCAACGACAGCTCAATACCTAACTACCAGCACCGTTACCTACGGCATCTTATAATGTTACCTCATCTCTCTGATTCTCGAATGACTACACACAGTTTTTGACATGAAAATGTTTACGGGCTGGGGGGTCACTCTAGAAATTCCTGACGAAAACCGTTTCCAGGTTACGTTATGATAGGTGAGGATACTATGACACATGGTAAATGGTGTTGAAATAAGTAAAATACCTAAGTGGTGGTAAGTTTGCTATTGTAGAAATCTATCTTAATTATGGACACATGTTCATGCCACTGTGTATCAGCGAGAGGGGTTGGCACAAGTTGAGCATTGTTACTTGTCTTGTTTTACTCTCAAGAATTTGTGCACAAAATGCTGATTAAAATTCTTAAATTTCACTAAAATATGTGGAAAAATGAATCGAAACATCAAAAATAACGACCTCAATAAATTAAATACCTTCCGCCCTGAACAATTCATTTTTCTTCTTGAAATTCTCAACAATTATCACAGTACCCCTCCACTAAAAATATCCATGCTATTTCAAATCATATTGATTCTTATTGCCACCATAAAATAAAATGCCGTGAAATATTCTATTTGCTGTAAAAATTTATAAAAACTGCAAAAAAGTTGGATATCCAAGAAAATTTTTTGTATTGCTTAATATTATTTAGAACAGGTTTTTTTGCCATAAAATTCATAGCTTTTCACTCAGTGTGGTACAGCAACGTCCAATGCCGCTCATCTGCTCCGAGCTTTTAAATTCGTGTTGAAATGTACATCCTTTGGCCAGTTAGTGAATTATTTGCTGAATGCTGATTTACTGAATGAATTTTTCCTAGGGTAAATGGGAGAGAATTACTTTACCTTCTCGAAGTTAGATTCATTTTTAAGCCTGATTAATACCAAATGTTATTATACCTCGAGGATAGTTTATAATTAATTCATTATTAACTTGGTGTGTACCACAGTTGCTTTTATTCCTGGAGCCGTTTATACAGCTTACGATTTGAACTTGAATGGGATGAAAACTGACTGAGTCAAATCGCACTAGGAATTGCTCTAGGACATGCCCACTACTTTCGTAACTCATCCATGTGACACATTTTCGTGACATTTTTGGGAGGGTGACTCTTTGGGCTAAAGTATGAGCTTGCTAAAAATGGATTAAATAACTCTGATGTTGGTTTGTATAGCAGAAAATTATTTTGATACAGTTTTTGTGTGATAATTTTCATAGTTACCAATTTCTGTGTTTACAAAGTGCGTTAAATTAAAAATATTTACTAAAACCTACCTGATGTGAATTACTTACGAAAACTCGCTCATATGGTCCTGTTGCACGACTGGAACTTTTTATTTTAGCTGGGAGTTGGTAAATAACTCGGGGTACCTACTCGGTCCATTTGTAACGCTCCGACACTATCGGTGATTATTGTGGGAACTCGACCAAAACTGAAGGGAAGAATCAAATAAGTTCTTCATCTATTTTCTTGTTTGTAGGTGCTGTTTTTCACTCTTTTAAAAATAGTATTTTTCCCTTACTTACATCAGCAGTTACTAAATCACAAGGCGGCGAAGTTGTGGAAACCGATTTCACCTGGGGGGGGGGGGGGGGGGGGGGGGGGGGGGGGAGTAGTAAAAAACGGAATTTAATAAAGAACGTTATCTATTTCCACGAAAATAAATAAAAGAATAGATCTTGGAAATAGGCATAGTTTTTTATTAACTTCCGTTTTCTTCATTACATCAGCAGATTCATGAAAAATGATCACTATCAATGTGGCCTCCTAATGGTGTTAACCAGAACTGTTCCGTCTGTTCAGAACTGTTCGGACTGTTCAACTGCAACCACAGTCCTTATACGTAGTTCAAAAAATCCTTTGATGATTTGTTGTACTACGTATAAGGACTGTGGTACCTATGTTTAATGAATCTATAATGTAAATTTTAATCCGAAATTAGAAATCTTTTTCGGATTTTTTAGAATAGAAAAGGTGTTGCCACAAAATGGCATTTATCACATTATAATTTTTTTGTTCTTAATTCAAAAATAATTATATGAACATTATAAAACATAGAAATTCGCTAGTTGATTGTTAAATTATATTAACATTATTATTGTTAAATTATATGAACATTATAAAACATAGAAATTGCTTGTTGATTACTAAAGTATTGCAGTTTCACAGTATGCTCCTAGGTAGATATTAATGTCATTCACACAGCTTAGAAGAAGGTAGAAGTTAACAGGTAAAATTGCCTGGGCTGACGCTAGATCGGTAGGTACTGTTGCTGCAGTGGACTAAAAATGACAAGTATGTACCTATCGAATTGGCAAAATTATGTACCTATACAAAGTCACGAACAAAATCAAAATGTTGGTAAATTCTCAATTTTTGAATTTTTAGGTAGTTAGTTGTGCAATTTAGTGCATGTTGTCACCACTTTAGCTCTGATTAACACTGAAGATTTAAGATATCAATGCGATTTGAAGGCACTTGCAACTTTTCATAGCCCACCAAAGTGTGCTGACGCGTCTTCCTATGCAAACAGTACATGGTCCGCAGTTGCTGAAGAAGCTGCTCGTTCCATGCACAGAAAGTATGATGCGACAGCAGAAGACCACCGAGGATCCTTTTCACCACTGGTGACTCCATGTAATGGTGTACTTCACAAGGAGTTCCAGGCTCTCACTCGAAGATTGGTCTTAACTTTATCGGACAAATGGGGAAAGCCTCGTTCAGGCGTTACAAGATTCGTGCGACCCAAGCTTCAAGTCGCGACTATACAAGCGATTTCGCTGAAGCGAAGTGGCCCCAGAAGGGCATTAAGATCAGCAACTGATCAAGATACCCAAATTGAAAGGGAACGGGCAAAACTGGGGCTTGAAGACGGCGCTCCTCTGTCTCTTCGAAGGGAAGAATAGGGGCGGTCCAGCAGGACTATAACAAGGCTCCAACATTATAAGTTTAAAAACCCTTGATTGATTAAAAAAAATAAATATGTATATTTATAACTTAAGAAACAGGACAAAGCGGGAATTCTCCTCAAAAAGCCGGACAGATGTGGGATATATTATTTGACAGGCTTGAGATAGAAATTGGAATTTAAAAGTGAGTTTCGATTTAAATTCATATCAAAACATGTATCAAAACTTCACGCCAGGTGGCATCAACATGTCTTCACTCTGGCTACCGACTTTGTACAAGTAGGTAGGCCAAAACATAAACCATAATTACATACCTTTCGGAAGAGTACGTCGTCACTAGCAAGTCGAGTACCGGGGGCGAGCGCTTTCTATTTAAAGACACCATCATCAGGCCGTCGAAACGGTTCTCAGTACGCTCACCCCCGGTACTCGGCATGCTGTTTGACATGTTATATGAACTCCTCCGAAAGGTATGTAAATGATCATTTTCTATTACTATTAGCGGAAATAACCCTTTGGATTTAATACCATAACATAAATGAGGTTAGTTGATGTAGGCTCCTGCGC
This sequence comes from Adelphocoris suturalis, assembly GCA_030762985.1. Taxonomy (NCBI): domain Eukaryota; kingdom Metazoa; phylum Arthropoda; class Insecta; order Hemiptera; family Miridae; genus Adelphocoris; species Adelphocoris suturalis. The sequence goes on from CM061042.1 coordinate 84,813,714, forward strand.
TACTTCATCAGGCATTATCATTGACGCCATTGACGCATTATTGACAACAGCCTGGTTATCAACAACATGATTACAGCCTAAGAGCCTGGTTCGGTTACCAAGATAGTTTATAAGTTGGGTAACGCTTTTCGTTGCTTCAAATTTTCAGAATGACCCCCAGCCCTTACATTCATGTCATAAGCAGGACTGTCCTGTCAAAAGCCGGACGTTTGGTCACCGTAAGATAACGAGCACATGATGTTTACCGCGTCTGGACTCCGAGCCCGCTACAACGAACTGTACTTCACCACTCACATCCGCCGCCTCTAGCTAACTGTACCTACCCGCTCAGCGTGCTCAGTGAAAGTTTCACTGGGTTCCAATAACTTTTGAAGAACCGCGTGATACTCTCTCGCCTTCCTCTTTTGTCGAGCTATTAATAATATCCGTGAATGGAGGGTTCTCGTAAAGTAATCAATCTTCGATAAGTGAAACCCATGGTAAACTCTCTATGAACTGTAGTAGTTGGATAACAAGGATGTTCTGAACGAAATCATTAACCATCTGAGCATATTGAAAACTACAGTGATCAATGAACGGATTTTAATTGACGGTGAATTAAGTTATGCTGCACACACACACACACGTGCGCGCGAGGGCGCACGCACGCACGCACACAGACACACATACACAAGTGTCTGTCAAGTTGAGAACAAAACACACTTTCTTCTATCTAACATGATTTCGTAGATCACTGAAATTTGTACATATCAATACATGAATTGTAATACAGGAGCATAACTTGAATTCAGTTTCAGAATGTGATTATTAGTTTTAGGTACTTATTCATCTTGAATGTTGAAGCAGAGTGTAAAGTTAGAAAATTTTAAATTTGCGCAAGCGTAGAGGCTACGCATCCATGAACAATGTAGTTCGTAGTAGATTATCTCGACCTCATCTCTCTCAATCTTTGAGAGTTTCATCAAATTCGAATGAAATCTGTGGTTATTATGATTGTTGAAGGATTTTACGTTGGCTCATGTGCAGATTACATTACCATTAATCCGGAAGTGATGAAATTCGTAGGGAACGATCAAAGCTTCAACCCGTACGATCCCTGAAACATCAAAATCTAAGTAAAAGTGTTGTAACGAGGAACTAATGTTGCTCATGCTCAATCCCCCTAAATTCTAAGTTTAATTATTTTTTTGTTTCTCGGCTGAGTCTGCCAATCCTTGCTGATTTTCAAATCAGTTCATTCCACTACTTATCGTATGTGGATAAGAGTCTAAGTAACTCATTGGCAGTTTAAGTGGTAGGCTACAAAAACTTTATTACGCTTTGAAACCGTTTGATTTTATCTGCAATGGCTCCAAAATTTTGAGATCAAAATTTTCAAAAAATTTTTTTATCCGATTTGAAATTTTTAGAGTTTAATGCAGAGAAGTTTACTTAAATTTCATTGATATTTGCTGAAAAAATCGATAAAACTGCCTAAAAAGCTAAAATTTTACAAATCTTTTTTGAATCCCAGAATATGATTTAGAACGAATTTTGCTGTCATAAAACTGGTATAATTAGACGAGATAAAATGTAAGACGATAATCTACGGAAATTCGCTCATACGATCATGCTGCATGATTGAAACTTTTTTTATTTTTATATTTTATGGTTTAAGTCGCACCACAACCAGAAAGGTCATGAGCGGCATCACTTGATGAAATGTCATTGATAGTAGTGGAACTTGGAAGATATAGTCACTTAAACATCCGCCTAGACATTTTAGAGCAATCCTTTTCCTTTCTTCAGCACGTGGATTTGTGTTAAAGGTGCATGCTCACCCGGTTTGCTTGCCCGGTTATTGCGCTTATTACGTGAGTCCCTCCGTACAAGGAAGATAGGTACCATTTATTCTATTACGAGGCTTAACCACAATCCGAGTTGTGCATCTACGAGTATATGGAACATCTCTCAAAATCCAGGGTTCATTTTGTATTAATTTCTCCAACCACAAACAGTAGGCGGTATTGGCGTTTGAAGGGCTGCATAATGCTAGAAGTACTTGAGCTTTCAGTTGCAGACGAGGGTTATGTAAGTCAGGTGGGTAATTTACTGGAATAAACAGGCTCATTGAAGAAATGCAGGCAGATAGTGGGTGCAGAAGCTCTGTTACGCCATCCTGCCAATAAAAGCATAACACAGGAGGTTATATAAAGTACTCGAACTGCTTGTTATTGGGCCCGAGAATTTCCTGTATGAGACGAGTGGTAACATTGCCCTGAGTTACTAATCAACTATAAAGACTGTCATGTTTTAATAAATCATTTAAAATTAGATGATTAATTTTACTTAATTTTAAATTTTTGAAGAATTTAAATTAGGCTATTTTAGGTTGTTGAGCCACGAGCTAAGTCCATTTCTGGTGAAGAAATTAGTACATCACTACAAATTATTTAAATGTAAAAAAAAAAGCATAATACCTAAATATGACTGAAAAGTAGCTAAAAGAAACATAATATTGTTAGGTAGGTAATATTGTTTTTGGTTACAGTGGATGACATTATATTATTTCAGAATTTTCGATACTGATATTTTGATCGTTGTGCTGGAGAACCACTTTATATGCCGAAAATTTGTGTAAATGGGTATTTACAAAAACGATAAGTCTCTCGTAAAATATAGTTTCGAGAGAGTGTTCCTCAGAGTTCATTTCCATTCAGATCCGTTCTGAGAACAGTAGACAATACACAATTTTAGAAGTGACGTGAGTAAAGGCAACCCGCAAAGGTTTAGCCACGTCGGTTACATTGAATTGTACGGAAGGTGAGAAATACCAGCATGTGGAAACTCGTTGCAGTTTGTTTAAAATCTCGAATAACAACTTGCAATGACCGCTTGGTGTGACCGTAAAGTCGTCACAGAGCTTATCATAATTCATCTTAACGAATGTCATAGGATTCCATTGTACAGGATTTTTTTTTTACTCCACTATAACACCACTTTACTAATTTTTAAGGTTTCTTCCTTCTCGTGTTCGACCTTGTCCCACTAGAATAGCGATAAGTTCATAAATTGATTGCTCGAAGTAAAAATTGGATAATAAACTTTGCTAAAAATTTGACAACTCCGAATCTCTGAAGCCTGTTGGTCGAAAATGATTGGTCCAGAAGAAAATTGTATACAATCAAAATTGTAGGAAATTTAATGCTGGATTAGATGCTTTTTTAAAGTAGAACTTCGCTCTGGGTTAGGAATTCTAAACTAAAATGAGTCGTAACGCCTGTTGTTTCTCCATTTCTCTCAGTGGCTGTGACACAGCATCGTCATTTTTCCTTCAAGGTCAAATTCATCAAAACCCTTGGAAAAATCCTGAATTCAAAGAAGTTTCCTCAATTTTTCTCAACTTTATAACGCCACTCCTAACCAGATTGTTGCGGCCTAAACCAAATTCATTGGTTCACTTTATCCACGAATCGTTTCAGAAGGCCACAAAACGGATTTCATTGAAACTTTTGGAAAATTTTTGGAGCCATTGCAATAGCTTTTTATTCTAGGACGATTCGCTTTAAGTTACCATAAAATACAAACATCTGGGATTTTAATAGATTTTCGGGTAAATTGCTCACCATTTTGTCAGCATGTTGGTCAAAATTCGTTATTTCATCATAAATTTAGATGACTGAAGAGTAATTATCCACCTGGTTTTGTTTAGCTACGCACGTCATGTCAGTTGGAGGACATCCTCGGAATTATTCATGCATCCGTTTTCCTCTCTTCCTCTGAAACACCTAACTTCTTCTCTTTAGAGGTGGGCGAAGTACTAACAGTATGGGAAAGAAAGGGAAAAAAACTAAGCGTTCTGAACAAAAAGAAGGGATCTTTTCACTGCTCAGCGATGACAGTTTGAAGGAACGCGGGACGACGTGGAGCGGAGAGCCATTGTCATGTTTACCTTTTGTGGGAGGGCCGGCAGAACGCCCTTGGGATGGGATTTGTTTTATTTCACGACTTCCTTCTAGAGCGAACGATCCTTGGATGCTTAGCAGCAGACGGGAAACCCGGCAGTTGGAACACCTTCAGCCTACGGAATACATCAGTTTCATCGATCATACCTACACGTTTGATGAAGTGAAACACCTACGATAATTATATTGAAATAATCAACAAGTCAGAGCAGAATCTCAAGGACATAATTGTGAGCACATTTCTTGTCTCTGTGTACTTGGGAGCATTTCAAGTTGTGTTCATCCTGTTAAAAGAATAGTCGTTATATGAAAGAATCGATCCTCCTCAATGCTCTGATCTCTGCCCTGCCTTATGTTCCAAAATACCTTAAATGTCTTCCCAATACACTTCATTCGGGTTTGTTGGTTGGTTGATGCTTGAAACAGTTATACGATAGGTGGATTCGTTTGTTTCGAACTAGGAAAAATCATTTCTATTTCGTCACAATGAGGGGACGGTAAGTAAGAAATAACTAGCTATAAATATTTATTAAAGAACGAAGAAGCAAATATTTGCGAATCGACCGTGTCATTTCCAGTTCTTCTGGCGCTTGTAATTATTTTGGAAACAAACCTTAACTACCGAATCTAGTTGAGATTCGTTTCCTGATGCTTAAAAAAAAATAAATAAATAAAATGAAATAAAAATACAATCAGTATTACGAAATGTACCCACTAAGAGAACAATGGGACAAGCGCGCAGTGTTGGTGCATTGTCTCTTTCTATTGTAGCTATTCGGAATTATAACAATAAAAGGAAGCCTCTTCTTTTGTTAAAGTTGTATTTTGTTTAATAACGTGGAATTCGGTTTGAAAAACTTTTATGTAAAATAATAAACGGGCTAAGAAGTGTTAAGATGACCCTCAAAATTTCTAGGGTTTACGTTTTAAAATGTGTAAATCCAAAAACCAAATTAAATTAAAAAAATAACTAAATACATTTTTTAAAAATCCGTCCGTCCGAAGCTTTTCCCTGTAACAACTGGGAAAAACTTTATGAAATTTCGCTGAAAAATCACATTTTGGCCGGGGATGTGTCAGTAACATCGGCATCACGTCCGATCAACCAACGTGTAGAATTTAACAGCTGAAATATTAAAGAATCGAAATCTCGAAAACTTTCAGTGGTTGCAAATTGACAAGAAGAAAAAAAAAAAACCCCTTAACACGGGACTGAATCGCCTGGTAAAACATAGTAAAAATCACCTTGAAAACTGCGAAGATTGTATCTAATATATAAAATTCTCGTGCCACAGTTTGTTTTCGTTGCCATACTCCTCCGAAACGGCTTGACCGATTTTGATGAAATTTTTTGTGCTTATCCGGTATCTATGAAAATCGGCCAACATCTATTTTTCATCCCCCTAAATGTTAGGGGTAGTCCACCCCTAAATTTATTTTTATTTTTTAGACAAAATTTTTAATTTCTATTTTAATTAACGTCTGCCAAGTTGGGTGGGCAGTATAACTTCCTCAAGCGAGCGAAGCGAGCAGCATCCCCCACAGAAGTTAAACCTACCCTTAGAGATCTACCGTTTGCGAGCGAAGCGAGCAACATCCCCTACATGTTTCAATTGTAATACATTCCATGTATACAGCCACACTTTGCGAGCGAAGCGAGCAACATTCCCTACATACCACACTTTGCGAGCGAAGCGAGCAACATTCCCTACATGCCACACTTTGCGAGCGAAGCGAGCAATTTAATGGGGGGTCCGGGGGCTTGCCTCCCGGCTGGACGTGGAGGCGAGCGGAGCGAGTCGGAACGGCTAGTCAGCTTATATAAATCCAGTGGAATTCTCAGATTACGAAATCGAGTTTATTGTAACTTCTTTCACCTTTAGATTGAATTGTAAATCGTAGGTAGGTGATTTATTTTACCTCAATAATTTTCAGTTGGCTGCTTAGCTCTTGTTATATAGAAGGAATAGTAAGGTCTAGGTGTACTATTTTATTTAATTAATAAATTAAGGTGTCTACGGCTATACACAGTTGCATTTAGATGTTGTATAATAGATTTCAATTAATGATTATAGACTAGATTGTATTCTACGTTTTGGATTCTACGCATCTTGAAACGTAAATGATTTACAATCTACATGTAGAATACAAGTACAAAGAAAAGGGGGGCTCTGACAAGCTGTGGGATTTCTGAAGCTAATTCCTTTTCTAATTCTAATTCTGAGGGTAATACGACTCATTATATCTCTAATTCTAGTCCACTGACTGAGCCGAAATTTAAGACGGAGCTAGTTTGGGATACCTCGAAAACAATTCTGAGGCACGGGGGCACACCGATCAGCTGAGGGGCCTGAGAGGCTAATATCTCCTTATCGAACTGCGGTGATGAAATTTGAAATGGAGCGCTTCTGGAACTCGTAGAATACATTTACAAGGTATGGAGGCGGACTGATCAGCTGAGCGCCTTGAAACAATATTACAAAAGTCAACTTATCAGCTGAGGATCCTCTGAGAGTGATTCATTTTCTAATCAACCTATTGAAATATGCATTGTAACTAAGGATTTTCCGTGCAAAAGGAGCATAGTTTCAAATAATTATACAGTAGGATTGATAGACTTCACGATTTTGGACCAAATTATACTATCACACAATTATGAAGATTTCTCCAATTCGTATAGATTTTTCAGCAGATAGAATCCAGACCGATATTTTTGGGATGTTCGGATCTATCTATGGCGAAAGTGAAAATAAATTAATGAATATTTTTTGGTTTAATGTGAAAACGCCACCATGAAATGAGATTCCACCACATCATCACACTTGGCATGGTGCGAATCATTGTATGACATGCTTATGTTATGTGTAATACTATCAGGTAGTTCGCAATTTATACTATTTGAATTCATCCTCCCGGATGAAGTTGAAAATCCAGGTGACTGAATTATTCATCGAGGGCCCGAACCGTTGAGTCATCCATCAACGTGAAGTGGGGCTCGGTGCAGAAGAACAAATTAGCATTCCCTGTCTAATGTCCTATACGAGGCCACGACGTTGGAAGATATCGTCACCACATCACTACCTAGCTCTCACTGTTCATAATAATCCGAAAACGTCGGCGTGCCTTATGACGAGCATCACAAACCGAAGTACCTACCTCATGAGTAGGTCCTGGGATTCGCATATTTTGCATATGTATTTTTCATCGTCTATATCGTTCTAATTTTCCGTTTTCAGGGTATCTGAAGCGTTTAGCGTGTGTTAAATTGAAATTTGAATAGCATATTTTGGTCGATTTTGGAGGTTTGGCATATTTTGGCCGTTTTGTGAATAGTTCTGCATATTTGATCAAAATTGGGGAATTTCCTTTTTTTACATTACAATC